>CM033685.1:56973631-57573631 GCA_019514585.1 Dendrobium officinale | reverse complement strand
CACAACCTATCCCAAATCTCTTTTCAAGTAGAGAAAGTAGAAACACGCATGTAATCCTCAGATTTTAAAGCAAAGAAAAAATAATTCAAACACTTCGCATTAAGTTGAGCTTAATCTCTTTTGTCAAAAGTTCATTTAGTAAAAGGTACTTCAGTTTTAATTCCATTAAGTTCACGAGAAGGTGGAGAATATCCTTCTTTAATAAGCATCCACATGAAATAATCAGTTGATTATAAAAAAGTAGACATGCGAGTTTTTCAAAAATCAAAAGGAAGGTTGTCAAATAAAGAAGGTCGTGTAGTAGAATATCCTTCATTTGTATTACGATTCCCAAAGTTAGCCATGGATCAAATTAAAAAAGTTTTCAAACTCAGTTTTTATGAATCCAGCTGATACCACTTAAAAGTTTGTTAGGGATGTTAAGCCCTACGAACCGAGCCAAGGATAACCAAGAGGGGGGGGGGGGGGGGGGGTGAATTGGTATTTTAAAAAATTCTTAAAAGCCAAGAAAAAATATCACAAACCAAAATCACATCAGAAAATAAGTGCGGAAAATTAAAGTGCGGAAGCAGTAAAAAGAACACAAGGGTTTATAGTGGTTCGGTCAACTTGACCTATGTCCACTCCCTAGAGGAGCCCTCTGAGTATTGCAATACCAACGTGACTCTCCTTTAGCCGCCACAGCTAAGCGGAGAAGCCCTTACAAAACACCTCCTTTTTGCCACCCTCGGCAAGGTAGAGAACCCCACTCGTTTTGCTTCCTTCTGAAGCAGGCAGAGAACCTCGATCGATCACTGAAGCTTACCTCTCCCAACCCTTCCAAGGACAAGAGACTCTAGGTAAGAAGAAGTGGAACAATGCTTGGAGCAACCCTTGTGAACTCCCTCACAAGCTCCCCCTCACAAGATCTTCTCTCTATCTCTCTCCCTTTCTCTCTCTCCTTTAGGTTTTCTAAGGTCAAGACAACAGCCAAGGATGTTAAAAAATGTTGAACAATAGGTCTTAAATAGAAGAGCTTCAAAGTAGCTCAATAAATGCAACTTACCAACTTTATCGTTCAGGATGATAATAATATCGTCCTGTACGATCAGTTCAAAACACCGATGATCGGCCAGAACACTGCTCTGAAAATGAACTGGATGATTTAAAATTGGCTTGATTATCCCGGCCGATCTAACGATCATCCTGGACGATCAGTTCAAATTAGAGAAAAATTGTCCAGTGCATCGCCTTGAATTTGAGCTGTCCAATCATGATCGACCAGAACATCGCCCTGAATTTATGCATGTCGATATTTATCATCCAAGAGCAACTAAGGGTTTTTTAATATATCGTCCTAGCTGATCCCATGATCATCCAGGATGATGTGATCATATCAATTCATCATTAATTGCTTCCTTGATTGCTGGATCAATTTAGGCATAATTGTGCAATATCATCCAGGCTGATCTCACGATCATCCTAGTTGATTTCCAAAAATACAGAATACTTAAATTAATCATGGTGGCTATTTCTTTCTTTTTTGAGCATATCATCAAGTTCGATAAATGTATCATCCACGACGATAATCTAATTACGACTGCCTAAACTAAGAAATCCTGATTGTTTCTGTTTTAAACTCGATCGTCTAGGATGATATTAATATCGTACGGGACGATGTGAGTAAAAATATAAATTCTAATTCACTCAAGTGTGTGTGTGTGTGTAGGGTTACTTAGCATCAGTCACTTCAAAGATTATAATCGACTCAAGAAAGGGACGAAAGAAAATTACAGACTGACTCAATCCTAATCTACCCAGTCTTGAGCTTATTCCATTTTTCGTCCGATCTTTGAATCCTGAAAATGTCAGCAGTAAAAGGCAGTCGAAAAGAAGCTAGCATTTTTGCTAATCATCAAAGCATAATCTATGAAACTGAATTTGCAACATAACTGATATTTTGTTTGAAGAATGTACCTTATAAGGTGGCCAAGGGCTAGGTTTTGTTTTCTAGAGGTGGTAGGGAGGCGAATTAAGGTCATGTTTTGAAAGTAATTGATAATAAATTCTACTTCATCAAATTTGGTATTGGATATGATAAGATAGGTAGTGACAGATAAACTTGGGGTCATGCAAACTCGATCGCCAGCTTTGGGTACTATTGAGGTTCTAAGTACGTGTTGAATGATTATGGCATTTTGAGTGAGGGATTGAATTAGCTGTTGGTGTTATTAGAAGGAGAATTTCCTAAGAACTAAGTTTGTAGCACTCAAGTTGAATTCATTGGTAAGAAAGAAATTAACTCTAGGACTGTCGGTACATAGCCCAATATATTGGGCAAGGTTTTCTTTAGTGATCTCAACATTTTATTGGCAGATGAAGGAGGTGAGGGTATGGTTTTCATTGTTTATTGTGAGGTTGGCTAGGAATTTGAAAAGGAATTCTGAATTGTATAGGAAGGCTAGAGTCAAAAGGAATTGAAAAGTGGTGGATGCGAACAGAGGCATTACCTCAAAATTTAGTGCAAGTTGGTTAAACATTTGAGATGGTGTAATTTATAGGCCTTATATTTGTGATAGGCTACTTCATTATCAGCATTCAATAAATGGTCATTGGGTAGACGCAAAGAAGATGAGCTTCTAACAACTAGATGACCGTACTTGCTAGGGCTCGATATTTTGGGAAGGCAGGTTATACTAAGTGAGAGAAGGATGAATGGTTGAAATAAGCTTCAAATGTGGCCAATTAATAGAATTTTAGACAAATTATACAGTACGATCTGGTATCATATAGCACGACATGGAAATAATGTTGTCTGAACGATCGGTTCGAAAAAGGTGGTTAAACCGTACAGTATGAATTTTATCGTACATTACAATCAGAAGGATTTCAATCGTCCCAAGGGTCATCAATACGACCTTGGATAAAAAGTTTTGTATAGTACAAACTAGTGTTCGTATGGTACAATTTGCCATTATATCGTACCAACCACCTTTAAGTCATCCCATCTGTTTCGCTGATGTGGATCGTACAATATAAAGAGGAAATATCCTACAGTACGATAAACAATAATATCGTACCAAACTAATTAGAATAATCCCAATCCATTGCTGACATGAATCATACAGTACAAAGTGGATATACCATACCATACGATGTTCAATAATGTCGTACCAAACAAGTTCAATGAACTACCACCTATTTTGTACAGTATAATGGGCATCGTACAGTATGATTAATAGAGATAAAATTCAAGCCTGGGTTGTGATATATGTACTTTGGATATATAGTACAGTACGATAGTGGATCGTACATTACGATACTGGATCATACAATACGATAAGGAAAATGTAAATTATCAAGATTGGTGTAGTGAGTGTGTGATGATCTGGAACAGTCTTAGAATAATTTTTTTTTTTAAATTATGCATTAATGTCTATGACACCAAGTCATATCCTAGAAGTGCTAAAGATGTCGTAGGCTAGTGGTTTTGTGAAGATGTCTGCCAATTGATATCCTGTAGCTATGTGAATCAATTCTATATCTCTTTTAGCAACATGGTCTCTTATTAAATGGTGTCTAATATCTACATATTTTATTCGAGAGTGTTGAATTAGATTTTTAGAAATACAATTTGCACTTTTGTTGTCACACATAATTGAGATGGTTCCTACAGGTAATCCAAGATCTAAAATTTCTTGCATTAACCTATTGTAATATATTATGCCTCGGCCGTGGAAATGGCTAACGAATTTTGCTAGACCAAGAAATTAAAGATTATCCTATGAATTGGTAGGTAACAGTGGTGCTTTTTCTATCTACCCTACATCTTGTAAAATCAAAATTTGAGTACCCAAAGATTTCAAAGGAGGTGCTGTGCTTAGGATACCAAATTCCTAAGTTCGGGATGCCTAGTAGATATTTAATAATTATCTTGATTGCATTTAAGTGAGACTCTTTAAGGTCAGCTTGAAAATGGGCACAGAGGCACACACTAAACATTATGTCCAGTCTACTGGTAGTCAGGTAGAGGAGAGATTCGATCATTCCTCTATATTTTTTTTGGTATACTGATTTTCCATTCAGGTCTTTGTCTAGTTGAATTGTAGAGCTCATTGGAGTGTTCATGGGCTTAGCACTATCTATTTTATATTTTTTTAGAACATCCTTAATATATTTTGTTTGGCTAAGAAATGTTCCATTTCCATTTGTTTTACGCTAAAGCCAAGAAAGCAATTAAGCTCTCCCATCATGCTCATCTCAAACTCATTACTCATTATTTTTAAAAATTCATCACATAAATTTTAATCTGAAGATCCAAATAGAATGTCATCCACATAAATCTGAACAATGAGAATTTCATCTTTAACATTTTACATAAAGAGTGTAGTGTCTACACTACCCTTAACAAATCCTCTATCTAGTAAGAATGAGCTAAGTCTTTCATACCAGGCTCTAGGTGCTTGCTTTAACCCATAAAGTGCCTTTTTTAATTTAAATATATGGGTTAGAAATTGTGAACTTTCAAATCCAGGGATTGCTCAACATAAATATCCTCCTTGATTACCCCGTTCAGAAAAGCACTCTTTACATCCATTTGATATAGTTTAAAACTTTTGAAGCAAGCAAAAGCTACGAGCACTCTTATGGCTTCTAGTCTAGCTACTGGGGCAAAAGTTTCTTTAAAGTATATTCCCTCAATTTGGTTGAACCCCTTAGCTACTAGTCTAGCTTTATTTCTTATTATGGTTCCTGAGTCATTCACCTTATTTTAAAGACCCATTTTGTTCCAACTACACTCTATTCTTTAAGTCTCTAGACTAATTCCCAAACATCATTCCTGGGGAATTGATTCAATTCTTCTTGCATTGCTAGGATCTAGAATTCATCTCCTAAACCTTGGTCTATACTAGTGGGTTGTGTCATAGAAATGAATCTTAAATGACTAACCTCCATCCTAAGTCTGTGCTTAGTTCTTACACCTTCTGAAGGGTCTCCTAAAATTAGTTCTTTAGGGTTACTAGAAGAATATCTCCATTCTCTTGGCAAATCTTCTTGAGGTTCTATCGTTTCTTCTATGGTCATAGTTTCTACTCCCTAAATTTCCTCTATTTCAACTTGTTCAATTTTAGATTTAGAGGGCTTATCTGATTCATCAAATATTATTTGGGTGGACTCTTTTACTACAAGGTTTCTTATTAAAGATTCTATATGCCTTACCTACAGATGAATAACCTAAGAAGACACCCTCATCAGACTTGGGATCAAATTTTCCTAAGGGAAGTTTTCCATTAATTATGATAAAGCACTTGAATCCAAAGACATGTAAGTGTAAAAGATTTGGTGTCCGACTCTTAAGGAGTTAATAAGGAGTTTTATTCAGTTTTGACCTAATGTTCACCCTATTTAAGATATAATACATTATGTTTACTACTTCTGCCAAAAAATATATAGGAAGGGTGTACTCAGCTAACATTTCCCTAGCAACTTCTACCAAGGTTCTATTCTTTCTTTCTGTTATTCCATTTTGCTGAGGTGTTCTAGGGGCTAAGAAATTATGCTCTATTCCTATCTCTTGATAGAATAATTCAAATATTTCATTTTAAAACTCTCCATCATGATCACTATGGATTGTTGAGATTTCACGTCCTAATTTTCATTGAATTTAAGTGGAGAATATCTTAAACTTCTTAAATGACTCATTTTTATGTGCTAGGAATCTTACCCAAGCGAATCAAGTGATGTCGTCTACAATCACAAAATAATATTTTTTCCCATCTAGGTTAGTAGTGCTAATGGGTCCAAATAAGTCTATAAGGATTTCTAATGGCCTAGAGGTGATAAGATCTTTGATTAAATGAAAGGATGATTTGATTTGTTTTCCTAGTTGGCGGACATCACATAGATAGTCCTTAGTGAAGTCTAACTTAGGTACGCCTTTAACTAGGTTTTTTTAAGTGTTATTTCTAAGTGTTTTCATACTAGCATGACATAGTCTCCTATACGATAGCCACGAGTCATCTAGTTTTATTTTTAAGCAAAAAGAATTTGAATTATCAATGCACTACAGATCTAACATGTAAATATTGTTCATTCATTTTCCTTCTAAAATAAGTTTGTCATTTAAACTAATCAGGCATTTGTTAGAAAGAAATTTAATGTCAAAACCTTTGTCACACAATTGACTAATGCTTAGAAAGTTATGCTTCAAACTATCAACTAATAAAGCATTCTCAATTAAAAAATTCTTATCATTTCCAACAATACATGAGCTTACCACTTTCCTAGTAGTGTTGTCTCACAATGTTACTTTGTCTCCGGTCCTGGTCTCCAGTAAAATGAACTTCTTTTTATCTCTAGTCATATGTCACGAGCAGCCATTATCTAGGTACCACATGCTCTCACTAGGTCTTTTGTGAGAGCATCCCTATAATTTCATTCAAGGGTTAGATTTGGGAACCTAAGTAAGTTTGGGTTCCTCTTTATGCTTACATGAATGAGATGTATTCATGTTATACTGTGATGGATGTAATTTAGGTCTCCATACTAGGTGTGTCCTTTGGTGAATTATGCATGTGCGGGATGTGTCCTAGCATACCATAAGAGAAGCACCTAACATCAAGAAATGGGTTCACTAACTTATATGGGTGGTGATGCTTCTTTCTAAAGTTGTGTGATGCATGCAGTGCTGGGGGTTTGCTAGATTGGGCTAATGTGGGAGATGATTTTTCTTTTTCTAGTTCATTAATTTTTTCTTTAAATGTGTTGTTTTGATATGTCAATCTATCAACCTTCCATTTTAATAGATATTCATTGTGATCTATCTCCAAAGTAAGTTTGTCTTGTCTATCAGAAGCCTTTTTTTGTTCAATGCATTATTTTTAAGGATTCATATTCTTTATTTAATTCAATATGATTCTTAATTAATGCATCATACTCATCAAGTAGGGATATGTAATCTCTATCTAAATTAGAATTTTCTTTAACTAAGTTAGCATGCTTAATTTATAAAGTACTAAAATTAATATTTAGACTAGCATGCATCATTTTCAATTTCTTATGAGTCATGGATTTTCTCATAATTAAGTAGTAGATCTTCATATGAAAGTTGACTTACATCATCTTGATCTGATTGATCAAGATTATCATTAACCATTAGACACAAATTCATTTCCTCCTATACTTCTTCTTCTGATGATTCTGAGGCAGAGTTGGCACAAAATGCCTTTTGTGTCTTCATCTTCCCCTTCTTGTACTTAGCTTTGTCCTCACCTTTTTTCTTAGCTGGTTGACTCTTTAAGATGGGGAAATCAGCTCGGAGGTGACTTAGTTTTTTGCACTCAAAGGAAATTTTGTTAGATGAAACTTTAGTAGTTCTCGATCTTTTACCTTTATTCCAGTTGTTCTGATGACGTCTTTATTTTCTTTTTAAAAAGTTCTTGAACTACCGGGTCATCAAGGCTATGTCATATTCTTCTTCCTCTACAGAACTTTCACTTGCATCACTTTGCCTTCGACTCACTCCATGCTCGTATGCAATGAGTGACCCAAGAAAATTGTCAATAGAATAAATGTTTTTTATCTTTAGATTCAGTGATAAAAGTAATTTTAGCATCATAAAAACTAGACAAGCATCTAAGAATCTTGTTAACTTTTCAGAATTTAAAATTTCCCTACCTAATGCATGCAAGGATGTCACGATTTGGGTGAACCTAGTGTACATGCCATATATTGTTTTGCTGGGTTTCATACGAAAGAGTTCATAATCATGCAATAGAATGTTAAGCCAAGACTATTTAACTTCACTAGTTCCTTCGTACGTGATACACAGTCTATCCCAAATCTCCTTACCAGTAGCACAGGTACATACTCTTATATAGTCTTCAAATTTTAAAGCAAAAAAGAAAAAATTTAAGCATTTCATATTTAATTGAGCCAAATCCCTATCCTCATTACTCTAATCATTAAAAGGTACTGGAGTTTTCACTCCATTTATAATTTTAAATGGTGCAACGTAACCATCATTAACCAATAACCACATGCGATAGTCAATAGACGGTAAGAAAGTAGACATTCTAATTTTTTAGAAATCAAACAGGATATTATCAAAAAGAGGTGGACGGGTTAATGAATAACCCTCCGCAGTATTATGATTACCAAAATGAGGCATGAAAAATTTTCAAGGTTTTCTAAAACACTATTTTTGAAACCCTGCTCTGAAACCAATCGAAATTACTATATGCAACAAGAGGGGGGGGGGGGGGGGGTGATTTACGAAAACTGTTACAATAATAAAATCCTAAACAGGAGTTCTAATTTTTTTTGTTTTTTTAAAATTTAAACAGAAAAATTTAAATAATGCGAAAGCGAGTACATGAACAAAATTTGTAACAATGAATCTCACAATTATTTTCACCAAATAATTATAATGAAAATAAAATGCAAGCGAAAATAAAAGTGGTAAAGGAAAAATCACACCAGTGATTTTATAGTGGTTAAATCAGTTGTCCTACATCCACTCACCAGAGTCTTTCACTCTGAGAATTTCTCTACTAAACATTAATTCTCCTTTTGCCCCCTTGACAAGGCAGAGAAGCCCTTACAAACTTCACTTTCACCAACCCGGCGTGGAGGAGTAATAAGATCTTTGTCACCCTCTTGGCGACGGCAGCATACCTTCTCACTTTTCTTCCTCCTGGAGAAGGTAGAGTACCTTAGAAGACATGGATGTAGAAGAGTCTCCTCCTCAGAGAGCCTCCCACAAGATCTTCTCGTGCCATAGGAGGAAAAAAGTGCTGCAAGTACAGAGCAACCGTGTGATCTCCCTCACACTCCTTCTCCCTCACCAAGCCCTCCTTCTCTTTCCTCTCACAAACTCTAAAATCTTCTCACGACCTCTCTCCCAAGGAATCCCACTCTAATCATGTTCCTCTCTCATAGTTACTCATAAAAAATAGAACTTTTTTTAATACTTATAATGGGCTCCAAAAACCCTGTAATTCTCCAATTTGTCGTTACTATCGTACAATACGATCCAATATCGTACAGTACGATTAGTACAAAATAGGCTTCATCCTGGTATAAAGGTCTACGAACAGGCCAAAAATTTTGAATATAATCATATAGTATGACATAAACTCATACAATATGATTTGTAAAACTCTTTTGTTCGAACAGAACGATTGCTAGGATGATCGAAACTCATCTATGTACATCGTAGGGTATGACCTACTTTGTATAGTATGATTAATCAAAATCAAGTGTCCAGTATGAAGTCTGGGATGATTGAAATAGCCTTGGTTGATTGTACAGTACGAAAGCATCGTATAATATGATAAATAATTATAAATTAAAGCTTGATTTTTTCACTAATCACGGGGTTAATTTTAGTAATTATTCAAAATAAATTGTACAGTACAATAGCTATTAAACTTACTTAAATTAATCTGGTGGCTAGGGTTTTCGATTAGTAATATACAATACAGTATGATATAAATTATACAGTAAGACTGGTTAACAGAAAGTTATTTCAGCTAGATCAAATCATACAATACAATATAGGCTCGTACAATACTATCAACAGAGAAAAAAATCTAGATTTTTAAAACTCTCTCCCCCTGTACGTGTGCATGGTTCCTCAATCCTATATACAATTTGTGGCCAGACTCAAGAAAAGAAAAAATAAAAATAAATGAAAAAATATAATGTTATAAACTCACACTCCTACTCTACCCAATCTTGAGTATTCATGTTATCCTGAGTAACTTGTGATATCCCTGAAATGTTTGTACTCGCAAAAAAGAGTAGAAATTAAAGGTATTAAATGAATAATAATTCAAACGACATTATTTGTCCTCATCAAAATCTTACACTACAGGTCATGGATTGGAACAGTTAAGCCCTTATGAACTAGCCCAAGGCTACCCAAGAGAGTGAGGGGGGGGGGGGGGTGGGGTGAATTGGTATTTTAAAAAAAACTTTCATGATCAAAACACAAACTCAAACTAAACCAAAATTCTCCATAAAGAAAATCAAAGTATAAAAATTAAATGCGGAAATAATAAAGGAAAGAACACACTAGATTTCCAGTGGTTCGGTCAAACCTTGACCTACATCCACTCCTCAAAGGCTCCCTCCGAGTATTGCACTAAACTCAGTGTCTCTCCTTTAACCCACAACGTTAGGCGGAAGCCCTTACAAATTCACTTTAACCTTCCCAGGTGTGGTGGAGTGGTCGGGTCCTCTGACACCAAAGAGATCTTCTTCTTCCTAAAACTTTCCTCAAGATGAGCCTTGAATCCGATGGTACTAAGGTGCAAGCTTGCCAGAGCAATCATGTGAAACCCCCTCCACACTCCCTTGAATCCCCCTCCAAGGATCTTCTTCCTCTCTCAAACTCTACTGTTTCCTCTCTCCCTTTCATGCTCTCTCTTCAAGTTTTCTCCAAAAGAAATGAAGCCTCAATGGCTGCTAAAGACACTTTCAAAGTCTTTGACAAATCTTAAATGGAAGAGCTCCATAAAAACTCTTAAAAGCACCAAACTGACATTATCATCCAGGATGATCGCGGGATCAACCCGTACAATACGCTTAAAAAGAGGGCTTCACAAAATCCTAAAAACTCAATTTCGATGCCACATATCATCCAGGATGATCGAAGGATTGTCCAGTACGATATGCTTAAAAAGAGGGCTTCAAAAAAATCCTAAAAACTCAATTATGGTGTCAAAAATCATCTTGGACCATCACAAGATTGGCCAGTACAATGTGCAGAATTTGAACTGATAGTCTTGGACAATATTAGGATAGTCCAGGACGATCAGTACAAAATTATACAGATCATCCAGGATGATATTGTTGATCGTCAGGGATGATTAGAAGAAAAATTATGGTAATTCGGATTGGATAATATAAGAAAATCAAGTTTCTCAGCAAACATCGTCCTGTGTGATATACATATTATCCAGGTGATCATATTGAAAAATTTAACCATAATTAATCCCCTAATCATAGGATCAATTTAGGCATGATTTGTATTGATCATTCTAGACAATCAAGATCATCCGAGATGATTAGAACAAAAATTAAATCTTCAAATATTTTCTAAATTAGCATTGGCGGCTGTTTTACAAGATCATAAAGGATCATCCTGGATGATCCAAAATCATCTAGCACGATGAGTTTAAAACTTAATCTTCTAGATTTAACTAGATCTCACTCCCTTGAGTGTGTGTCTGTGTGTAGTCACCAAGCAAGCATACACCCTTACAAGACTTGACTCAAGAAATCAAAATTACATCAATGAATATTACAGACCCTTTATAACATAGCATTATTTAACCCAATCTTGAGCTCTAATTCTTTGTTTGATGTTGCATGGTATTTCTGAAATGTTAGTATACAAATAAACAAACATATATTGTAAATATAAGTTGACAATAGAAAGTGAACCATAATATTTGTTGTCATAAAAAACATAAACTCATAAACTCAAGTTGCAACTAATGTTATTTGTTTTAAATACATTAAGATAGGACACTTGAGAACAGACTGCCCAAACCTAAATGCTCACCCTAATAAGGTGATGGGTGATGAAAAGTTATACTTCAAGAAGGATAAGTAAAAGTCACAAAAAGTTTTTTGGTTCGACTAAGCTTTAGAATCCTCATAATAGAAAATAAAGGATGAGGTAATAAACTTGTGCCTTATGGCTAAGGATATTCTTGAACAATCATATCAACATTAGATATGTCAGCTTTCCTATAATGAACTATTTGTTATTTTAGATAAAATACATGATTAATGTCTGCTAGTCTCAATACTAATTTTAGAACATTACAAAAAGAGTAAGCTAGTTTGGTCAGGGATCATTCTACTTTAGATAGTGATCATATGTCTTCACTAGATGAATTTGATGCTTTAAACATGAGGCATATTGACCTATCTAGTGCATATGACTCCTTAAAAACATTACATATTGAATTAAGAAAGCATTTAAAGAGTTAGATGCATGCGCAGATGAATAGATGGTAGGGAGCAAACATTGAAAATATAAATGTTCATTCTTGGATGTGCATATAAATTTATAGAAGCAAAACTTTTTTCACTTGAAAATTATAAACCATTACTTACCTTAGCACAAATTCATAACCCATCACCATAGCATGCATCATTTAAACCTAGAAAAAGGCACCACAACCCACATAGACTAGTGAATCCGTTTTCGGGTGTTAGGTGCTACTCACATGGCATGCTAGGTCACATAGCCCGCACCTACACAATTCACCATAGGACACATCTAGTGTGGAGGCTGAAATTACATTCATCTTATTAAATCAAGCATAAGGTGAAAGTTCAGGAAGGTTGTTAGACCTTATAGAATTATCTAAAGGCTAACCAAGAGGGGGGAGGGGTTAATTTCTATTTTAAAAACATCATTAAACACAAAGAACAACCTCCCTTTTTAAAGATTTTTAAAATATCTAAAAATATTAATTTTATCTCTTGGTGAATAAGCAAAGTAATTTCAAAATAACAAAAAATCAAAGTTTTTCAAAAATGTAGTTATCATAAAAATAAATACAAAAAATAAAGTGCAAAAAAATAAAACCAAGAAAAAATACACCAGAGATTTATAGTAGTTGGGTCAACCTAACATATGTCCACTCCCGAGAGTCACCCACTCCAAGTATTACACTAAACCATTAGTGGCTCTCCTTTAGCCCTCATAGCTAGGCGGAGAAGCCCTTACAAACTCTCTTCTACCAATCCACTGTGATAGAGGAGCGTACTCTCACAGGAAGAAAACCTTATCGCCTTTTCTCCCTCTTGGAGAGGAAGAGAATCTGGCTCATTTTTACCCTCCTAGTGAGATAGAGAATCTTGAATCACTTTCTTCTTGCCCAGTGTGGTAAAGTAGCCGGGTCATTTGACACTAAAGAGATCTTCTTCTTCTTAAAACTTTCCTCAGGAAAAAACTTGAATACGATGGTACTAAGATGCAAGCTTGCTATAACAATTATGTGAAACCCCCTCCACCCTTCCTTGAAGCCTACAAGGATCTTCTCACTATCAAATTCTACCCTTTCCTCTCTCCCTTTCAGGGCTCTCTCTGCAAGTTTTCTCTAGAAGAATAGAGACTTCATGTATGCCAAAGACACTTACCAATTGTCTTGAGAAAACTTAAATATAGGGCTTTAAAAAACAATAAAAATTTAATTATGTCATCAAAGATCATCTAATATGATCATGACATCATCTTGTAAAATTAGTACAAAATAGCTCTTTTAGCTATTTTGATCAGCATTTCCCTGTATGATCTGTTAAAGTATTTATAAAGATCATCTAGTATGATTCTACGATCATCCGAGATGATTAATTTTTTAAGGTACTGTATTTATTGTCCAGTATAATATAGGATGTTGGAATACAATTTACATATCATCCCATACATCCTTCGGGACCTCTAGTACTATTTCCTATATGATTAGAAGATAATAATATTTTCATCTTAGACAATGGGGGATTATGCCATAAAATATCAAAAGTCATCCAGTATGATTGTCTTAAATCATCTTGTATAATCTGATTGAGCAAATTAACCATAAATAGTCCCCTAATCAAAGGATCAATTAAGGCATGATTATTATAGATTGTCTAAAATGATGTATATAACCCTTACTGATATGAACACATTTTTAACCATTGGTTTCGACTCAATCTTACTCTCCTTCAGTGTGTGTGCATTATCACCCAATTAGTATACACCCTTATAGGACTTTACTCAAGAAATAAAAAATACATTAATGAATATTACAAAAATAATTACTATGTAACCTATTCTACCCAATCTAGAGCCTAGAATCTTTATTAGATGGTGCATAGTATCCCTAAAATGTTAGTACATACATAAACAAGTATATTTTATAAGTATAAGTAGATACAAGGATATGAGCCACAATATTTGTTATCATCAAAAATATAAACTTGTGGGTTTGAGTTATAACAATCTTTCCCTTTTTATTATGGCAAATATTACTGGTTGAATTTATAAATTTAAAAATTTTTTTTCCTAATCTCCCCCTCACTATGTTAATTATATTAAAAATAGGGAAAGCAAAAGGTTTGGTTTAATAAAAAATAAAAACAAAAACATTTTGAAATAACATAATAGATAAATTGATCCAAATACAAATAAAAACACATTTAAAAATAATATAAGAAATAAACTAATGAAAATATAAACAAAAAATATTTAAAAACAATATAACATTTAAACTAATGTAAATACAAGATGAACATATGCATCCTAACCACAAATACAACTAGACAAATATATTCTACCCATTTGATATTATCAAAAAGAAGAGAAACACCAAAAAAATAAAATGGAACACACATAACAAAATAAAGATCATACGAACCATAATCAAGAGTAGGTAGCGGAGTTGTTTAATAAGAAACAATTAATTTCAGTATATTTTCTCGAAATGAGAAAGTTACCTCTTGATTTTATTCAAAAGCTTACTAAGAATTGAATTAACTGCACTAAGATCCATGGTTAGAAATTTGAATTTTATCAATCCTAGCTCTAGTTCCGTACATGTTCAAATCCTTTTTAAACAAAAATTATATTCAAAATATAAATTAGAAAGGAAATCTGATCATTTCAAACTTCTATCAGAATTATATCTTAAAATAATAGTATTTCAAAAGTGATGAATTAGAAATTATGATTTTAAATTCATGTGTGGATTAAATCTATTGGAATTTGGATTTATCCAAAATTTAAAGACTTGACAGGAAGGTAATCTAACTTATTGCAGACTCATTTTGTCCCTCTTTTACTAGTGTTTGGACACTTTGCACATCTTTTTACTTTTGATATAGTTTGTGTGTCTTGAAATTTATTTGCGAACATTGCAAATCTTTTTGGTTTGGGCTAATTTTTTGCCACTTTTTCACTTTTGTAAACTTGCTTCCCTCTTAAGTCTTCAAAGATTCTTTGTTGTGAGATTATCATTCAAAAATAAGAGAAGTGGAACTCAATATTTTTTTAGGAAGAGTAAATAAGAAATAAAAACCTTATCCATTTGATATATAAAGATAGCCTGAGTAAGAAAATTTGAAATAGATTCACTGATTTGTAAAAATATTCAATGAGATAGAGAACTGTAGGTAGATGAAATAAATCTCTTTTCATGGTCCAATTTTTAATATTCAATAATTTTTTATTTATAAAGAAATTATACCATTAAAGGAGTTAGAGGAAGTAGGATAATTATCAATTTTAACCAATTAACAATTTTAGAGGCATCAACCACCACTTATTGAATATTTTAAGTAAAAATGAAGTAAACTTTCATTTTTTAAAAAAATATGATTTATGAGAAGTTAATTAATTCTTTTATGCATATACGATGTGAAAATAAAAATTGATTTGTGTGTGATGATTAGAGAGACTTTACAAAAAATATGAAAAATAAAATAAAAGATCACAAATATAAATAGCTCACAGTAAAACAAAAACACTAAAAATAATACATATAATAAAAACATTCATAATGAATAGAAAACATATGAGAATGCACTATAAAATAAATTAAAATATAAACAAAAGTTTATACCTCATCATCTTGCTCCAGTTTGATGATTTAGAAGCTAGGTCGACCAGGGAGATTTTTTGCTTTTTAATATTTTCCCTTATTGCAATTTATTTATTTTTACTCTTTTCCTTTGCATGAAGAGTTTTTAAATTAGTGCACTTATTTTTCATATGTCCACATTTCCTACTCCCAAAGAAAATAATGTCAAATGAATTTTTAACATTCTTACCATTTTTACCTTTGTTCCTCTTTTGTTGATGTTGATGCTTTCACTTTAGTAGATTTTAAAATTTTCTTATTATTGATGTTATCTCCCTACTTCATCATCTACTGGGTCACTTTTATCTTTGTCTTTAGCTTTTATAAATATATTTTCACCTGCATCCAAAAGTATTTGACTCACAGTTTGCTCATGGGCAACGAGTGGGCTAGTCAGATTATTAATAGAATAATAATTCAAGACTTTTGATTCATATACAGTAGTGCCTTTGGAATTAATTTATCAGGTAAATAATGTAGAATTTTTTTTTTAACCTTTTAAAGTTCAAAAGTTTTTTATCTAAATCATATAATGATGTCACTATTTGAGTAAACCTTTTGTACAAGTCTAGGATAGTGTCATAAGGTTTCATGCAAAATAGTTCATAATCATGAATTAAAATATTCAACATAGATTGCATAACTTCATTAGTACCTCTGTATGTAGTGCATGTAGAGATTTTATTTGCTATCTTAAGAATTCAAAGCACAGAAAAAATAATTCAAGCATTTAGTATTCAATTGAGTATTGATTTGTTTTATTCTTCTCCATTTAATAAAAGGAATATAAATTTTGATTCCATCTACAATATGTGATGGTACATAATAACCAATTTGAACTATATGCCACATTCAAAAATCAATTAATTGCAAGAAGGTAAACATGCAATTTTTTAAAAAAATCAAAAGAAATATTTTTAAATAAAAGTGGTCAAGTGATTAAATATCCTTTCACAATATTATGATTTCCAAAGTTAGCCATTGATCTTTTTTCAAAAGCTTTCTAAAACTTAATTTATGAAACCTGCTTTGATACTACTTAAAAGTTCATGATGGTTGTTAGACCTTATAGAACTAGCTCGATACTTACCAATAAAGGGGTTGAATTGGTAAATTAAATCTTCTTTAAACACAAAGAAAAATCTCCCTTTTTAAACACTTTTAAACTATCTAAAAATATAAATTTTATCTTTTGATGCAGAAATGAAGTAATTTTACAATAACAAAAAATCAGAGATTTTCAACCATGCAGTTATCACAAAATAAATGTGGAAAATAAAGTACAAAAAAAAAATAAAGCCAAGAATAAACACATTAGAGATTTATAGTGGTTCAATCAACCTTACCTACATCAACTCTCTAGAGTCACCCCCTGTAAGTATTGTACTAAACCCTTAGAGAGTCTCCTTTAGCCCCCATATCTAGGCATAAAATATCTTAGAAACTCTTCCACCCTTCTGGTGCAGCAAAGCATAGTACTCCTTTCACCAACAGTGAAACTTGACTCCTTTTCACCCTCTTGATGAGGCAAAGATATTCGACTCCTTTCTACCCTCATTTTGAGGTAGATAACCTTGAATCACTTTAACCTCTCCTATTGTAGTAGAGTAGCTGGATCCTTTGACATAAAAGAGATCTTCTTTCCAAAACATCCCTCAAGACAAACCTTGAATACGTTGGTACTAAGATGAAAGATTATTGGAGAAACCATCTGAAACAACCTCCGCACTCCATTGAAACCCACAAGGATATTTTCCCTCACAAACTCCACCCTTTCCTCTCCTCCCTTTCGAGGCTCTATCTTCAACTTTTCTCTAAAAGAATGGAGACTCAATGCATGCCAAAGACACTTACCAAGGTTCTTGAGAATGCTTAAATAGAGGGGTTTTAGAAAACCCAAAAATTTCTATTATGTCATCAAAGATCATCCAATACTATCCTAAGATCATCCTGTACAATTAGTACATAAATAACCCTCTGAGCCAGTAGAATCTACATTGCCTTGTATGATCAATTTAAGTATTTGTATAGATCGTCTTGTACAATTCTATGATCATTCAAGATAATTAATTCAAGATGGTGTTTTAATCGTCTAGAATGATATGGGATGTTGTGCGATTATTCACATATTATCCCACATATTCCTAAGGAAGTCCAATACAGTCTCTTGTACGATTTGAAGAAAATTAAGGTTTGTATCTTGGATGATGGGGGTTTATCCCATGAAACATTAAAGATTGCTTATATAATCATCGTAGATTATCCTACACAATTTGATCGAGTAAACTAACCATAATTATCCCACTAATCATAGGATTAATTTAGGCTTGATTATCATAAATCATCAAGTATGATGTATATCATCCTAGATGATATCAGAAATTTTTTACTTATTAAATCTTTCTTAAATTATGACTAGCGACTGATTTCTTACTCATAAGTGATCATCTTGTATGATTAATTGAATGAGCTGATTGTACGGTATGATATAAATCATACAGTACAATTAGTTTAAAAATTGAACTTTTAGTTTTAGCTAAATCTCATTCCCCTTGAGTGTGTGTGTGGATGGTCACCAAGCTAGCATACACCCTTACAAGATTTAACTCAAGAAATAAAAAATACTTCAATGAATATTATACAATATAACCTATTCTACTCAATCTTGATACTTGAATATTTGTTGGATGGTGTAAGGTGTTCCTGAATGTCAGTGCACACAAAAATAAACATACATTGCAAACAAAAATAGATATAAGTATGCGAGTCACAATGTTTGTTATCATTAAAAATATAAACTCATAAGTTGGAGTTGTAATAATCTTCCCCTTTTTATGATGGAAAATATTACTTGTTGAATTCACAAATTTAAAAATATTTTCTCCTAATCCCCCCTCACTAAGATAATTATTTTAAAAAATAGGGTTAAGAAAAAAGTTTTTTAATAAAAAATTATTTAGAAAAAAAAATAATTGACAAACTAATGCAAATACAAGCAAAAAAAAATTAAAAATAACATAGCATATTAACTATTGTAAATTCAAATAAAAATTATTTAAAAACAATAAAATAGATAAACTAATGTAAATACAAGAAAAATATATGCAACCTAACCACAAATACAATAAGACCAGTATATTTTCTCATTTTAACATTATCAAAATGAAGAGAAACACACAAAAAATAAAACAAAAAACACATAACTTACTAAAGATCATACGGACCCTGATCTGGTGTAGGTGGTGGTGATGTCTAATAAGAATCAATTAATTTTAGTAAATTTTCTTGAAATGAGAAAGTTACCGCTTGATTTTATTCAAAAGCTTAGTAAGAAATGAATTAACTGCACTAAGATCTAGAAAGATTGGAAATTTAAACTTTGCCAACCCTAACTCAGGCTCCTTAAAGGTTAAAGTTCTTTAAAAAAAAATAATTCAAAAAATAAATTATAAAGAAAATATGATCTTTTTAAATTTAGTTTCAAAAATATATCTTTAGAGAATAGCACTACAAAGTGATGAAACAGAAATCATTATTTTCAAATTCAAGGGTGGACAATATCAATTGACACATGAATTCAACAAAGATTTAAAGACTTCACAGGAAGGGAAGATAACTTATTGTGGGATCCTTTTGTGCCTCTTTTATGTGTTTGGTGCACTTTAAACATTTTTTTTACTTTGGATATACTTTGTGCATCTTGCAATTTATTTGGAAAATATTATGTATCTTTTTAATTTGAGCTCATTTTATGCCTCTTTTTCACTATTGTAAACATGCTTCCTTCTTAAGTCTTTAAAGATTATCATTTGTGAGATTTTCTTCCAAATAGAAGAGAAGAGGAACTCACTCTCTTTTATAGGGAAGAGTAAACCACAAATCAAAACCTAATCCATCAAATAAATACATACAACCTGAGTAAGAAAATTTAAAATAGATTCATTAATTTGTATAAAAATTCAAATGTGATAGAGAAGAGATGAAACATATCTCTATTTCTTAGTTCAATTCTTAATTTGAAATAGTTTTGGATTTAAAAAGAAATTACAATACTAAAGGAGTTATAGGAAGAGAATTAATCATCAATTTATCTTTCTTTAATTATTTTAGAGGAGTCACCCATCTCTTAAAATTTTAAGTAAAAGGACATAAATTTACTTTAAAAAAATGTGATTTTTGAGAAGTGAATTTATTATTTTATGCATATATGATGTGAAAAGAAAAAGGGATTTATGTGTGATGATCTTAGAGACTTTACAAAAAATATGGAAAAATAAAAGATCACATACATAAATATCTCACAATAATACAGAAGAACTAAAAATAACACATAAAATAAAAATATTCACAACAAATAAAACACATACAAGCATGCATTTTAAAACAAATAAACACATGAACAAAACTTTATACCTCATCATCTTGCTCCTAGTTTGATGATTTAGAAGCTAGGTCGGCCCAAGAGATTTTTTACTTTTAATCATTTTCCCTAATTATATTTTGCTTATTTTTACTCATTTCCTTTGCACGAAGAGTTTTTAAATTAGGGCACTTATTTTTTCTATGTCCAGATTTCCTACACCTAAAAAAAATAATATCAGAGAAAATCTAAAAATTCTTTCCATTTTTTACCATTGTTTCACTTTTGTTCATGTAAATGCTCATGCTTGAGCATATTTTTAAATTTACTTGTTATTGATGTGATCTCCCTAAGCTTATCATCTACTGGGTAACTTTTATCTATGTCTTCATAATTTAGCACTATAATTTCACCTACTTTTAAAAGTCTTTGACTCACACTTTGCTCATAGGAAATGAGTGAGCTAATCAAATTATAAATAGAATAATTATTCAAGACTTTTGATTTATATATAGCAGTGACTTTAGCATTAAATTTATCAGGTAAAGAACGTAGAATTTTATTGACCTTTTAATGTTTGAAAGTTGTTTACCTAAAGCATATAATGATGTCACTATTTAAGAAAACCTAATGTACATATCTAGGATAGTCTTATAAGGTTTTATACAAAATAATTTATAATCATGCATTAAAATATTCAACTTGGATTGCATAAATTCATTAATACCTTCGCATGTAGTGTATAATCTATCCCAAATTTCATTACCAAGAGTACATATATAGATTCTCATGCAATATTTAGAATTTAATTATTGATGGTTATGTATGATTAGTTAGATGAGCTGATCATATAATATGATATAAATCAAATAGTACTTTTAGTTCAAAAATTGAACTTTTAGTTTTGACTCAATCTCACTCCCCTAGGTGTGTGTATGCGCATAGTCACCAAGTTAGCATACATCCTTATAGGACTTGACTTAAAAAATTAAAAAGATATAAATAAATATTATAAAAATCTTTAGAGCATAACCTATTCTACTCAGTCTTGAGTCTTAAATCTTTGTTGGATGGTTCATGGTGTTCCAGAAATGTTAGTATAAATACAAATAAATATACATTACATATATAAGTAGACATAAGGATGTGAGCCATAATAATTGTTATCATCAAAAAAATAAACTTGTGAGCTAAAGTTGCAATGTAATGTTGAACCCAAACTCACATGAATAAATAATATTTACATGCTAGACTTAAATTTCATTTAATATTCTAAATCTTTATGCTTAAAAATAATAATTGAAGAATCTTTGATATGGCATAGGAGACTATGTCATGCAAGCATGAAGACTCTTAGAAATATCACCCACAAATACCTAGTTAGAGGCTTACTGAAGTTCAAGTTTAGTAAGGATAACCTATGTGATACCTTGTAACTAGGAAAATAAATTAAGAATTTAGTTTATTCAGTCAAAAATATCAACACCTCTAGGCAATTCAAAATCCCTCATTTGGACCTATTTGGACCAGAAGTACAACCAATGTAGGTGGGAAGACATATAAATTTGAAATAGTAAATGACTTCTATAAATTTACTTGTGTTAGATTCCTAGCTCACAAGAGTGAGTTTTTAAATAAATTTAGAACTTTCTCCACTTGGATTCAAAGGAAACTAGGATGTAAAATTTAAGCCATTCATAGTGATCATGCTGGAGAATTTAAAATGATAGGATTGAATCTTTTTGTTAAGATATAGGTACTGAACATAACTTCTTTGCCCTTGAGACCCCTCAACATAATGGAATAGGCTAAAGAAAAAATAAAACATAGATAGATGCTACTAGGGCCTACTAGTTAAATACTCACTCCCTAGATCTTTCTAGGTAGAAGGATGAAATACTTCTTGTTAGGATTTAAATAGGGTGAATGTTAGATCCAAACTAAATAAGACACCCTATGAACTCCTTAAGTCTAATACACCCAACCTTTCTCACTTACATTTTTTTGGGTGTAAATGCTTCATCCTAATTAATGGAAAATTACCCTTAGGAAAATTTTATCCAAAATATAATGAAGTAATCTTCTTAGTTTATTCATATGTATGGAAAGCCTATAGAATCTTCAATAAGAGGATCTTAGTAGTAGAAGAGTTTACCCATATGGTATTTGATGAATCAGATAGGATCTCTAAATCTAAACTTGATAAAAGTAAAGTGGACTTCATTCAAGGGGTAAAATACATTGCTATAGGAGATAGAGGTGTACCTTAGGAGCCATTACATAGAGAAAGGACATAATCTTCTAGTCATCCTAAAGAACTGATCTTAGGAGACCCATCAGAAGGTGTTAGAACTAGGCATGGACTTAGGAATGAAGTTAGTCATTATGCTTTTATCTTTATATTAAAATCCATAAATATAGATCAAGGCCTATCTGATGAATTCTTGATCTAAGACATGCAAGAAGAGCTAAATCAATTATTTAAAAGTGATGTTTAGGAACTAATCAAAATATCAAAAGATAAAAGTGTGGTTGGAAAAATGTAGGTGTTCAGAAACAAAATGAATGACTCAGGAATAGTGAAAAGAAATAAGGCCATATTAGTAGCTAAGGGGTATAATTATATTGAAGGAATTCATTTTGATAAAACCTTTTCCTAAGTAGCTAGACTAGATGTCATTAGGATGTTAACAGCTTTTGTATTCTTTAAGGGATTTAAATTATATCAAATGGATATTAAGAGTGCCTTCCTAAATGGGGTAATTAAAGAGGATGTTTATGTTGAGCAACCCCCAGGCTTTGAAATTCTTAGTTTCCAAATCACGTGTTCAAGTTAAAGAATGCATTATATGGACTAAAATAAGTACTTAGAGTAGGGTATGAAAGGCTAAACACATTCGTTCAAGATAGAGCTTTTGTTAAGGGTAACATAGACCCCAACCTATCTCTCAAAAAGGTAGGAGAAGAATTGCTTATTGTCCAAATTTATGTTGATGATATCTTATTTAGATCATTAGATAAAAACCTATGTAATGAATTTTCAAAAATATTGAGTTGATAGTTTGAGAAGAGTATGATGGGAGAACTAAACTATTTTCTTGGATTTAGTGTGAAGTAGATGGATGATGAAAGTTTTCTTAGCCAATCTAAATACACCAAGGACATCCTTAAGAAATTTGAAATGGATATTATTAAGATAATAAACACTCCTACGTGCTCTATAATTTAGTTAAACAAGGACACAAAAGAAATGTCAGCTGATCAAAAAGTGCATAGAGGGATAATTAAATCAATTCTCTATTTGACTGGTAAAAGGATAAGCATAATGTTTAGTATGTCTTTATGCTATATTTCATGCTGATCTAAAGAAATCTAACATAGTTGTAGTTAATAGAATCCTATGATACTTATTAGGCACCCAAAACTAGCTATCTAATAACTAGAGAGAGGTCTAAGGAAATCTTTGGATTTGGCATTTTTTTCAAATATTCTTTTGCGCAGGATTCACGATGATCTCATTGTGGCAGATGTTTGCCAGCCAACTATGGTTGGTGGGCCGCTAAAAGATCGTCTCTCTTCTTCAAGAGCTGCGATTGCTCTAATCCGTTTAAACTCTTCTTCTCCTCTGGCTTTTGGAGATTAGAAGTCCGTTTTTGCTCAAATTTCAAAACCTAAGACAAAATTTTTTATGTCATTAATCATTAATGAAGGCGGTTGTTTGCTGAAGAAAGAGATAGAAGTTACTAGTAAAGGAAAGAATGTTATGGTGAAAGAGAATGTTAAAGATATTTTCAAATATGGATTAAATACAATAACAAGGGTAAATTTGAATACATCTCCTTCCTCGAGACCAGTGTTTGAAAAAATTATTTTATTAATGATAATCTTGAATGTATCTCATCGGATCAAATGGTTTCTGATAGTCCGATTGATCCCAACTCAAAGAAGGAGCTCGTGAAAGGGGCTATAATAAATGTTGATGCACTGTGCAAGATTTATGATTTGAAGGTGAATGAATGAAATTCTAATTTGATGATGGCTCGGACTTGTGAATCTGGAGATTTGGGAGATTGTGTGGATGTTCCATCAATTCCAATTCATCTTATTATTATATCTCAATAAAATGCATGGAGTAAAAAAGAAAATATTAAAGTTTTTGATTTGGAATTGGGTGATTTTGTATCTGAGGATGGAAATACGGTTAGGTTGCATGTGCAGAACAAAATGGATAACTCAAAGAAGCTTTCAAATTCTCTGGTGACCAAAATATTTGGATGAGAAGATTTGTTACCAGTGATTAACTTAGAACTTAGATGACAGTGGCCTTAGTTTGGAAAGTTCCATCTTACAATGCTTGGTATGAGATGGGTTCTTTGTTCTTTTTTTGAACATGAGCACTTGGAGCCAGGTTTATCAAACGGTCATTGGTTCATTAAGGGACAAATTATTGGAGTAGAAAGAAGGTCTCAAATTTTCTCTCCTACCTTACTTAGAGGACTAACGACTCCTATATGGATTAGGTTGCCTATTATTCATCTTCACTATTGGAATGAAATCAACATTTATAGAATTGCTTCTATGGTTAGGAAACCATACCTGATTGATGGGAATATGTTTCAATGGGGAAGAAGAGAATTCAAAAGAATTTGTGTTCGTATTAAGCTGGATACTAAACCTCCCTTAGGTGTCTGGGTCGAGGGTAGCTCTAGGAAGTTCTATCAGAAGATACAATATGAAAGAGTTCCTAACTTTTGCTTCAACTATGGGTTGATTGGTCATAACAAAAATGATTGTAGAAAAAATATTATGGATTCCAAGCCTATTCCAATTAATAAAGAGATTATTATCAGTTTTAATATTCCATCTGTGGCAGAGGGCAATTAGGATAAGGTGTTTGAAGAAACCAGCAACGACAATACTGGTTATGGTCCATGGTTGATTATTAATCGTGGAAGAAAGAATTCTAAGTATTCAAGCTTTAAAAAGTTTAATCAAAAACTGTAGAAGACTACTGTTTGGAGAAAAGCTGAAGTAAAGACATCAAACATAAGGGAGGCTTTAATTAATTCTAATGAAGAATTGATTCAAAAATATGTATTTGATACTACTGATGGCATCTCAAATCAGGTTGAACTTACTAGCTCTTTTCACGAGGAAGAACCTGTTGTGGGAAAAAATTCCATTATTCTTTTAAATGCTAACAAGTTTAATGCTCCTATTGATATAGTTGAAGAACGAGAAATAGTATAGAACAAGCTAGAGGAAGTGGTGATTTCTAAAGACCCTGCTACTATTAGAAATTCAGAGACCATGCATTCAAATAGGGATTCTAGCATGGAAAACAATGAAATTGGATTCAATTGTGTTAAATTAAAAAATCTAAACAACAGAAGGATCTTGGGCCTATTAGTTCAAACCCGAGGAACAAAAGATTAGAGATGGAGCTGAGAGGTACATTGGGGGTCTCTTCATCTCTCTTACATTAATGTCTTCTATAGCATTTTGGAACTATAGAGGAGCCAGAAAGAAAGGTACTTCTCTATACCTTAAAGAGTTTGCTCAAATGTATGGTGTTTTCTTTTTGGGTTTGGTTGAGACCAAATTATCATCCATTGAAAAAAAAGAAGTCAAATTGAGGATTGGCGATGGATGGAATTCTTTTATTTTTCCTTCAGACGTGTTGTCGGGAGGTATTATTTTTTTATGGAATTCTAATTTTGCTGACTTACAAGTTGTTGATTCTTCTTCTCAATGGGGTATTAGTGATTTGAAAACCATCAATAGAGGACATTGGAGGATTACTTCTACGTATGGAAACAAAGATATGTATAAACAAAGATATGTATAAAAGGAGGGAGCTTTGGGAGATGTTGGCATTGCATTCTTCTATCAATTTTCTTATGGTGGTGGGAGGGGACTTCAATTGTCTGACTTCAAAGGAGGAAAAAGATTTCAGTTTTTCCAAGGGCCTAAAGAAATGAAAGTCTTTTTTCTAATAATGACTATCATGAGGTAGGTTTTATAGGACCAAAATTTACTTGGTGCAACAACAAAACTAGAGGGGCTCATATTCTTGAAAGATTGGATAAGTTCTTACTTAATTCAACGACTTTAAATTCTTCCCATCAATTAGTTATTAGGCACTTGGCTAGAATATCTTCTGACCATTGTCCAATTATTCTTAATTTCCTTGATTTTAATCTGGCAATTAAGAGAATCATTAGATTTGAGGATGTATGGGCCTCAATTATGCCATCCTCAGCTTTGGTAAAAAAGGAATGGAACAAGGTGTATTATAGTATATCTTCTCATATTCTGAATATCAAGTTCAAAAAATCTTTGAAATCTCTATTTCTTTTTGGAGTAAGAAAAAACACAAGGATTTGACTCTTTTAAATGATCGCTTGTTGGAAGAGAACATGAAGCTTTAATCAAAACAATTGGACACTGGATTTCTGACATAAGAAGAATGATGGGTTTTGAAAAATAAAGTAAATGAACTAAACTCGACAATGGCTCAGTTGAATGATTGGTGGAAGAAAAGAGCAAAATTCAAATGGTTGGTTAAGGGTGATTATAACACAAAGTTCTTTCATTCTTATGCTAGTTCTAGAAGAAACTAGAATAACATTCTTAAAATAAAAGATGAAACTGGTGTTTTGTTGGAAGAGCATAAACAAATAGAGGAAGTGTTACTTCAGTTCTTCAATAAAAATGGAGACAAAGGAGCTGTGTCTAGGATGGGTGGCATCTACTGCTGAATGGCTTGAATGATGATGATAGAAGTGTGCTAGATAGGGAATTTTTAGTGGATGAAATAGAGATGGTTCTTAAACAAATTGATGGCATTATTGCACAAGGACATGATGGGATATCAAACTCATTTATCAAAGCTTATTGGAACATCATCAAAGTTGATTTTTTGAATGCCATAAATCATTTTCTTTGTCATGGTGAGTTGGACAAAGTTTGGAAAGACACCTTAATAGTTCTCATTCCTAAGGTGAGCAACCCACTAGTTCCTTCAAATTATAGGCCAATTAGCTTGTATAATTTTGTCTACAAGGTGGAGGCTAAGGTGATCTTGAATGGAATATTAACAATTATCTCTAAACTAATCTCAGTGGGGCAGGTGGCATTTATTAAGGGAAGATCTCTTTTGGATCATGTGCTGGTTGCTCAAGAAATGTTCCATAAATTGAGGTATTCTAAATCATTCAAAGGCCTTGTTTCATTTAAAATTGATATGGAGCAAGCGTATGATTCCATGAGGTTGTCTACTCTTATAAAAGTTTTGGATTATTTTTTTTTTTCCTTCAAAATTCTCAAATCTAATTTTGGAGTGTGTAGAAGACCCAAGACTTTCATTGACTATTAATGGTAATTTATCATATTGGATAGAAGCTAGGAGTGGATTCTGTCAAGGTTGTCCTTTATCTACTCTTCTGTTCATTCTTTGTTCTCAGCTTCTTTCTAATGCATTTTCTCAAAGTTCAATTGGGATTAACATTAGTCCAGGTGGCCCAAAGTTATAACACATTCTATATGAAGATAGTGTCATGATATTCTTTGAAGCTAATAAGAAGGCAGAAAGGGAGATCAGTAGATTTCTTAGTGATTTTTATAACTGGACTGGTTAATGCATTATTGTTAACAAAACGGCCATTTTATTTGGCAAATTTGTTATATAAAGGAGTAGGATGGCCATCACTCATATTATGGGTTTCAAAGCAGTGAAAGAATTTTTCTTTCTTAGTATAAAAATTGCTTTGAGAAGATTAGTAGCTGCTGATTTTTAATTTATCATTGAAAAAACTTTGAGGATGCTTAACATTTGGGGGAGTAAATTCGTTTTGTTGGCTGGCAAAGTCACCTTGGTCAAATTGGTAATACTATCTTACCCGACATTGCATATCACACATTCACTTGTTCCTATAAGTGTGCTTGAGGAAATTGATAAGTTTTTTAGAAGTTTCCAATGGAATAAATCAAATGGAATATTGGGTGTTCATTATGTAAGCTGGGTTGAATTGTGCAAATTGTTAAAATGGGGAGGACGTGCACTATTTTCTTCAACTTCTAAGGTTGCATCTCTAAGAACTAGATTGGCTTAGCAGTTTTTACAAAATAAAAAGTCACTGCTACATAAATCACTTACTCCTAAGTATGGCATGAAGGTTAAAGCTGGAGACAATAAGAAAGGTTTTTCATCTGCTTGGAAGTTAATAATTGATGGAGGTAGTTACTCAATTCTATGGTGAGATGGAGCATCGCAAACTATTCATCAATTGATGTTTATAGAGATAGTTAGATTTTGGACAAATGCAGTAACAAAAGGCCAACTTATATGGTGCCTTAAGATGATGAGGTAATCTTGCTCGACAAATTTATTATAAACAAGAGGTGGAATATGGATGAACTTCTTAAAGCATTTGTCTATAAGCTGGTAGAGATAATTTTACAAATAAATATCAAACAAGATTCTCAGGAAGATGACCTGGAGTTGAATTACAAGAATTCAGGTAAATCAATCTCAAGAATGGCATTTGAAGCTATACAGCAAAAACAAAATTAGCCAAGCTTTGCACGTGGATCAGAAAAGCAAAACTGATCTCTCAGGTAGTAGTTTTTGGAGGTTACTTAGGAATGCAATCCCTACTTGTCATTATTTATCATATAGAAGATTGCAAAGTAATGAAATTTGTCCTAGGTTTTGGAATAGATTTGAAGATGTGGAACATGTAGCTATCAAATGTGTCAAAGTGAAAGAAGTTTTCTTACTCTTAAACAAATGGGGATTTGGAATCCCAATGTTTCATAACCTTGAAAGTTGTTGCAGATGGCTAGAGTGCATTGTTTTTCATAATTGTATGCTTCTCAACTAATTTTGCAATCCAATATTTTTTATCTTGGAAGGCTAGAAACAAATTCATCCATGAAGGAGTCGAAGAAAGTATAGCTCTGATTGCTTCCAACGCTGTAAGCTACTCTTTAATATCTAAATTGACTTAAAATTTTAACTCGGACAGTTTGGATGCTAACCAGTCGATTAGGATGTCTAATATTTGGCATCCCCCTCCACCTGATTGGTTCATAATTAATGTTGACGCTTATCTTGTCTCATCTTATAAAGTTGAAATAGGATTGTTCCATGATTGTAAAGGGAGATTCTTGATGGCTTTTGGAAGATCTTGTATTCATTTGGACATTTCTTAATTGGAACTTTTAGCTATCAAATCTTTGAAAGAGGTGATTAGAGATTGGATGTTCAAATATAAAGGAGTTATTATTGAAAGTGAAAATTCTAATCTTCTTAGAATTCTTCAACATGCACTGGCTGGTAAGTTCAAGGAGATGGAAGTCATTGAGTTCTTCAAGGAGTTCAATTATGTGATTTTTAAATGTATCGATAGAAGTAGTAATAAGTTATTTGACATGTGTGCTAACCTTTCCCTTATTAGAAATTTCATTTGGGAAGATTTATGATTGAATAAGGTTCCTCCTTCTTTCTTTATTTTGTTAAAGGAGGAATCAACTTTGTAGTTGCCTTATTGTCTTTGATTATTAATGCAATTTCTTGCTCTTTTCAAAAAAAAAAGGTATCTAGTACCCTAGATATAGTTCATCCTTTAAAATTATAGGATATTTGAATTCTAATTTTATAGGATGTAAGATAGGTAGGAAGATTACATCATGAACCTATCAATTTATTGTCCAATCATTAATTTCCTAATCCATTAATTAGAAAATAGAACACAATAGCCCTTTCCACCATTGAGATGGAATACATTGATGTAGGAAGTTATGTTTCTAAAGTCTTACGGCTAAAGCAACAAATCTTAGATCTTGGATAACATCTAGGCACCATTCCTATCATGTGTCATAATATTAATGCAATTTGCATATCAAAAAATCAAATTTAACACTACCACACAAAGTATATAGACATTAGGCATCACTTCAAAAGAGATTATGTAGCCAATGGATATATAAAGTTACATCATATAGCTACTAGAGACCAATTTGTAGACATATTCACTAAACCCCTAGTTTATGACTCCTTTAACACCTTGAGGATTAGACTAGGTGTTATAGTCATTTATGTTTAACTCTAGATAAATCAATTTTTATTTTATCAATTGAAATTAACCATTCATATGTGTTACATTATATGCGGTTATTTTTGTATGTTGATTTATGTATGGTCATTTTTGCATATTTATGTTTAAAAGATGATATCTAATCATCAAACATACATTATTCACTAGATTAAAAAAAAATTGAAGCAAAAATAGAAAACAAAATTTGTACTATACGATCAACATTTGTACTGTACTATATTTATGCACAAATCACAACAATTAGCTAAATTCTATCGTATAATACAATCAACTTAAATTTTATAAATTTAAGGGTTTCTAAGTTTTCAATCCATTTACATAATTCTTTTTTACATTCCTACATTCATTCCCTTAGGATTCTCTAATGGCCAGTGGAAGTAAACTTGGTCGAATGACCTAAGGGAGCTCCTCGTCCTCTCCTCACTTTGACGAATGATTTTTATCCGTTAAAGATGAAGATGTGCACTATAAATTCAAGGAGGATCGCTTCACCTCCTCTTGAATTCTTAAGAAAACCTGCTCTAAACTTCAAGGAGTTGATCTTATTTTCTTCCGCAACTCCTCAATTCCATTTAATTTTGAACTCTTATATGATTTCATAGCAAAACTTAAAATCAATACTTAAACCACATCACCATGACCACCTATATATGTCGACAACCCATATAAATTCATAAGGAACATTTAGGGGAGTACATCAATCTTTATAAAGAAGAACCTCATTCAGAATTCATGGCCTCTAGAACAGATTTTGATTAGTATTATAGTGCAATGAGAGAGATTGCCTTTTAGTGAGAGAAACTTCCCATATCAAAATTTTTCGGTTTATACTCCGTTCGGCCAATTAATTTTTTAGAGATGGTGGCAGGTGGAAGCATGCCATCTACCACTTCAATGTCAGCGGTTCAACCTATTGGATGTTCTTTTAGTTAGAATCAAATTAGTATCTCCCATCCTATTTTGAGAAATTTTCATGATGATAATTAAATGCATAAGAGACTATTGAAGGTTTCATATTTAGTGATAAGGGAGAATGTTCCCAATGTTTTAAAGAATATTAATCAAGTAACTAGTAAGTTCAAAGCCATTTCTGAAGAATTCAATTTAAAAACTCTTCGTTTGACAAGGTCTCCAACTAAATCATCATTGAAGTCCAATGATCTTGAAGCCTCTTTATCGGTTATGAAATTTTTTGTGAGAATATTTGAATATTCAAACTTAGTCGCTCATGACTTTTTGATTAATAGAAATTCACCAATATCAATTAACAAGGATGTGTGTGAAAATTTTGAGAAAAATACATATCAAGTTTTGAAGGATTTTGTATCTTTGGATATATAGAAGGAAGTGCCGGTGTTTACTAAAAATAAAGTTGGAGGAGGTAACCCTTGGTCCAGGAAGCCTTATATTAAATTAAATTTTAAATAGGAAGATTGTGTAATGATGGAGGATGACAATTCTATGAGAATATATACTCCCAATTAAATTTCAAATTCAAACAAGTTGGAATACTCTATGGTACGCAAGGTGTTTGGTAGAGAGATCCCTTTTGATATGGTGGCTTTTGAATTAAGGCGTCAATGGAAACAATTTTGTCAATTTCACTTTATTACCTATGGTATGGGTTGGTTTTTGTGTACATTCAAATCATCTAAGGCTTTGGAAGCTATTCTTACAAGCATATTATGGTATGTAAATGGCCATATTATTGGTGTGGATAAATGGTCCATTGATTTCTCTCCATTGTCTATGATGGGTCTTCCATCTCCTATATGGATTGGAAAGCCTCAATTGCCTTCGCAATGTTGGGATGAGGTCAACGTGGCAAGGATTTCATCTATGGTTGGAAAACCATTAATGTTAGAAGGCAACATGTTTCAATGGGGAAGGTGGGAGTTTGTAAGAGTTTGTGTTTTGGTGAAGCTAGACCAACATCTTCCATTGGGTGTTTGGGTGGAGGGTATGTCAGGGAGGTTTGTTCAAAAAAATTGAATTTAATAAGATCTTTACATTTTGTTTTGAATATGGATTGATTGGGCATTTGAGGATGATTGTTGTAAATGGAAGTCGGTGTATATTGAATCAGTTAAAAATATTAATATTCCAGGATATGAGAATTCTGAGATGGTGATTCAAGGAGTTGATAAGAATTCAACTTATCCACCATGGGTTCTTATAAATTATAAAATGAATAAGAGGGTAGTTCAAGTAAGACTAATTGGAAGGTCAAGAAATATGAGGTATTCTAAGAAGAATCAATTTAAATCGGTTAAAGTGGAGGTAATGAAACATGTTGATAAGGGATCAAAGGAGTTGGATATCTCTATGATTGTGGCATTGGAAAAGAAGATAGATGTCAATGTAACAGCTGAAGATGGTGAAATTATTATGGAGTAGGAAGTTTTATTGGATGTTATTACAACTTGTGGAGCGGGGGAGCAAATCAAATCAACTGAGGAAGTGGCGAGTAAACCAATGAATGATCAGGTTATGGAATCACGTTTTATTTCTTTTGTTATTAATTTTGATGTGAATAAATTTGAGGCTTTGAATAATTGAGGTGAGGATGCTTTGGAGTTTGACAAAAATTCAAAAAGAAAGCCTGAATTTGATAAAATTATTTGTTTATCAATGGGCAAGGAGGAGTCTTTGGTGAAAGTGGGTGTTAAAAGTGAAAGGAGTGGTGAAGTTTTTGGGGTTGTCAATATAGAGAAGGAGGGTGGTGGTAGCGTGGAGGTTGCAAATTGAAACTTGAAAAGGAACTTAAATCTCTTGGGCAGGTCAAAATTCTACCTTGCATTAGAAATGTAGATGTTGGAAAGGGGGCTCATCCCCCTTGGTTGTTTAATGAGTTTTTTTTTCTTTTGGAATTCTAGAGCGGGCCAAGAAAAAAGAAGCCTTTCTCAACCTAAAGGATTTTGTAAAAGATTGGGATATGTTTGGTGGAGACTAAAGTTTTTCTTTTAGATTGAGTGGTTTTTATAAAATGATGGGGCAGATTTGGATTATTTCCAACTACCATCAGAGGGTTTATCAGGAGGAATTATTGTTATGTGGATATCAGATTTGGATTCTTTTATATGTTGAAGACTTTTTACCAATGTGTTATTGGTGAGCTAAATTTTTATAATAAAGGACTGTGGATGATTTCTATATTTTATGGTAGCATGGAGGTTCTTTAAACAAGGAATTTGTGGGATTTTCTTCTAGTTTTTTCTCATAGGGATGTCTCTTCTATGATAGGTAGCGACTTTAACTACATTTTGTCTCAAGAGGATAAGACAGGTGGAAAGAAGTTTTTTTTTCTCAAGGCCCTAAGGAGATGATTAGTTTTATGAATAGTAATGATTTACATGAGTTGGGATGGTTGGACCAACGTTCACTTGGTGCAACAATAAAAGTTGAGGATGAAGAATTTTGGAAAGGATGGATAGGTGCTTGTTAAACTCCATTGCTTTAGGGAAAATCCAGTTGGAAGTTGTGAGGCATATTGCTATAGTGGCTTCAGACCATTGCCTATTATTTTAAAGAATTTTTTATTCTCCTATTAAGAGGATAGGTATTCTAAAGTTTGAAGATGTTTGGACTTCTTTTTATAGTTCATCTATTATTGTTTCTAGAGTAGGGAATAAATCTTTTGAAGGAGATGAAATGCAAATTCTTAACAAGAAGTGTAATAGAACTATGAAGGAACTTTTCTTGTAGAGTAAGGCTAAATTGAAGAATATTTTTACTTCAAAAGAATGCCTTAAGAAAAAGGTGTTGCAACTTCAAGAGGAGGAGGCTAAGATTGGTTGGCTAGATGAAGAGAAATTTTGGATCTTGAGATCTAAGGTTGGATAATTGAAGGGGTACCAAGCTCAGTTGAATACTTGGTGGAGTCAAATGGCTAAAGTAAGATGGATAGAAGAAGGGGATTCAAATTGGCTTAGATTTATCCATCTCATACTTCTTCAAAATTTCCTTTATGTATTTTGTTTGATTAAGAAAGGTTCCATCATCCAATTGTTTTATGCTAAACCCCAATAAATAGGACAACTCCCCCATCATACTCATCTCAAACTCTTTACACATTGTCTTAGAGAACCCATCACAAAGTTTTTTATTAGGAGATCCAAAGAGTATATTATCCACATAAATCTGAACAATGAGCAAATAATCTCAAATTTTTCTAAGAAAAAGGGTGATGTCTACGCTCCCCTTAACAAACTCCCTTTCTAGTAAAAATGTTCTAAGCCTCTCATACCATGCTCTTGGTGCCTTCTTTAAACCATACAAAGCCTTTTTTAATTTAAAAACATGATTTGGAAATTGGGAACTCTCAAAACTTTGGGGTTTTTCTACAAACACATCCTCTTTTATTTTCCCATTCAAAAAGGAACTCTTGATATACATTTGATAATGCTTAAATTCTTTATAACAGGCAAAGGCTAATAGCACTCTAATGGCCTCCAATCTAACTACAGGGGCAAATGTCTCCTCAAAATCTATCCCTTCTATTTGGTTATACCCCTTAGCCACCAATCTTGCTTTATTCCTAATCACCACTCCTGAATCATTCACCTTGTTTTTAAAGACCCACTTTGTCCCAACTACACTTAATCCCTTAGGTCTTTCTACAAGCTCCCAAACTTCATTCCTAACAAATTGGTTCAACTCCTCCTGCATGGCTAAAATCCAAAACTCATCAGTAAGGGCTTGGTTTATGTTGGTGGGTTCAGTCATTGAGATAAAGGCAGAGTGGTTCACTTCCTTCCTAAGTCCATGTCTTGGGGTGACTTGTAGAGTATCTCCAATCTCTAGGTAAGGTCTGAGAAGGTCCAACCTTTTCCTCCAGATATAAATTTTCTACTCCTTGGGTAACATCTCCTACTCCTTCTATGTTTTGGTGACCTACTTCCTTCTTGAAATTTTCTACTCCACTAGTAATCTATCCAATATCATCATCATCCTCAACTCCATGCTTTTTAGGATCAGACTCATCAAATACTACATGGGTAGTCTCTTCCACCACTAAAGTTCTCTTGTTAAACACCCTAAAGGACTTCCCAACACTAGAATATCCCAAGAATACTCCTTCATCAGATTTAGGATCAAATTTTCCCAAGTGAGACTTCCCATTATTGTGAATGAAAACCTTACAACCAAAGACATGAAGGTGGAAAAGATTGGGTGTCCTACCCTTAAGGATATCATAGGGTGTTTTTTCTAATTTAGCTCTAACGTTCACCCTATTCAACACATAACAAGCTGTGTTAACCGCTTCAGCCCAAAAGTATTTTGGAGGTGAATACTCAGCAAGCATGGCTCTAGCGGCTTCCACCAAGGTCTGATTCTTCCTTTCAGCTACCCCGTTCTGCTGAGGGGTCTTAGGAGCTGAGAAATTGTGGCTAATCCCCTTGTCCTCATATAAATCTCCAAATCTTTCATTCTCAAACTTTCCCTCATGATCACTATGGATGGTCAAAATCTCACAACCTAGCTTTTTCTAAATCCAAGTAGAAAATGTTTTCAACTCCTCAAAAGACTCATTTTTATGTGTAAGAAATCTAGTCCAAGTGAACCTTGAGTAGTCATCAACAATCACAAAACCATAGACTTTTCCTCCCAAGATGGCAGTGCTAATGGGTCCAAAGAAATCCATGTGCAGTACTTCTAAAGGTCTAAAGGTGCTAATTTCCTTAGTGGGGTGAAAGGTGGAGTGGACTTGCTTTCCTAGTTGACAGGAAACACAAAGGTGGTCTTTTGAAAACTTGAGTTTGGGGACACCTCTAACTAGGTCTTTTGGGTCACTTTCCTAAGGGTTTTCATACTTGCATGACATAGTCTCCGGTGTCATAACCCTGAATCATCAATCACTATTTTTAAGAAAAATGAAGCAGCACATTCAATGTTATTTAAATCAAGCATGTAGACGTTGTTGATCCTCTTTCCCTGCAAAATAGTGTTGCTACTTAAACTTACAATGCATGAATTTGTAAAGAATTATATGATAAAGCCTTTGTAATAGAGTTGACTGATGCTAAGCAGGTTGTGCTTCAATCCATCTACAAGCAAACCATTTTCAATCATAAGGTTCTTGGAATTACCAATTATACTTGCGCCTACCACTTTCTTGATGGTGTTGTCTCCAAGAGTAACCTTGCCTCCAGTCCTGGACTCCAGCGAAACAAATTGATTAGCATCACCAGTCATATGTTGAGAGCAACCACTATCCAAGTACCACATACTCTCACGAGGCCTTTTGTGAGAGCCCACCTACAAAATTATCAAATGTTAGATTTAGGAACCCAAGAAGGTTTGAGTTCCTTCTTATAAAAAGTAGAATGCAATGCATGTATGGTATGCTGTGAATCATGCACCTTGGGTCTCCACACCCAATGTGTACTATAGTGAACAGTGCAAATGTGTGAGATGTGTCCTAGCATGCCACATGAAAAATATATAACTCTTGGAAAAGGATTTCTTAAATGGTTTGAGTTATAATGCCTCTTCCTAGGTTTTAGCTTTTGATCAAGTGTTGGTGTCATCCTAGTTTTCTTAAATGTATCCAATTCATTTTGAATCCTCAAGTTAATAAATTTTAGGGCATCATTATCAATCCTTAAATTTTTCTCCATCTCTTTAGACTTTTTAAAATCAGATTCAAGTGAGGTGTGTGTGACTTTTAGTGACTCATGATTTTCAATCAATTCACAATGTTTTTTGTTTAACTCATCAAATTCATCAAGTAGAGCCATATGATTTGAATCAATTGTAGAATGATCTTTAGTCATAATTACATGCTCTTTTTGTAACTCCAAAAATTCCAATTTTAAGCTTGCATGTTTTTTCTTGAGTTTCCTATATGATGCATGAATTTTTTCAGAAACTTCAAGAAGTTTATCGTAGTAAAGTTCACATACCTCTTCTTGATCAGAAATAGATTCAGAAGTTTTCATACGAAAAAGTTCATAGTCATGCAAGAGAATATTCAAATGAGATTGTTTTACTTCATTGGTTCCTTCATAAGTGATACACAATTTATCCCAAATTGCTTTACCTATTTTGCAAGTGGAGACACGCATGTAATACTCAGACTTTAAAGCACATAAAAAATAGTTCAAACATTTTGCATTTAATTGAGCTAAATCTCTTTCATCGAAAGTCCATTCAGTAAAAGCAACTTCTGTTTTAACACCATTAATTTCACGAGAAGGTGGAGAATAACCTTCTTTGATAAGCATCCACATGTGATAATCAGTTGATTGTAAAAATGTTGACAAACGGGTTTTCCAGAAATCAAAAGGTAAGTTGTTAAACAAGGGAGGTCGGGTAATAGAATACCCTTCTAGTGTATTACGATTCCCAAAGTTAGCCATAAATCTAAATTCAAAAAATTTTCAAACTTAGTTTTTATGAATCCCTCTCTGATACCACTTGATATTTCGTTAGGGATGTTAAGCCCTATAGAGCTGGCCCAAGGCTAACCAAGAGGGGGGTGAATTGGTTTTTAAAAAATTCTTTAGGCAAAGCATGAATACAAACCAAATCACCACAAAAAAATAAGCGCAGAAGAAAATAAATGCGGAAGCAGTAAAAACAAGAACACAAGGGTTTATAGTGGTTCGGTCAACTTGACCTACGTCCACTCCCCGGAGGCGCCCTCCGAGTATTGCACTACAATCGTGACTCTCCTTTAGCCCCCATAGCTACGCGGAGAAGCCTTTATAAACACCTCTGTTTTTTGCACCCGGCAAGGCAGAGAACCTTCCTCCTGAAGCAGGCAAAGAACCTCAATCGCTTGCTGGAACTTACCTCTCCCAACCCTTCCAAGGACAAGAGACTCTAGGGAAGAAGAAGTGGAATAATGCTTGGAGCAACCCTTATGAAACCCCTCATAAGCTCCCCCTCACAAGATCCACTCTCTCTCTCTCCCTCTCTCTCTCTCTCCTTTAGGTTTTCTCAGGTCAAGATAGCAGCCAAGGATGTTCAAAAACATTGAACAAGAGCTCTTAAATTGAAGAGCTTCAAAAGAGTTCATTAATTGCAAGTTGCTGACTTTATCATCCAGGACAATATGGACATCATCCTGGTCGATCAGTACAAATCCCATGAGATCGGCCAGAGCATCGCCCTGAATGCAAACTGGATGATTAAAAATTAGCTTGATCATCCAGGATAGTCTCACGATCATCCCGGCCGATTAGTTCAAATCAGAAGAATTTCGTCCAGAGCATCGCCCTGAATTCAAGCTGTCTGATCCCGATCATCCAGTACATCGCCCTGAATTTATGCTGGCTGATATTTATCATCCAGAAGTAACTAAGGTTTTTGAATAGATCATCCTGGCCAATCCTACGATTGTCTAGGACAAAGTGATCGTATCAATCATCCTTAATTACTTCCTTGATTTGTCTAATTAATTAAGGCATAATTGTGAATATCGTCTAGGCCGATCCAAGATCATCCTGGCCAATTACCAAAAATATAGAATACCTTAATTGTTTATGGCGGAAATATCTTCTGTTTTGAGCATATCGTCCGGGACGATACAAGTATCATCCAGGATGATTGGCTAATGACGGCTGCCTTAATTAAGAACCCCTTATTAGAACTTCTATTTTGAGCACGATCATCCAGGTTGATGTAAATATCAATTTGATTAAAAATAGAAATTCTAACTCTCTCAAGTGTGTGTGTGTGTGTGTGTGTGTAGGGTTACTTTGCATTAGTCACACCAAAGATTACAATTGACTCAAGAAGGGAAAAAATAAAATTACAGACTGACTCAACCCCAATCTACCCCATCTTGAGCTGGCTCCATTTTTCTGTCTGATCTTTGATTCCTGAAAAGCCACTAGTAAAAGACAGTCCAAGACAAGTAAGAGTGTTTACCAATCATCAAAACACAGTTCATAGACCTGAATTTGCAACAGGCACAAGAAAATTGACAGAGATGGCTTCTAATCATTTAAGGAATCATCTTGTATGAATAAAGAGAAAGTAAGCAGATCGTACTGATTACCTTAGAATCATACTACATGAAGTGTTCAAAATGTTAAACAAGTCTTTTGAAATGACTGTTGACATCGTATTGGACGAAATTAGTTTTTGAATTGATAGTATTGTATGACCTTATATAGTATTGTATAAATAAATGCCTCAATTGAATTTTAGGGTTTTTTGAAGCTCATTACTCAAGAAACTTTAAAACTTCATTTCAAAATTAGAGGGGTTTGTTTGACTTATACAAACTCTGAGAGTGATTCTTTGAGAGAAAATTAGGGTTTGAGAGGAAGAAGAAGGAGAGGTTAGTGTGAGGGAGTAGGAATTTGAAAGGATCACCTGGTTGCTATAGGCTATCTACAACCTTGCTCCTCCTATTGACTTGGTGAGTCCTTTAAGGCTCTCTTGGGAGCGATGCTTCTATGTCGAGTCCTCGAGGTACTCTTCCTTCTTCAAGAGGGTGAAAAAGTTTAGATGTACTCTGCTTTCCCTAGGAGGGAGAGAACTATTGGTGGTATGTTGCCTTCTCAAGGAGGGGGAAAAAGCTTTGGGTTCTTTACCTTTTCTAGGAGGGAAAAAAATAATTCAAGTTTTATTATCGTCATTGGGAAGGAGACAAAGCTTTCAGCACATCGCTGCATTAGGTTTGCTGAAAGTGAGTATATACGGGTTTTGCCACCTAGATGTGGGGGCAATAGGAAAGTCACTTAGTGTTAGTGCAATACGCAGAGCGGAAGAATCTGGGGAGTGCATGTAGGTGAAGGTAGATCGAATCACAAAAAACTTTTTAGAGTGCTTTTTCCAATTTTGCATTTTTATTTTCTTGTAAATTTCTTTCCATGCAAGTTGAGTTTGTTGGTTTCAATATTATCAATCAACTGCACTAAGTTTAAACCTTTTTTCTACAATAATATTTACTTTTGTTAAAAATTAAAAAGGGGAAAATTTTTATCATATAAATTTTATATAAATTGCTTCCACATATTATTTTGAGTAAAATGACTGAATCAAGTTCTTAAGTTATTTTGTGGCTAAAAGAAAAAGTTATATTCCTGTTTTGGGATTTTTTCAAATTACCAATTTACCCCCCTCATGATGCGCCTCTGGCTAGTTATATGAGATTTAACAACATTCTCAAACTTTCAAGTGGTATTAGAGCGGGTCTTGAAATTTAGTTTTTTAAATCTTCAAGAAAGAGATCAATGGCACACTTTGGTAATTGAAATACTCTGAGAGTTAATCAAAAACCAATCCACCATTATTTGATAATATGGTGTGTGATTTTCAGAAAATTTTCTTATCTACCTTTTTATAATCTATTGATTACATATAGTTTTTAGTACAAGAAAGTTATTCAGCACAATCTGGTTTGATTAATAGCATTAAAACTAGATTACCATTTAATGAGTGGAGCAATTAAGATAGAGATTTAACTCAATTCAATTCTAAATGCTTAATCTATTTTTTCTGTGCTTTAATGATTGTGTGTGTACTATGTATCAAACTGCACTAAAGGGAAGGATATATGGGATGAATTATGCATAATGTATGAGGGAACTAGTGAAGTAAAATTGTTTAGGTTAAACATCCTACTTCATGATTATGAACAATTCTGCATGTGACCTAGTGAGCCAATTTAAGATATATACACTAGGTTTACACAGATACTGACATCCATACATGCATAGGGTAGAGAACGTTCAAATTTAAAAATTGTTATTAAAATCCAATATTACCTACCTAGAACATAGGATGCTAAATTACAGCAATTATTAAATCTAAGGATTTGAATGTCTATTCTATTAACTGCTTACTTGGGTTACTCATTGCCTATGAGCAAGGAGTGAGTCAGAGGCAAAGTCATTTAGGTGGAAAGAAGAAAGAGAAAATAGTAACACTTAAAGCAAATGAGCCAGCAAGTGATAGCTCTATAAATGAAGGAGAGATGACATCGTGCTGATGACGTAGTAATGTAAAAGCTTCCTAAAGGGAAAACAAAGCTATCATCAGTAGTGGAATAAAGGTAAAATAAATAAAAATTCTAAAGTGTCATATGATGATATTTATTTTGAATGCTGGAAGCCAGTACCCTTGTGAACAGATTGCCCCAACCTAAAAGCTCACTCAAATAAGCAGAACGATAAAGAAAATCTAAAGTTCAAGAATGACAAGAAAAAGACCCACAAAGCTTTTTGGGCTAGCTTATCCTCAAAATCTTCATAATCAAAAGAAGAGGAGGAGGCAAGAAACTTGTTTCTTATGACAAATTATAATTTTGATCAATTAGATAAAGATGATGTATATCAGCTTTCCTATGATGAATTGTTTATATTTTACAAAAGTTACATGATTTGTATAGGAATTTAAAAATGATGTATGCTAGTATTAATATTGATTTTAGTATATTTCAACAAGAGCATGTTTTTTTGGTAAGGTAGCATTCTCTAATTTAGATAGTGGTCATATAACATTACTAGATAATTTTTTGATGCATTAAACAATAAGCATACGGTCCTATATAATGCATATAACTCCTTAAAAATATTGCATATTTAATTAGAGAAATCATACAAAGAATTAGATGTTTGAACAGATGAAATAGATGGTAAGGAACATACATTTAAAATAGAAATATCCATTCTTGAATGTGCGAACAAAGTTTTAGAAGCAAAACTAATTGCACTTTAGAATAACAAACCACCATCTACCTTTGCCCAAATTCTTAACACATCACTACAACATGCATCTTTTAAACATAAGAAAGGCTCCATAACCCACATATACTACTGAATCCATTTTAAGTGTTAGATGTTACTCTTAAGGCATGCTAGGTCTCATAACCTGCACTTTCACAATCCACCGTACGACACATCTAGTGTTAAGGTTGAAATTGCATTCATTACAGCATGACATGCATTCATTGAAAGTTTGTTAGGGATGTTAAGCCTTATGAACTAGCCCAAGGCTAACCAAGAGGAGGGGGGTGAATTTGTATTTTAAAAATTATTTAGATCAAAACACAATCATGAAACTCAAAACAAAATCACCACATTGAAAATCAAAGTGCGGAAAAATAAATGTTGAAAGCAGTAGTAAAAGGACACAGAAATTTATAGTGGTTCGGTCAACTCGACCTACGTCCACTCCTGGGAGACAAACGTCCACTCCCCGGAGGCACCCTCCGGGTATTTCACTAAACAACGTGACTCTCCTTTTGCTCCCAAAGCAAGGTGGAGAAGCCCTCACAAAAACTCCTTACAGCTGACCCCAGCGAGGCAGAGAACCCAACTCCTTTTGCTTCCTCCTGAAGAAGGCAAAGAACCTTGATCAATTGCTAAAGAAGACCTCTCTCAACCCTCAAAGGATAAGAGACTCTAGTAAAAGAAGAAGAAGTGGAACAATGCTTGGAGCAACCCTTGTGAAATTCCCTCACAAGCTCCCCCTCAAAAAATCCTCTCTCTCTCCCTCTCTCTCCCTCTCCTCTATGCTTTCTCAAGTCAAAACAACAGCAAAAGATTACCTCTATGGTAGAGAAAGAGATATTATATAGAAGAGCTTCGGAATAGCTCTTATTTTATACAAACTAACTTTATCGTCCAGGCCGATAGGGGTATCGGCCTTGCTGATCAGTGTAAATTTTGCTCAATCAGCCCGACCAGTTTGGGATAAATAGAGTAATTTTGGTAACATCTTCTAGGATGATAAAAAATCATCCTGGCTGATTAGTTCAAATCCGAGGAATATCATCCTGAACATCGCCCTGAATAGAAGTAGGCCGATGTCAATCATCCACGCCATCATCCTGGCTGATCCTACGGTCGACCCGACCTATGTGGTCGGGCAAGCAGCCTTAATTGCTTTCCTTAATTACTAGATTAATTTAGGCATAATTGCACTGCATCATCCAGGCTGAAAGGATATCATCATAAACAATGTCCTAAAATAAAGAACACCTAAATAGATCATGGTGGTTGATTCTTTCTGATATGAGCCTATCATCCCGGCCGATATAATATCGTCCAGGTCGATCTGCTTAATGATGGCTGCCTTAACATGATGCCCTAATTAGGGATTCTATTTTTTAACTGATCGTCCATGATGATATAAATATCAGCCTGGTCGATGTTACAAAAAATAGTAAACTCTAAGAAACAGTCAGAAATTTTCTCAAGGTGTGTGTGTGCAAGGTTACTTAGCATTAGGAGCCACATCTTTTATAATAGACTCATGAAAAGGAAAAGTGTACAAAGTGACTCAGACTTAGTCTACCCAATCTTGAGCTGGTTCTAATTGTCATCTGATCTTGTGGACCTAAAATGTTAGTAGGCAAGGCAATCGTAGAGAAATAAGAGTATTTGCTACCATCAAAATCATAATTCATGAAAATAGATGCACAACAATCTCCCCCTTTTTTATGATGGCAAACACACAACGAATAATTCTAAGTAGTTAAGACAACAGTGTACTGGAAGTAGTGCAAATATAAAGAACATCAAATATTAGAACAGAACAGTACAAGTACAAATATACTACTCCCCCTTTTAACATCTCAGAAAGGAGTAAAAAAAACAATGCGAAAACTAAACAGCAGAAGAACAAACAAAACTAATCAATAGAAAAATAGAAATAAACTAAAAGAAAACTAATAAAATGATGAGCCCTGATCATCTGAAGGAGGAGGTAGTGGTCGAGGCTGTTGAAGGTAGCTAATCAGTGTAGCAAACTGTGCACTAAACCAGGCTATATCCTGGTCATGCTGCTGTTGTTGGTGAGCAATGTAGACATCAAAATGGGCTAAGTCCTCTGTGTGGTACTATTCAAAGTGGGCTATGTCCTCAGCATGTTGCTGCTCCTGTGCAGCAAAGTAAGTGTCAAATCGGGCCTCCCATTGGTCAAAGCACTCCACAACCTAATCCAGCTGAGAGTGCTAGCAGAGTGAAATAGGTGCAGGAATAGGTGCAGGAGCCTCCTCTTCCCCCGCCTGAGCTTCCCCATCCTTTGGGTGGAGACGAGACTGTGAAGAGTTTGAAAAGAAATGTTATAGTAGAAAGCAGGTTGGATGTTTGGTGGAGCTGGATATTAGAGGTTATACTTTGATTCTAATACACAAGAAATGATATGTCCTAGGGCTAGATTTAGTTTCCTTCTATGACCTGTATCCCGAATGATAGAAAGATGGTTGATGTAGCAAAAGATCAGGTCGATAGTATTAAATTCATGATTTTCTAAATTATAAAAGGTGGTGAGTGAAAGAAGGGGAGTGATGTGAACACGATCACTAGCCTTAGGAATTATCAAAATGCGAAGGACGTGTTGGACGGTCCTAGCATCCTTGAGTAAGGTGCTAGTCTCGCCCAAGTGAAAATTACATTAGAATTGCAAAGAAAATGATTGGTCGTAGCCCAGTCAAAATCAGGATCAGAACATAGGGTGTGAAGTTTATCCCATGTGGTCGAAAGCTATAAAATCTCTGCATAATCCTGATATGTGATCTCGATAGGGTGTCGATTCATATATGAGGAAATAGTGGTAAAAGCAGAATTAATGCAGAGACTTACAAAGAACTCATAGAGAAATTCAGAATTGAATGGGATAGCGAGAGTTAGAACAAAGAACAAGAAGGTATGGGCAAATAATTCTAGTAGTAGATAAGAGAGAAAATTTCGATTGACTGTCTGGGAGATTGTGATTCCAGCCTCCTTGTAGTGCTAGTAAGCAGCTTGATCATCCGCCTACAGGAAATGAGGGTCCACAGTGGCCCTCAAGGAACTTCTATATGGGTGATGAGAGCACTTTCCTCTAGCCATTTCCACAAAATAGCAAGTAAACATAGTTCATGAAACAAAGAGAACAATTTGGTGTGAGGAAAATGGTTGGAAGGGCTCAATTTATAAAGAATCAGCCATATCAGTTAGGCCAATCGTCGGATCGCCCAGGCCAATATGGTTCAATAATTGCATACAGGCTTACTGGTCAAAAAGGCAGTCCAATCATCTAGGCCGATTAAATATTGACCAGGATAATTAGACACAGGCGATCATCTTGAGGAGTCAAGCCGGATGACCGTTGAAAAAGCATATTATCTGGGACAATTTGATGGATCGTCTAGGATGATGTCCAATAAAGAATCATACCAGCCAAATTTAAATATTTAAATCATGTGCCACGTGTATTGGCCAGGCCGAACAGGTGGATCCTCTGGGCCGATTGTCCAAAATTGGATCATCCCAGTCAATTTTAAAGATTTTAAATGTACAACCACGTGTATCATCTAGGATGAACACATGGATCAGTCAAGAAGGTTATCCATAAAGAGGATAACATCATCTAGGACAAAAAATGGATCGGCCAGGTCGACATAAATGATTGAAGCAGAAGACAATCAGATTATCCTGACTGATCCATGTGTTCATCGTGGACAATTAGAAGCAGGAAATCAAATTAGTCGGCAGAAGGGAGCTTTCAGAGTTAATTGATTGGATCATCCTGGCTGATAGGGGTATCGGCCGGGACGATGTGAAAACAAAATTGAGAATCATAAGATGGATGGAGATGATCAGAGAAGGCCTAAAAATATCAAAATCCAGTGAAAACAAAAAAAATATATGATATGAAAAAGACAAACTCAAATAAAACAAGGATTTTTTTTCAAGGAATGAATATGACATAGTCTCCATGTGATTGATTTTAAAATTTTAAAAGGATCATTGAGTTAATATCACCAAAATCTAGAAAATAGCTAAAACAACCGATCCTGTTAACCCTAACTTAGTCTTCTTCAGGGTAAACTGTCTTTTGAAAATAAAAAATCTAAATGAGAAAAGCCAATTGGTTTAAAAAAAGGAGATCCGTTCAAAAAAATATTTCTAGAAAAATATTTTATAGAATAATTAATCAAATTCATTAGTTATACATAGAAATTCAAAATTAAGTCTTTAAAAAATATTAAGTTACACATGAAGCCTTCTAAGATTAAAAAAATTTTAAAAGGAGAAGAAGCTTGCTTTTAGTGGGCTTATTTTATGCATCTTGTCAATTTGATTAGTGTTTTACACATCTTTTAATTTTTGATATACTTTGTGTGTGTGTGTGTGTGTATATATATATATATATATATATATATATATATATATATATATATATATATATATATATATATATATATATATATATATATATATATATATATATATATATATATATATATATATATATATATATTTTTCAATTTAGAGTCATAACACATCTTTTGTTTTTGGCATCATTGGCCACTTTTTTTTCTCATTAACTTTTATGCAAGCTAGATCCCTTTCAAAAATTCTTGAATATTCTTAGTTGTGATTAAATCTTCTAAATATTAGAGAAGAAAAACTCACTCTCTAATATAGGGAAGAATGAATCACAAAGCAGAATAGAAAATCATATGATAATTTTAATGACAAGATTATAAAAATCTAAAAGTAAAATAAAGACTTTGAATATTATATTTATAAAATAGATTACTGTAGCAAGATTGAAAAGATCTCAGTTTCAAAAACCATTTGTTAATTTGAATAGATTTTTATTTAGAGAAGAAGATTACATCACTAAAAGAGGTTAGAGAAAGAGAGACAATCAACGGTGTTTTCACCCTTTAATAGATTAAGAGATGTAAAAGAATTGACTCACAAAATTTCAAAATTAAAAACAAGTCATAAAATATCAATTTCATTGATGATTTCTAAATCAAAAACAAGACAAAAGAAGTAAAATTAGTAAAAAAAAAAAAAGGTTAAAACAACAAAGAATAAACAACATAAAATAGATCAGAAATCAGTAGGAATCAAGTTGATTCATTTATGTTAATCACACTCAATCTGGTCCTTAAAGTATTGAAAGGTTGAAGGCCAGTGGTTTAGTAAAGATGTCAGCCAATTGATTTTCAGTTGCCATATGGTGTAACTCAATGTCTCCCTTGGTCACATGGTCTCTAATGAAGTTATGTCTTATGTCTATGTGCTTGGTGCTTGAATGTTGGATAGGATTATTAGAAATGCAGATGGCACTAGTGTCATCAGAAAGAATTGGAATTGTTATACTGGTAATCCTATATCCATAACTTGCTGTTTTAAACAAAGGCCTTGGGCAATACAACTTTCTAAAGCAATATACTCATCTTTAGTAATGGAAAGTGCAATAGATTTTTGCTTTCTAATAGACCAGGAGACTAAAGACTGTCCTATGAATTGGCAAGTCCCTGAAGTGCTTTTTCTATCCACCTTACATCCTACAAAATTAGAATCAGAATATCCAATAATCTCAAAAGAAGTCTTGTGCCTAGGATACCATATTCCTAACTTTTGGATCGCTAAAAGGTATCTAAGAATTCTCTTGACTGCAGTCAGGTGGGATTCCTTAGGATCAGCTTGAAATCTAGCATAAAGATAAACACTAAATATATTAACAGGTCTGCTAGTAGTTAGGTAAAGTAAAGATCCAATCATCCCTCTGTACTTATTTTGATCAACTAATTTTCCATTAGGGTCCTTGTCCAACTTAACACCAGAGGTCATGGGAGTATTCATTTGCTTTGCTTTATCTATTTCATATTTCTTCAAGATATCCTTTTTATACTTTTATTGATTCAAAAAGGTTCCATCATCCAATTATCTTATAATAAACCCCAAAAACTATAACAACTCTCCCATCATACTCATCTCAAACTCCTTATTCATTGTTATACAAAAATCATCACATAACCTTTTATTAGAAGATCCAAAAAGTATATCATCAACAAAGATCTGAACAATGAGTAAATCATCTCCTATATTCCGTAGAAGAAGGGTGGTGTCTACGCTCCCCTTAGCAAACTCTCTCTAGTAAAAATGTGCTAAGTCTCTCATACCAAGCTCTGTGTGCCTTCTTTAATCCATATAAGGCCTTTTTTAATTTGAAAATTGTTGCAAATCTACTTTTTCATAGCTTATGTTTTGATGATTGACAAACACTATCTCTCTTGGACTACTTGTTGCTTCTATCTTTTCAGGAATCGAAGATCGGACGATCAAGAGGAAGCCAAGTCCAGGATCGCGTAGGTTTAGGGTTGAGTTAGTCTGTAATTTTATTTTTTCACCTTTTGAGTCTACTTGTAAGAATCAAAAAGACTGATGCTAAGTAACCCGTCACACACACACTTGAGAGGCTTAGAAATTCTATTTTTGCCCACATCAGCCCGGCCGATATTTATATCGTCCGGGACGATCAGCTTAAAACAGAAAGTCTAATTAAGGATTCTTAATTAAGGCAGCCGACATTAACATATCGGCCTGGACAATACGTGTATCGGTCAGGACGATAAGCTCAAAATAGAAAGAGATAGCCGCCTTAGACAGTTTAGGCATACTGAATTTTAAATTATCGTCCAGGACGATTCCAGGATCGGCCTGGACGAAATTACCAAATTATGCCTTAATTGATTAGGAAATCAAGGGAGTAATTAAGGATGATTGATACGATCATATCGTCTAGGACGATCGTAAGATCGGCCTAGACGATCAAGCCAAATTTCAATCGGTCAGGACTGTTCCCAGGGCTGTGCTCAGGATGATTTACCTCTGATTTGAACTAATCGGCCAGGACGATTGTGAGATCGGCCTGGACGATCAAGCCAAATTTCAATCTTCCAGGACTGTTCCCAAGGCTGTGCTCTGGCCGATCTTCCTTGATTTGTACTAATCGGCCAGGCCGATGTCCATATCGGCCTGGACGATAAAGTCGGCTACTTGCAATTAATGAGCTCCTCTTGAGCTCTTCTATTTAAAGAGCTCTTCTCCAACATTTTTAAGAGACCTTTGGCTGCTGCCTTGACCTGAGAAGACCTTGAGGAGAGAAAGAGAGAGAGGGAGAGAGAGAGGATCTTGTGAGGGGGAGCTTGTGAGGGGATTCACAAGGGTTGCTCAAGGATCGCTCTGCTTGTCTTTCGTCTGGAGTTTCTCGTCCGTGGAAGGGTCGGTAGAGGTAAGGAGTTTTGCTTTTGGTTGTGGTTCTCTGCCAGCTTCAGAAGGAAGCAAAAGGAGGTAGGTTCTCTGCCTTGCCGGGGTGGCAAAAAGGAGTTTCTTGTGAGGGCTTCTCCGCCTAGCTGTGGGGGCTAAAGGAGAGTCACGTTTTGTAGTGCAATACTTGGAGGGTGCCTCCAAGGAGTGGACGTAGGTCTAGTCGACCGAACCACTATAAATCTTGTGTTCTTATTTTTGCTTCCGCACTTTTAAATTCCGCATTTGGTTTGGTGGTGTGATTTGGTTTGTGAATTTATTTCTTTGTCTCAAGAATTTTTAAAATACCAATTCACCCCCCCCCCCCCTCTTGGTTAGCTTGGGACTAAGTTCATAGGGCTTAACATCCCGAACGAACTTTCAAGTGGTATCAGAGTGAGATTCGAAAAAATTAAGTTTGAAAACTTTTTGAATTTGATCCATGGCTAACATAGGAAATAGAAACACTATTGAAGGTTATTCGATTACATGACCTCCTCTATTTGACAACTTACCTTTTAATTTTTGGAAAACCCGCATGTCAACGTTTTTACAATATACTGATTATCGCATGTGGATGCTTTTTCAAGAAGGTTATTCTCCACCTTCACGTGAAATTAATGGTATTAAAACTGAAGTTGCTTTTACTGAATGGACTTTCGATGAACGTGATTTGGCTCAGTTAAATGCAAAATGTTTGAACTATTTTTTCTGTGCTTTGAAATATGAAGATTACATACGTGTTTCAACTTGCAAAACTGGTAAAGAGATTTGGGATAAATTATGCATCACCTATGAAGGTACTAATGAAGTTAAGCAAACCCGTTTGAACTTTATCTTGCATGACTACGAACTTTTTCGTATGAAACCTCATGAATCGATTTCTGACATGTACACTAGGTTTACTCAGATTGTTACTTCATTGCATGCACTAGGAAAAGAGCTTTCGAATTATGAAAAAGTTAACAAGATTTTGAGATGCTTGCCTTCGTCTTATGATGCAAAAATAACTGCAATCACTGAATCAAAGGATTTGAATACTTATTCCATTGATAACTTACTTGGGTCACTCATTGCTTACGAGCAAGATGTGAATCAAAGAAATCTTGATGCAGGTGAGAAAAAAAAGGAGAAAACAATCGCACTGAAGGCGCACAAATCGGATTCCGAATCTTCTGGGTCTAAGAGCGATGAAGTTGCCTTCATCACAAGGCAATTCAAAAGCTTTCTAAGGAAGAAACATAGGCATCATCAAAATTGGAGGAAAGGTAAGGATCACAAATATGTTAAAGGATCTTCTGATGTTGTTTGTTTTGAATGCAGGAAACCTGGACATGTGAGAGCTGATTGCCCTACACTTCAAGATCAATCAACCAAAGAAAAGGAAAAAGGTGAGGAGAAAGCCAAGTCAAGGAAGGACAAGAAGAAAATCCAAAGAGGATTTTGGGCAGAATCTGGTACTGATTCCTCTGAGACTGAACCAGAGGAAGAGACTACAAATTTGTGTTTCATGGGAGAAAATCAAAGTGATGAAGAAGAGGTATGTAAACTAACCTATGATGAATTGTTTGAAATTTGTGAAAAAATTCATGCATCATACAAAAAACTTAAGAAAACTCATGCTAGCCTAAAATTAGAACATTCAAATCTACAAAAAGAGCATGAAGTGTTTCTCAAAGACCATGCAATGATTGATTCAAATCACATGGCTCTTCTTGATGAATTTGATGAGTTGAACAAAAAACATTTAGAATTAATTGATGAACATAATGCATTAAAAGTTTCACACACCTCACTTAGTTTTAATCTTAAGAAATCTAAAGATCTTGAGAAAAATTTGAGGATTGAGATTGATGCCTTAAAGAGAACAAATTTGAGGATTCAAAATGATCGGATGACTTCCACTGGTTATCTTAAGCCAAAACCTAGGAAGAGGTATTATAACTCAAATCATCTAAGAAATCCCTTTCCTGGAATTAGATGTTTCTCATGTGGCATGCTAGGACACATCTCACACACTTGCACCGTTCATCGTAGTACTCATTGGGTGTGGAGACCTAAAATGCATGATTCACAGCATACCTTACCTGCATTACATTCTACTTTTTCTAAGAAGGATCCCAAACCTGTTTGGATTCCTAAATCTGACTGTTGTTGAGTTTTGCAGGTGTGCTCTCACCAAAGCCCTCATGGGAGCATAGGATAACTGGACATAAGGAGGCTTGCAGCTCAAAAATTGCTTAAACTCGCTGCTTTATCACGTGCTTGAAACATTAGTTTTGTGTCTTTTTATTTTTTTTTTTAGTTTTTGTGCTCACTTTGTATTGATTTTAGTTTGCTTTATTTTTCACTTGTTTTGTTTTGTTTTGTTTTGTTTACACGTTGCTTTTTAATTTTGACCCTCATATGATTAGTCCTTTCAAACTTTTAGATTTTGGAGTTTTTTTTTGAGATAGTGATTTAGCTTTTCAAAATTAGTTAAAGGGAGTTTTCTGTTGATGTTTTCCCTCCTTCAGACTTTATTTAGTGGTATGATTTTTCTTCTCTAAAACAAAAGTCTAAACTCGGTTTAACCAATAGCCTGTTAATTAAGATCTTTTTCTTATCTTGCTACAATAATTTATCTTATGCATAATAGCCAAAGTTTTTAGTTATCATTCAAGCTTTTGAAATCTTGCCATTGCATTTTTTTTACATGATTTTGATTTTGTGTTGTGGATTGTTCTTCCCTATGTTAGAGAGAGAGCCCCTATTCTCTAATATTTGGAGGATATACTCACAACTAAGTTTCTTTTTAAGAGTATATTAAAGAATTTCTAGCTTGCAAAAGTTAAAAAGGAAAGAGGCAAATGAAGCCAAAATTGAAAAGAATGCTATATACACAAAAGTGTATCAAAGAATCAAAAAAATGCTCAAAAGAGCAAATCAAATGACAAGAGGCATAAAACGAGCCCACTAAATGCAAGCTATTCTATCTTTGGTAAAACTCTTAAAACTTAAAAAACTCATTAATTATGTGATGTATTCAAAGACTTGATTTCAATTTTCATGATTGAGAAAAATTACTTTGGTTTATTAAATATGAGATATTTTCTTTGTAAATAAGCTTTGAATGGATCTTATTATCCCTATTAGTTATTCTAAGCTGGATTTTTGGTTTCCAAAAGAATTTTTGTACCCTGAAGGATGTCTGATCAAGGGTTAACAAAATCAGATATTCTACCTTCTTCTAATTGAGATTTGTTAAACTTATTGATCTTTTGCAACTTTAAAAGGCTTAACTTTTTGAAAGAATTCTCGTATGATGCCTCCATAAATAAAATAAAAAAAATAAAAAAAATAAATAAAAAAAAATTTCAAGTTTAAAAATATTTGTTTTCATATGTTCCTTATTTTTTTTTATTTATTCTGTGTTTTGACTGTTTCGTTATTTTTTGAGGGTCTTGATCATCACTTTTTTTTTCTTTAAATTCAATTCCTAGTTACATCGTCCTGGCCGATCCACTTATCGTCCTGGACGATATGACAAATTCTGTTCAAAATCCATCTGCTGACCTTTTCGTTTGAAAACCCTAACTCATCGTCCTGACTGATAGTATTTTGTCTGGCCGATGCATTTTATATGCATCGTCCTGGCCGATACACTGGCTCGTCCTGGATGATCCACGTGTCAGTACGTTTTGATCTTTAAATTCAGCCCCGGACGATCCATTATTGGACAATCGGCCGGGCCGATCCACTATTCGTCCTGGACAATACACGTGGCTGTTGGTGGAATTTTGAAAACATATTTTAAAAAATATTAGTTTTCTTTGGGACTTAAAATTGAATTGTCTCGTTAGAAAAAGTATATCACCTCGAGAGGTGAGAATAAAATTTCATAATAGTATTCAGATTTAGAATTATGAAATTCATCTTAAATATTATGACCGGATGCTAAAGAGAACTTCATATGGCCCCGAAGGGTCAAAATGAGGTTCAACTGAATATCCAGCTACAATATTCAAGAAGTGTGATCGTTAGGTTCACATCCAAAGCCTTATCAAAGAAAGATGTATCTCCCCGAAGGGAGAAAATATCATTCGATGATAATTCTTTGAATATGATAACAATGATCACTAGTATTTAAGTTTTCCCAAAGAAATCCAATTGAGTTTTGAAAAATTAATTTTTAAAATCAGGTGCGTGTGTGGTTCTAAATCTCCTACGAGCGCAAGCCCTCGTAGTTAATTACATCGTAAGAAAACAAGGTCTCCTACGAAAACTCTCGATTAAAATAACGGCAGAAATTTTGTTAGAATTTCTAGGAGTGATATCAAAAAGAGAAGTGAATTTTGGAAATTCAATAGGGAATTGATCAAAATTGAGCAGTTATTAACGGAGTTAAAGGAGGAGAGGTAGGGGACACTTTGAAATTCCAGAACCATCCGGAAGCGTCCCAACTTAATCTAAGTGTTGGGCTTTATGTTTTGGATTGAAATGATATTTAATTAGAGTTGAGCATTTTATTAAAAATTTGGGACTATATTCCTGAAATTTGGGGTCTTATAATCAAAAATCTGCCCCGGATCCTAAGTCTAATTTGGATACTGGACCACAGTCGTCCGAACCTAACTAATGCAGTGCAAAACCTGGACTTACCCCGGCCTGGATTGGGGAGCCAGCTAACCACCTAACCGATTTAAAAGAGATGAATCCGGTCTTTTATGAAAGAGTGGTATGGACGTTATAATTAAAGTTTTGTGGAGGCGGGGGCGACATCTAGAGATTTTCCTAATTGACCCCTTTGACTTATGTTGGGTGCAAAATGCTAAGGACTATGCAATTAAAATTTTGACTCTTTAAGTATGTTTCTAATGCAATGCATGCTGGTTAACAACCTAAAATCAAGTATGTTTGAAATTTAAAAAAATAGGCTTAGAAAATAATTTTTTAGAAGACTGGACTTCCCCAGGTCCGGCACCTCGTCCTCATAGGTCAGACTATCCGGACTCTACCCGCAGGCGGGGAAGGGTCTAAAGCAAGGAAAGAGTAATGCAGAAATATGCATGCGACCCCGGGGTCGATCCCCGGCTAATTCCCTAGATTCGTTATCTTTCTATGTTATTTAGACTCACTAAAATTTTAGACTTTTAAAATTATGAGTAGAAAAGTTTCACACCCTCACGAGTCTCACGTTTCCAGGCGAAAACAAAAAGCGGCATGCAATCGCCAAAAAACTAGTAAAAACAAGTAATCCTAAAGGCAATCAAATCATTACATCAAATATAAATTAATTAATAAATGTCCATAGGCAGAATTGCCTTGCTTATTACAAACCAGAGTTTTACAGAAAGTAAAGTGGCCGGGCACCACTAACAACAACCCGGATTTCAAGACTAATAATGACGCAAGTTATTTTGAGTGGGATACTCTCAATCTTCAAATCTTCAATCTCGTTCTTCTTTGGACTCCTTCTCTTCAATCTTCTTGGAATCTTCGTAGTGGATTACCCAAATGGACAAGAGGGCACTTCCCTCTAAGGGGGAAGGCCACTCTTTCCTCTTTGGGTAAGGAGGAGGTATGATCCAAATTTGAATTTCCAAATGGAAAAGGAGTGTTCCCTAAAGGGGTATCCTTTTCTCTTTGGAATCCAAGCTTTGGATCTATGTATCCCAACTCAAAACTAACTTTCACAACACTTGACACTTACACAAATTACATTAATATCAAAATAAAAATCTAGACTCACCTGCAGGGTTATCCTAAGAAATTAATATATAAAAAGCAGTTATTCCCAAGCAGTTGTATATGAGCAGAAAAGAAAGTAAACACACTGGCCACGCTCTTTTTATGATTTGAGGGCTTTAGCAGCTGAAGCACTTGTGCAAAGAATTTATAATATTTATGCATTTTTTATTTGCCCCCTTTTTATATTGCCCTGCATGAGCGTGGCCACCTGCAAAAAACTGTGTAAACATTCAGATCGTACCTAACCTAAGGGTAATCTAGTCGCCAAACACATCAATCCATCCACAGAGTGCAGAAAAAGTAAGCAGACACAGCAAAGCAATCTCATCCACAACATGCAGTGAAAACTACGAAAAATCCGGCACACAGCAATAAAGTAAACACCGGCCTAACCTAAATCTAGAGTTGGTTGTCCTAGCACATCATCTAAAGTGTGTGTAAAAGGTTGTGTGGCTGAGGTAGGTCCTAAAGTGGGTAATTAGTTGAAGTTGTCTAAAAGTCTGGGTTTGTTAAGGCTTAAAAGGGGATTTAGATTAAAATTTAAGTATTAATAAATTAAGAATTTTAATCAAACATATTTTAAAAGTTAATTGATTACTACCTTTGTTTCACACCGAGGCCGTGAAGTTTATTTCATATTCCTTGGGGCTAAGCTAATAGCCTCGTAGGCCTAGGTTACCCAGTAGCAATCGGGGTTGATTAAGTTGATTTAAATTGGTTGGAATTAAAAGAGTGGATTGATATTAAAGGGAGTTGGTTACTGATTTTAATGGATTTGTTGAGAATTTTATTAACCTATTAAGAAAATTCTGGAATTTGAAAGGGTTAATGAATTTTTGAAGTTATCCAGATATGCTAACTAAGGGGTCAAAACTTGTCTTTTAAAATTAGAGTTAATCTTAAGGATTTTAGATCTTTAATAAATACTAGACCTAATTATGAGTTGTTAGACAGGTAGCACACTCAATTTGGAGTTTTCTATCAAAAGTTATGATTTTTAGAAGTTTTGACCCGTTTTTGACCTAGAGTTGACCAAAATGTTGACTTTTTGACTTTGACCAGATTTTGGGGGTTTGACATTTTGAGAAGATACTAGATTTTTATTAGAGTCATTAGCCACTGAGTTTGATTGATTTAGAATTTTCTACAATTAGTTATGAATTTTGGAAGTTTAGGTATTTATTGGAATTATTAAATTATTTCAATTAAGGGCTCTTTTAATGATTTGAACTCAAATGAGTCTTAAACTTCTTGAAATTAACTCCAAACATCAGAAATGATCTAATGGGAGATTAGTAAGTGTTTAAAGATTTTTTGGGATTTTTAATAATTTTTAATTAATTAAAATTAATTAAACATTGATTTTGATTAAAATTAAATTAAAATGGATTTTAATGTCAAATTAAAGTAATTTCAATTTTCAATGATTAAGAACTGAAATATGGTTGATTAGAGGTATTATGGGTAATTTTTGGAATTAATATAAATTTATGATGATTTATTGAATTTTCTAAGTCCTTAAAGGGGCTGAAATTTGACATGCTTAATTTTCTAACATAATGACCTCCAAATTGAGTCTAATTTAAACCTAAGGTATTTGATGTCACTAAGTTTACTATGTTCAAGTTTCACCCCTATTGGGTGTGTGTAGAATCCCCTATGAATTTTCTAAGTTTTCTAGACATTTCCTTAATTATTTTTACTATGTGTCTCTACTATTCAAATAGGCATGAAACTTGGTGTGTCTAACCCTGACATACATACAATCATACCACAGAAATATCACAGCAAAATATTAAAACCCTAAAGAGTTATGAATTTTCAAAGTTTAGGGTCTAAAATAGACCATTTACTTTAAAAATTCATATCACAGAAATCTATTGAGCATCTGAACCTAAAAAAAATTATCAAACATGCCTAAGATACTCAATAATCACCCACCAAAATTTGGGCTTCACTTGATCACTGGATTATGAGAAAATTGCAATAAATGAAATTAACATAAACTCAAATATCTCACAATACAGAAATCAAATCAATATAATTTTAATTTTAATAAATACTACATTAGATTATCTTTCCAACGAGCCCAAGAACGCCCAATTTGGTGGAAAACTCGATTTTCTGTGAATTTTGAAAGATTTAGAGCATTTAAAGTATTTTTTATTCAGATTTGGGTCAAATCAGCTGGCGATGACGTGGCGGCGTGGCATGATGCCACGTGTCATATGCCGGATGGACCCGTGTTTCACCCAGAGGAGGGCCGCGCGGTTTGGGGCGACGTGGCCAATTCGGGGCCGTCCGATCGCGTTACGGCTCGATCGGACGGCTCTGGTTGAACCAGAGTTAAAAAATTTCAAATGCCTATATCTTTTAAAATACTTGACGAAATTGCACGAAATTTGAACTGTAGCTAGAGGGCAATATGATCTTACAATGCCTGGAGTTTGGAGGCTCCATTCATTGTAAAATTGCTACAGTTTCAAATTAAAATTTAAACTTAAAATGAGTATAACTTACAATCCAATCGTCGGATTTTTGCAATTTTTGGCTTGTTGGAAAGCTGCAGAAATCCTCTACAACTTTGCTGAAGACTCCAAAAGCCGGATCCTTCTGGATCTAAAGTTATATTTGAAAGTCCTCTTTCTCTCTCTAGAATGCTCTCTCCTCACTAAAATAGTGATTTGAGGCTTGGAAATGGTTGGGAAAAGCTTGGGAAGGACTTGAAATGTGCTGGAGTGTGTAGGAGGAGCTCTTAGAAGGTTGGGGGCTGCTGGAGTTTTGAGCTTTTGATCATATCAAAGGGAATGATGAAGAAGCCCCCTTTAGGTCAAGTTTTCCCCCACTTTACCTTTGGCTTTTGGATTGGATGGTTGAGATTTGATTTGGAGTAGTTTTGGATGAGTGCCAAGTGTCCCCTATGCTGCCCAAAGCTATGGAATAGGGTTGGTGGTTGAGAGTGACTTCTCTTGGTCCATGTGAAGAGGGACCACACCTTTTTCCCCATTTAGATGAACCAATGCTTGGCTTGGTTAATAGAGCTTGTTTAATGATCAATTAGGGAGGGAAAAAACATATTCCCATCATCCAAAAGGAGATTTTGGCTTGGAGAAAGGGTTTGCTTTATGGGATGATGAGGTGGCCAAGCTATGGTCTCATTTCAAGGGTTGTTTTTGACCTATTGACTTGTTGACTAGTCAATGGTGACTAGAATGTGCATGAGGGAGGTCAAGAGTGCTACAAGACATCATGCCAATAAATTTAAAGTCAAGGGTGTATAATTGACCAATCTTGATGGGTTGGATTGATTCAAAATCACTTGAATTGTTAAAATTGGTAAGTGTTGGGTTAAAGGGTTGATTTGGTCAACCATGGTTGACTTAGTCAACCAGGTCAAACCAAAGAGTAAGTTTGGGTTCAATGTGTTCTTAAAGTCATTTAGGATCCATTGGAATGATATTTGAAGAAGATTTCAAAGGTTGATAAGTCAAATCAAGTTGAGTTTAGGCCAAAAGTCCAAAAATCCCCATTTAAGGGCATTTTGGTCATTTTGGACTCAAGTCAATTCTGGGTCAAATTGAATCTAAAAAGATGTAGATCATTGCTTAACAAGTTAATATCAAGGTATTAAGAGGGATCAAAAGATTTGGAGGGGGATCCAAAGTCTAAGTTGAAGTTTGGATTGTCAAATTGACTGGATCAAAGTTTGGGTATGTTTGAAATTTGAATTAATTTGGATTTGAATTGAATGAAGTTCAGATTGATTTGAGGTTTGAATTGATCAAGGGTAGGGATTAACTTGAAGTTGGAGTTGATTAAAGGTAGGAATTGATTTGAGGTTAGAGTGGTCCTAAGATCTAGAGGAGTTCTAAGATCTAGGATCTAAGGGAATCCTAGGCTCTAGAGTAGGCCATAAGGTCTGGCTCTAGGAAAGGATCCTAAGGTCTAGAGTGGATCCTAGGATCTAAGGGAATCCTAGGCTCTAGAGTAGGTCCTAAGGTTTGGCTCTAAGAAGGAATCCTAAGGTCTAGAGTGGATCCTAGGATCTAGAATTAATCTGGAGTTTGGAAGGGTCTTAGTAACCTCATACCAAAAATGAGGTCAACAGTGGCAAGCATTTTAAACGTTTTAACTTCGGCCAGTACGATCAATTACTGTGCATCATCCCAGACGATACACCTAATCGGCCCGGACGATCTGCTTTTTTTAACGGTCGTTCGGCCTGACTCCTCGGGCCGATCGCCTATGTCCATTTGGCCTGGCCGATATCTGATTGGCCCGGACGATCGGACCGCTTTTTTGACCAATCGGCCTGTACGCAATTATTGTACCCTATCGTCCTGGACGATTCTGCAGGATGATCGGGCCGTTTCTTTAAAATTCAGGCCAATTCCAGCCATTTTTCTCACCCTCTTCCTTCAACTCTTTTGTGTTTTCCTGCTACCTCTCTCAGATGGCTGGTGGGAAACGTATCTGATGATCTGGATCCCTCATTATTTTAGTCTGTATTTTGTGTTGTTTGTTTCATATCTTTTTTATGTGCTTGATAGTCTTTTTCTTGTGTTTCTAGACCCTCTTTTTGTGATGACAAAAGGGGGAGTAGGGTGTAGGAAAAAACTATTTGGTCTTGGATTTTGTAACCTTGCGGTGTTCTAATGAAATTTTCCTACTTGTGTTTGCCATCATAAAAAAGGGGGAGATTGTTGCAAATCTACTTTTTCATAGCTTATGTTTTGATGATTGACAAACACTATCTCTCTTGGACTACTTGTTGCTTCTATCTTTTCAGGAATCGAAGATCGGACGATCAAGAGGAAACCAAGTCCAGGATCGCGTAGGTTTAGGGTTGAGTCAGTCTGTAATTTTATTTTTTCACCTTTTGAGTCTACTTGTAAGAATCAAAAAGACTGATGCTAAGTAACCCGTCACACACACAATTGAGAGGCTTAGAAATTCTGTTTTTGCCCACATCGGCCCGGCCGATATTTATATTGTCCGGGACGATCAGCTTAAAACAGAAAGTCTAATTAAGGATTTTTAATTAAGGCAGCCGACATTAACATATCGGCCTGGACGATACGTGTATCGGCCAGGACGATAAGCTCAAAATAGAAAGAGATAGCCGCTTTTGACAGTTTAGGCATACTGAATTTTAAATTATCGTCCAGGACGATTCCAGGATCGGCCTGGACGAAATTACCAAATTATGCCTTAATTGATCAGGAAATCAAGGGAGTAATTAAGGATGATTGATACGATCATATCGTCCAGGACGATCGTAAGATCGGCCTGGACGATCAAGCCAAATTTCAATCGGCCAGGACTTTTCCCAGGGCTGTGCTCAGGACGATTTACCTCTGATTTGAACTAATCGGCCAGGACGATCGTTAGATCGGCCTGGACGATCAAGCTAAATTTCAATCGTCCAGGACTGTTCCCAGGGCTATGCTCTGGCCGATCTTCCTTGATTTGTACTAATCGGCCAGGCTGATGTCCATATCGGCCTGGACGATAAAGTCGGCTACTTGCAATTAATGAGCTCCTCTTGAGCTCTTTTATTTAAAGAGCTCTTCTCCAACGTTTTTAAGAGTCCTTTGGCTGCTGCCTTGACCTGAGAATACCTTGAGGAGAGAAAGAGAGAGAGGGAGAGAGAGAGGATCTTGTGAGGGGGAGCTTGTGAGGGGATTCACAAGGGTTGCTCAAGGATCGCTCTGCTTGTCTTTCGTCTGGAGTTTCTCGTCCGTGGAAGGGTCGGTAGAGGTAAGGAGTTTTGCTTTTGGTTGTGGTTCTCTGCCAGCTTCAGAAGGAAGCAAAAGGAGGTAGGTTCTCTGCCTTGCCGGGGTGGCAAAAAGGAGTTTCTTGTGAGGGCTTCTCCGCCTAGCTGTGGGGGCTAAAGTAGAGTCACGTTTTGTAGTGCAATACTTGGAGGGTGCCTCCAAGGAGTGGATGTAGGTCTAGTCGACCGAACTACTATAAATCTTGTGTTCTTATTTTTGCTTCCGCACTTTTAAATTCCGCATTTGGTTTGGTGGTGTGATTTGGTTTGTGAATTTATTTCTTTGTCTCAAGAATTTTTAAAATACCAATTCACCCCCCCCCCCTCTTGGTTAGCTTGGGACTAAGTTCATAGGGCTTAACATCCCGAACGAACTTTCAAAAATATGATTTGAAAATTGGGAACTTTCAAAACCTGGGAGTTATTCTACAAACACACCCACTTTTATTACCCCATTTAAAAAGACACTCTTAACGTCCATTTGAAAAAGCTTAAATTCCTTATAACAGGCAAAGGCTAATAGCACTATAATGGCTTCTAATCTAGGTACAGGGGGAAAGGTCTCCTCAACGTCTATGCTTTCTATTTGGCTGTACCCCTTAGCCACTAATCATCCCTTATTCCTAACCACCACTCCAAAATCATTCACCTTATTCTTAAAGATCCATTTGGTTCCAACTACACTTTATCCTTTTGGTCTTTCTACAAACTCCCAAGCATCATTCCTAACAAATTGGTTCAACTCCTTTTATATGGCTAAGATCCAAAACTCATCAGAAAGGGCTTGATTGATGTTGGTGGGTTCAGTCATTGCAGAGTGGTTCATTTCCTTCCTAAGTCCATGCCTAGTCCTAACTTCTTCAGAAGGGTCTCGTAAGATCCGTTCTTTGGGATGACTCGAAGAGTATCTCCAATCTCTAGGCAAAGTGTGTGCAGGTTCAATCCTTTCCTCCAGATCTTCATTTTTTACTCCTTGAATAATCTCTCCTACTCCTTCAGTGTTTTGGGGGTCTACCCTCTTCTCCAAGTTTTCTACTCTAGTGGTAATCTCTCCAACATCTTCATCCTCAACTCTAGGCTTACTAGGATCAGATACATCAAATCTTACATGAGTAGTCTTCTCCACCACCAATGTTCTCTTATTAAGCTCCCTAAAAGACATCCCAATACTAGAATATCCTAATAACACTCCTTCATCAGATTTTGGGTCAAATTTTCCTAAGTGAGACTTCCCATTATTGTGAATGAAAACCTTACAACCAAAGCCATGAAATTGGGAAAGATTTGGTGTTCTACATTTAAGGATCTCATAGGGTGTCTTATCTAATTTGGATCTAACATTCACCCTATTCAACACATAAAAAGATGTGTTAATTGTTTCAGCCCAAAAGTATTTTGGAAGTGAATACTCAGCAAGTATGGCTCTAGTGGCCTCCACTAAGGTCCGGTTCTTCCTTTTAACTACCCTGTTCTGCTGAGGGGTCCTGGAAGTCGAGAAGTTGTGGCTAATCCATTTATCCTCACATAAGTCTCCAAATATCTCATTTTCAAACTCTTCCCCATGGTCACTATGAAAGGTCAAAATCTCACAACCTAGCTTTTTTAGGATCCAAGTGAAGAAGGTTCTAAACTCATCAAAAAGCTCATTCTTGTGTGACAGAAATGTAGTCCAAGTGAACCTCGATTAGTCATCGAAAATCACAAAACCATAGACTTTCCCTCATAAGCTGGCAGTGCTAATGGGTCAAAATAAAACCATGTGAAGGACTTCTAAAGGTCTAGAGGTGCTAATGTCCTTAATGGAGTCAAAAGTGGAGAGGACTTGCTTTCTTAATTGGCAGGCAGCACAAAGGTGGTCTTTTGAAAACTTAAACTTGGGGACACCTCTAACTAAGTCTTTTTAGGTCACTTTCCTAAGGGTTTTCATACTGACATGACATAATCTCCTATGCCATAACAATGAATCATTAATATTAGTTTTTAAGCATAATAAAGTAGCACAATTAATATTATTTAAATCAAGCATGTAAATGTTGTTGATCCACTTTTCTTACAAAATAGTGTTATTATAAGCTGATAATGCATGAATTTGCCAAAAAATTTATGATGAAGCCCTTATCGTAAAGTTGACTGATGCTGAGCAAGTTGTGTTCAGTCCATTTACAAGCAAAATATTTTCAATCAGAATGCTTGGAATTTCCAATTATACCTGAGCCTATCACCTTCTTGGTGGTGTTGTCTCCAAGAGTAATCTTGCCTCCTGTCCTGGTCTCTAATAAAACGAAGTGATTGGCATCACCAGTCATATGTTGAGAGAATCCACTGTCCAGGTATCACATACTCTCATTATGACTTTTGTTGCCTCTTCTTGGTCACCATGACCAAGATTATTGTCTGCCATTAAGCATAAGTTTGTATCTCCTCTTCAAGTTTAGTCTCAGAGGAGTCTGACGCAGAATTCGCCCAAAATAATTTTTTGGAATCTCTTCTTATCCTTCTTGGACTTGGGCTTCTCCTCACCCTTTTCCTTGATTGGGTGAGACTTGAGTCTAGGGAAATCAGCTTTTACATGTCCTAGCTTCCTGCTTTCAAAACCAATCACATCATTAGAACTCTTAAAATTTTTTTCCCTTACCTTTATTCTACTTTTGATGGTTTTTTTGCTTCTTCCTTAAAAAGCTTTTAAATTTCCTTGTGATTAAGGCAATATCGTTGCTTTCAAACCCAAAAGATTCTTTGTCCATGTTATTGCCCTTCAATGTCATAGTTTTCTCTTTCTTTTTCTCACCTGCATCAAGATTTCTTTGATTCATCCCTCGATCATAAACAATGAGTGAGCTAAGTAAGTTATCAATCGAATAAGTATTCAAATCTTTAGATTAAATAATTTTAGTGATTTTAGCATCAAAAGAGGAAGGCAAGCATCTCAAAATTTTATTCACCTTTTTATAGTTAGTTAGTTCTCACCCTAAGGCTTGCAAAGAAGTTATAATTTGAGTAAACCTTATATACATTTCAGAAATTGATTCAGATGGTTTCATACAAAAAATTTTATAATCAAGCAACAAAATATTTAATCGAGATTGCTTGACTTCTTTAGTTCCTTCATAAGTAATACACAATCTATCCCAAATTTCTTTACCAGTTGTGCAAGTTGAAATACACATGTAATCTTCAGATTTTGAAGCACAAAAAAACCAATTCAAACATTTTACATTAATTTGAGCTATATACCTATTATCAAGAGTCCATTTAGTAAAAGGAAGTGGAACGTAATGCCATTAATTTTACTAGTTGGAGGTGTATAACCATTATTAACAAGCATCCACATACGATAGTCAATCGATTATAAAAAGGTAGACATACAAGTTTTTTAAATTTTAAATAGAATTTTATCAAACAAAGGTGGTCGAGTAATGGAATACCCTTCCGCAGTATTACGATTACCAAAATTAGTCATGGATCAAAATTCAAAAGATTTTAAAAACTTGTTTTTATGAATCCCGCTCTAATACCACTTGAAAGTTCGTTATGGATGTTAAGCCCTTATGAACTAGCCTAAGGCAAACAAAGACGGGGGGTGAATTAGTATTTAAAAAATTATTTATATCAAAACACAATCACAAAACTCAAACAAAAATCACCACCATGAAAATCAAAGTGCAAAAAAATAAATATGGAAAGAAGTAGTAAAAGGACACAAGAATTTATAGTGGTTCGATCAACTCGACCTACGTTCACTCCCTGGAGGCACCCTCCAGGTATTGTACTAAACACCTTGACTCTCCTTTTGGTCCCACAGCAAGGCGGAGAAGCCCTCACAAAAACTCCTTTCCACTAACCCTGACGAGGAAGAGATCCCAACTCCTTTTGCTTCCTCCTGAAGTAGACAAAGAACCTTGATCGATTTCTGAAGAAGACATCTCTCAACCCTTCAAGGACAAGAGACTCTAGTGGAAGAAGAAAAAGTGGAATAATGATTGGAGCAACCCTTATGAAATTCCCTCATAAGCTCCCCCTCAAAAAATCCTCTCTCTCTCCCTCTCTCCCTCTCCTCTAGGCTTTCTCAGGTCAAGACAACAGCAAAAGATTACCTCTAGGGTAGAGCAAGAGATCTTAAGTAGAAGAGCTTCGAAATAGCTCTTATTTTATACAAACCGACTTTATCATCCAGGCCGATAGGGGTATCATCCTTGCCGATCAGCGTAAATTTTGTTCAATCAGCCCAATCAGTTTGGGATGATTAGAGTAATTTTAGTCACATTGTCTAAGACGATAGAATATCATCCCGACCAATTAGTTAAAATTAGAGGAAAATTATTTTGAATATTTCCCTAAATAGAAGTAGGCTGATGTCAATCGTCCATGCCATCATCCTTGCCGATCCTGCGATCGGCCTACCGATGTGATCGTACAATCAGCCTTAATTTCTTTCCTTAATTATCAGATTAATTTAGGCATAATTATGCTGCACATCCAGGCCGATAGGATATCATCCTGGATGATGTCATAAAATAAAGAATACCTAAATAGATCATGGCAATTTATTCATTCTGATTTGAGCCTATCGTCCCAGCTGATACAATATCATCCAGGCCGATCTGCTTAATGACGGATACCTTAACCATGATGCCCTGATTAGGGTTTCTATTTTTGAACCGATCGTCCAAGCTGACATAAATATCGACCCAGTCGATGTTACCAAAAATAGTAAACATTAAGAAACAGTCAAAGGTGTCTGTATGCAAGGTTACTAATCATTAGGAGCCACATCTTTTACATTAGACTTAAGAAAAGGAAAAGTATACAAAGTGACTCAGACTTAGTCTACCCAATCTTGAGCTGGTTCCAATTTCCGTCTGATATTATGGATCTGAAATATTAGTATGCAAGGTAGTTATAGAGAAATAAGAGTGTTTGCTATCATCAAAATCATAATCCATGAAAATTTATTCGCAACATTCATCTCATTCATTTAAGTATAAGGTCGAACCCAAACTTACTTGGGTTCCAAAATATTACATTTGAATAAATTTATAAGTGTGCTCTCAGAAAAGGCCTAGTGATAGCATGAGGTACCTAGATAGTGGATGCTAGATGCATATTACTAGTGGTATAAATAAATTCATTTCACTGGAGGCCAGGTTAGCAGGCAAGGTGAAACTAGGAGACAACACCACTAGGAAAGTGGTGGGCTCGGGTATAATTGGCAATGCTAAGAGCTTTATTATGGAATGTTCTATTAAATGATGGTTTAAAGAATAATTTATTGAGTATTACTCAACTTTGTGATAAAGGTTTTGACATCAAATTTATTTCTAAAAAATGCATAATATGTTTAAATGGAAAATGTATGATATATGGAAAATGAATAAATAATCTTTATGTGCTAGACTAAAATTGCATTGAATATTCTAACTCTTTGTGTTTGAAAAAAAATAATTAATGAATCTTGGCTATGACATAAGAGACTATATCACGCAAGAATGAAGTCTCTTAGGAATATCACCCAAGAAAGACCTAGTTAGAGGCATACCTAACTTAGAATTCACTAATACCACCTATACAAATTAAGAAAATAAGTTTAGATTTCATTTCATTCAATCAAAGACATCAACACCTCTAGGCCACTATAAATCCTTTATATGGACCTATTTCGACTTGTTAGTATAGCCAGCCTAGGCGAAAAGACATGGAATTGCAATAGTATATGACTTCTCTAAATTTACTTGGGTTAGATTACTATAACATAAGAGTGAATCATTTGAGTAATTTAAAACTATCTCAATATAAATTCAAAGAAATTTAGTATTTAAAATTTCAACCATTCATATTGATAATGGCTTAGAGTTTGAAAATGATAGGTTTAAATCTTTTTGTCAAGAGATATGTATGGAACATAACTTATTTAACCCTAGGACCCTCAACAGAATAACATAGTTGAAAGGAAAAATATAGCCTCGGTAGAAGCTACTAGGGTCATGCTAGCTGAACACTCACTCCCTAGATATTTTTTTACAGAAGCAATGAATACTGATTATTATATTTTAAATAAGGTGAATGTTATATTAAGCAAAATAAGACAACTTATGAACTCCTTAAGGGTAGGACATGCAACCTTTCTCACTTGCATGTTTTTGGGCATAAATGCTTTATCCTGATCAACAAAAAAACATCCTTGAAAAAATTTGATCCATAATATAATAAAGGAGTCTTCTCATGTTATTCATATATAAGGAAAGCCTAAAGAATCTTTAGTAAAAGGAACTTTGTAGTACAAGAGTCTACCTTTGTGATATTTGATGAATTGAATAAGACCTCTAAATCTAATCTTAAAGAAGAAGAAGTTTCATTTATTCAAGGGGTAGATTCCATTGCTTTATTTAGGGAGACCTTTTGTTTTTCTAGTAAGAGAAGTTGTGGTTTTCTAGTGAGAGAAACCTTTTCTTTTTCAAATTAATTTTGTCCCGTATTTTGGGGCAATGATTTTGCTCATGGCGGTGGCTCCATCGGTGGACACTTCTGACCACCGGAAGTCATGCACTTTGGTACCACCAGATACTTGCAATGATCATTTGCGAACTTCTTTGTAAATTTTTCTCAATAAGAATAGGAATGCAGGTCCTTTGGTGATCAAGGAACTTGTAACAAGTTTTGTTAAGAAATTAAATCTAGTTGCTGGCAAAGGAAAGGATGTTTAAGAAGATGTAGAGTTCAATACTCCTAACTGATGGGCAAGGTTACTATGGTAGACAAAATTAATGATTTTGAAGCTTCTTCATCATTAAAAATGATTCTGTTCGTCAAAGGGTTTTGAAATGGAAGTCCAAATGGATGCAAAATAGCTCAAAAAAAAGTTTAATGAAGAAAATAATACTCAAATTGAGGTGTTAAATGCAGTTAACGAGAAGGGTGTAAATCCATGGGCGAAGCATCCTACTGTCAAAATAAACTTTATTAGAGATGAATCTATCTTATCTTAATTTTGTCTTACTGTTAAATTGTTTGAACCAACTGTTAAATCAAATTTTGACAGACTTCATAACTCTATTGTGGTTAAAGTGCTTGGAAGCAACATTCCAGCTTATGTAATTGCTGAAGAGTTGTGCTGGCAATGGATGTAGTTTGGGAAGTTACACTTAACCAGCCTTGGGTTAGGTTGGGTACTATGTTCATTTTCTTCACCGAATGCTATGGAAGCAGTATTATCAGGTGGCCCTTAGTTCATTCATAGTAATATCATAGGATTAGACAAGAGGACTGTTGATTTCTTGCTTACTTCTTTGAAAGATTTGACATCTCCAATATGGGTAAGGATGCCTCACTTACCTCTTTATTGTTGGGATGAGATTAACATATCTCGCATTGCTTCTATGGTGGGAACTCCTTTATTTTTGGATGGTAACATTTTCCAATATAGTAGAACATAATTTGCTAGAGTTTGTGTACGTATGGCTCTAGACAAACAGCTTCCGTTGGGTGTATGGGTGGAAGGACTTAAAGGATGTTTTTTTTCAAAAAATAGAATATGATAAAATTTCTAGCTTTTATTTAAAATGTGAGAAGATTGAACATCTAATTGAAGATTGTGAAGTGAAGAAGAAATTGGTTGATCGTGATAATTCAATGTTTCAAATCCTAGCATTGTCCACGATGGAAAATCTAAGAAGTTAATTGATGAAAAAGGGTTTTCTTATGGCCCTTGGATACATGTTAGATATGGAAGAGGAAGGAAATTTCGAGCTCCTCGTAAACGTGTTCAAGGATATCAATCTAAACTTTTGAATTAGGAACTAAAGGAACTCAAGATATGTATTCCTTTATGAGCAATTGTGACTATAATGAAGTGGGAATAGTAAGTCCTAAATTCACTTGGTGCAACAACAAAGTTGGTAAAGCACAAATATTGGAAAGATTGGATTGTTGTACTATTAACTGTATTGCTTTGAAGACTATTAAGCGGGTGGTTGTTAGACACTTGGCTAGATTGGCTTCCGATCACTGTCCCATAATGCTGAAAATTTTTTCTTCATATTTTTTTGTCAAAATCAGACAATTATGTTTGAAGATGTGTGGATGACATTTCCAACATCCTATTCTATAGTTTCCAACTCCTAGATGAAACCTGCGAAGGTAGCAATGTGGAAGTTTTTAATGTTAAATTCAAAAGACGAATGAAGGCTTTATTTTTTTAGAGTAAAGCAAAGCACAAAATATTATATGAAATGAAGGAAGTTCTTAAAAAATAAATTATTGAGTTACAAATTGAAGAGTCTAGCGGTGAAGGGCTCTTGGATTAGAGGCTGTTACTTTTAAAATCCAAAGTGAACTCAATGCTACACTTGGTCGGCTTTTCACTTGGTGAAAATAAAGAGCAAAGGTTCAATGGTCGAAAGAAGGTTATTCAAATTCCAAATTCTATCATGTTTATGCCTCAGCTAGAAAGAATATCAATTGGATTAAACAAATTAAAAATGAAGACGGGGAACTTATTGAAGATCAGTTACAAATTGAAAGAAGTTTCTATAGCTACTTCAAATTCAAGTTTAGAGATAAAAAATGTCTGCTGATGGCTGGCCTTCCTCTTTAGCCAAATTAAATGAAGATGATAAATTATTTCTTAAGATGGACTTTTCTTTTCAAGAGCTGGAGGAAGTAATTAAAAACTTGGAATTGCACATGTCTCCAGGTAATGATGGAATTACATATTCTTTCCTTAAAGCTTATTAGCACTTTATTAAAAATGATGTTTGGATGGATATAAATTTTTTCTTCACTTCTGGTTTATTATGTTTTGAATGGAAAGAGACGAATGTGGTTTTGATTCCAAAGGTACCTTTAACTCCTAATTATCGACGTATTAGCCTATGTAAATACATTTACAAGATTGTGGCTAAGATGTTATTAAATAGGATGTCTCTATTATTCCCTAAAATCATTCCTAAAAGACAATATGCTTATGTAAGTGGTAAATCCATGTCAGAACAGATTTTATTTTCCCATGAATTATTTAACAAATTCAATTATTCTAAATCGAAGAAGGGGTTGATGGCTATTAAAATTAATATGGATAAAGCATATGATAGTATGAGTTGGTCCACTCTAACTCATGTACTTGAGGGGTTTGGGTTCTCGAACAAATTTTAGAAACTGATAATGGAATGTGTAAGAGAGCCAAAATTTGCTATTATAATTAATGGAAGTCACTCGGATTGGATTGAAGCAAGAAGCGGGTTTAGACAAGGTACCTTTATCTCTCTATCTATTTATTAAGTGCTCTCAGTTATTAACTGATGCCTTTGCTCAAAGTGGTAAAAATGTAGGTCTAAAGGTTTCCCCCAATGCTCTTTAATATCTCATTTAATTTATGCCGATGATATAATTTGTTTTTCTAAAGCAAACCGAAAAAGTATGAAGAAAGTGAAGAAAATTATTGAAGACTATTATAGACGGATCGGTCAGAATATTAATGTGATTAAATCTTCTATTATATTTGTAAAGTCAATTAAAAGGTGAATAAGGAGATCTCTAGCAAAGTTATTTGGTGTCAAAGTTGTGTATGAAATGAAATATTTTGTAGTTAAAATTTCTTTGAGAAGAATGGTTTTTTTTTTCTGATTTTCAAGATCTATTAGTTAAACCTGCTAATAGATTGAGCTCTTGGGGAAATAAGTTTATGTTAATTGCTGAAAAATTGATTCTTATCAATTCACCTTGTCTTTCACTTCCAATATTTTTGGTACCTCACTTATTAGTCCCAATGTGAGTATTGAATGACTTTGAGATGATGTGCAGTAATTTTTTATGGGATAAAAATGAAGCTACCAAGGGACTTCATTATGTTGCATGGGATGTTCTTTGTAAATTAAAAAATGATGGAGGTTGGGGAGTGCAATCTATTGTGAAGAAAATTGGCCCTTTAAGGGCTAAGTTTGCTTCAAATTTTATTACTAAGCCTAACTCACTCCTAAATAGAACGTTGGCAGCAAAATATGGTAATGATGTGTAGAACTTAGAATACAAAAACAATTCTCCATCCACTTGGAAATTTATATCAAATGGAGAGAAATTTCTTCATCTAATTATAAGATGGAAAGTGTCCATCTGGTATGGAGATTAAAATAATCAAGAATACTTGGATTCTGGATTAATGTATCAACAAATGGCCTACCTTTGTAAAAAATATGGATGAAGATACCGAAGTTATTTGTTGGTTTATAAATGAAGGGAAGTTGAATGAATGTAAGCTGAAAGAATTCTTCAGGTAGGATCTTGTGAATGTCATTTTATCTGTCCCCATCCAATCAGAATTATTAAAGGAACAATTGTAGCTGAAGTCCAAATATTCTGGTAAAACCATTTCGGGTTTAGCATTTGAGGCATCTACCACTAATGAAGTGAAGAATGATGATTGGAGCTTGATGAAAAATATTAAATTAAGGCCTGGAATTGCTCTGTTCTGGTGGCGATTGAAGAGAAATGTGATTCCTAGTAATCACTTTTTTAAATTATCGGAGACTTACTGATTTTGACAGTTGCCCCAGAGGATGTGAATTAGTAGAAAATTCTTAACACATAGCAGTAATTTGCATCAATTTTTTATCTTTCTTTCAAAATGGGGATTTATTACTCCGACATTCCAATCTCTGGAGGATTTTTACCATGATTTGAAGCTTCTTGCAAAGTCTAATCCATTTCAAGGTAATTTGTATTATTTAGTGGTTTTTTTCTGTTGGAAAAGTAGAAAAAAACTAGTTCATGAAGGAGTTGAAGATGGCTCTTCTTATATAGAAGCAAATTCAGTTTTTCATGTTATTACCTCATATAATAAGAATCTCATTTGGGAGAACTCGGATGCCAATCAGCTTTGTAAGCTATCTTTACCATCTTGGCGCCCTCCGCCTACTAGATGGAAAAAAGTTAATATTGATGCTTTATTGCTACATACAAACAATGATGGAATTGGAGGAGTATTTAGAGATTATAAAGGAAGATTCTTATGTGCTTTTGGTATCAATTGCCTCCATTGGGACTATTTACAACTTGAGATGCTATCTATTCTTTCATTAAAAAGGTTTGTTCAAGATTGGATGTTTGATGTAGATGGTATAATAATTGAATGTTATAACATTAATGTTATCAAATTCTTTCAAGATGTTACGAATAAGGTTGATGTTAAGAACGTCTACCTAGATCCCATGGATATAGAATTTTTTTATCATTTCAAGCAAGTTTTATTTCTTCATTCTAGTAGAAATTAAAATAAGTTAGCGGATTTATGTGCTAACTTAGCATTGTTTTCAAATTTTTTAGGATGACATTAGCTCTAATAAGATTCCTCCTTTTTTTAAAGTGTTGAAGGATGAATTTGATTGTTTGTAGTTCTTTTTAATAAAATTTGCTATTTGCATTTTCTTCAAAAAAAAAAAAAAACCAGTGCTATAGGAGATATAGTAGAACCTTAGGAGCCACAACCTAGAGAATGGAAATATTCTTCTAGACATCCTAAGGAACTAATCTTAGGAGACCCATCTAAAGTGTTAGGACAAGGCATGGACTTAGGAATGAATTTTTTCATTCTTCCTTTATCTCTATGATAGAACCCGCCAATATAGATCAAGCCCTAGTTGATGAATTTTGGATCCTAGGAATATAAAAAGAGCTAAATCCAATTACTAGAAATGATGTATGGAAACTAGTCAAATACCAAAGGACTAGAGTGTGGTTGAAATAAAGTGGGTGTTCAAAAATAAAATGAATAACTCTAGAATAGTGATAATAAATTAAGCTATATTAGTAACTAAGGGGTTCAATCAAATTAAAGGAATTAATTTTGAGAAAATCTTTGTTCCTATTGCTAAATTAGAAAATAAAAGTTCATGAGGGGTGTTAAGCCCTAATGAACTAATCCTAAGGTTAACCAAAAGTGGAGGTGAATTGGTTCAAAGAAAAATCCTTTTATAACTCGATGCATAAATGAATTAAATTTATAATAAAATAGAAATTAAATTTTTCAACCACGTAATTAATTGCAGGAAAAATAAATTCATAAATAATAAAAGGAAAGAACATGCCAGATTTATAGTGGTTTAATCCAGCCTAACCTATGTCTAATCCCTGGAGGTACCCCTTCGAATATCACACTAAAACCTTTTACTGTCTATTCTTTGGCCTCCACAACAAGGCGGAGAACCCCTTATAAAATCTTTCCACTAACCCGGTGCGATAGAAGACCTAAACTCCTTTCAAACAAAGAGAAACTTGACTCCTTTTTCTCTATCCAGAAGATGATAGTGAACCACAAATCCCTTTCACCTTCCCCAATGTGGTGGAGTAGTTGAGTCCTTTTACACCAAAGAGATCTTCTTCCCAAAACTTCCCTCAAGATGAACCTTGAATCTCATGGTACTAAAGTGTAAGCTTGTTAGAGCAACAGTGTGAAATATCTTCCACACTTTCTTGAAACCCCCTCCATAGATCTTCTCCCTCTAAAAGTCCACCCTTTCCTCGTTCCCTTTCAAGTTTTCTCTTCAAGTTTTCTCTAGAAGAATGAAGAAACAATGGATTCCAAAGACAGTTCTAATGTCTTTGGAGAAAGCATAAATGGAGGGATTTAAAAACCCCTAAAAATTTAATTCTTTTGTCAAATATCATATAATATGATCCCGAGATCGTCTTGTATAATTTGTTCAAAAAAATTTTCAGCCAGTATGACAGCATTGCCCTATACGATCAGTTTAAGTATATAAATATATTGTCCAATATTATATTGAGATTGACTGAGAAAATTAGTTCAATTGAAATGCAATTTGTCTATAATGAAACATCTGATGAAAAAAATCCTCTTTATTGATCATCTAGTATGATCCTATTAATACAGTTTGCTCAGAATATCAACATTAAATAGACTCGATTGACTAATCATAGGATGAATTTAGGCATGATTTTGATCAATTTTCTAGTATGATGTAATTCATCCTGACAATTAGAACAAAATATGAAATTTAAAACGTTTCCTAAATCATGATTAACGCATATTATTTCATTATCATAATTAATAGACCCAGATGAACTAAATCATCAAGTATAATTAGTTAAACAAACTTTTTATACATTATGATATAAATTATATAGTATGATTAGTTCAAAAATTGATGTTTTAGTTATTACTCAGTCTCACTCCCCTAAATGTGTGTATGTGAATGGTCTTAATCTCGAGCCATGAATCTTCATTGGATGGTGCAAGACATTCATGAAATATTAATACACACACAAACAAATATATATTGTAAATATAATTAGATATAAGGATGTGAGTCACAATATTTGTTATCATCAAAAATATAAACTCTTAAGCTTGAGTTACAGCAATCTCCCCTTTCTAATGATGACAAATATTACTGGTTTAATTTGCAAATTTAAAAAACATTTCTCCTAATCTCCCCCTCACTAAGATAATTATATTATAAATTGGGGAACATTTTAATTTTTTATTTTTCTTAATATAGAAATAAACAAAAAAACTAAAAACTTTTAGAACATAAATAACAAGTAAACTAATACAAATTCAAGATGAACATGTACAGTTTAACCACAAATACATCCAGTCAAACACATTCTCCCCCTTTAAAATATCAAAAAGAACTAAACACAAAAAAAGGAGCATAAATAATAGACTCTAATCAGGTGTAGGTGGTGCTGATGTTTAAGAAGAATCAATTAATTTCAACAAATTTTCTCAAAATGTGAAAGTTACTTCTTAATTTTATCCAAATATATAGTAAGAAATGAATTGATCGCACTAAGATCAAGAAAGATTTTAAATTTGAATTTTATCAACCTACATCATGCTCCTTATATGTTAAAGTCATTTTTTAAAAAAAATCTAATTCAGAAAATTGAATTAGAGAAGAAAAAAATATATTTTTCAATTTTCTTACATGAAATATATATAATAAAATATCAATGCAAAAATGGTGAGTCGGGAATCATGATTTTTGAACTCAAGTATTTAAAGTATATTTTAGACGCATGGGTTTTCTAAGATTTAAAAATACAAGAAAGGTAAGTTAACTTATTTAGGGTTCATTTTGTGTCTCATTATTAGTTTTTAATGCACTTTGCACATCTTTTTATCTTTTATACACTTTTTTGTATCTTCCAATTTTGGTGTACATGCACGTCTTTTCATTTTGGGCACATTTTGTGCCTCCTTTATTTATGTAATATTTCATCCTTTCTTAATGTTTAAAGACTCAAAGCAAACCCGATCCAATGAAAAAAATGAACAGCTTGATTAAAAAAATTATAAAGTAGATTCATCATCTAGTAAAAAATTTCTATGAGATAAAAGAAATGTAGGATGATAAAAAAGAAAAAGGTATAATTCATAAATTAATATAGTTTTTTTATTCAAAAGTGCTATAGCCTGATTAAGAAAATGAGAAGGAGAGACATAAATCTGAATTTCTTTCCTTAAAGATTTAGAAAAGACAATCATCACTTACATATTTTTAGTTAAAAAGGAGGTAAAATTTTCTTTAAAAGCACTATGAAAGAAGTAAATTGATTCTTTTATGCAAATACAATGTAAAATATGATTTGAGTGTGTTGATTAGAGATAAATCACAAAAACATACATAAAAATAAAATAAAATGATTACAAATAAAAACATCAAAAATAGCATAGAAAATATTTGTAATGAACAAAATAAAAGAAAGAACATTTACACAAGCATTAATAACAACACATAAACACACAAACAAAACTTTTTACCTCATTATCTTTCTCCTAGTCTGATGATTCACAAACTACGTATGCATAGGAGATTTTTTTTTCTTATATCATTTGTCCTTATTATATTTTACTTATTTTTACTTTTTTTGCCGAAAAAGTTTTTAATTTAGGGCATTCATTTTTTATATGTTTGGGTTTCCTACACCAAAAATAAATAATGCCAAAAGAAATTCTAAAAATTCTTAACATTTTTATCTTTGATCCACTTTTGTTGATGCAAGTGTCTATGCTTCAATAGTTTTTCAAATTCACACATTATTGAGCCTATCTTCTTGCTCTTATTATCTACTAAGCCATTCTTATCCATCTATCTATCTTTTAGTAATATTATTTTACATGCATCCAAACATCTTTGATGCAAACTTTTCTTATAGATAATGAGTGAGCCAATCAAATTATCAATAGAATAGTCATTCAAATTTTTTGATTTAAAAATAGCAATAACTTTGGCATCAAATTTTTTAAGTAGACAATGTAGAATTTTATCGACTTTTTTAAAGTTTGAAAGTTCTTTACCTAAGGCTTGTAATGATGTTAATATTTGAGTAAATCTTGTATACATGCCTAAAATAGTCTTATAAGATTTCATGCAAAATAATTCATAATCAAGCATTAAAATATTCAATTTGGATTGCTTGGTTTCACTAGTACCTTTGTATGTAGTGCATAATTTATCCTAAATTTTCTTACCAGTAGTGCATGTAAATACTAACATACAACCTTCAGAATTAAAAGTATAAAAAAATAGTTTAAAGATTTAGCATTCAATTGAGTAATCCTTTATGCTACTCTACTCTATTCAGCAAAAATAATATCAGTTTTGACTCCAACTAGAATATATAATGGTACAAAATAACTAGTTTGAATCATATGCCACATTTGATAATCAATTAATCACAAGAAAAAGACAGGTTAATTTTCCAAAAATTAAAAGAAATATTTTCAAATAAAGGTAGTTATTTGATTGAACATCCTTTCGTAATATTACAATTTCCAAAGTTAGCCATTAATTGTTTTTCCAAAAGTTTTCTGAAACTTTATTTTTGAATCTCGCTCTAATACCACTTAAAAGTTTATGAGGGGTGTTAAACCCTAAAGAACTAGTCCTGAGGATAATAAAAAGGGTGGTGAATTAGTATTTAAAAACATCCTTAAACACCAAAAAATCCTTTTATAACTCGATGTGGAAATGAATTAAATTCATAATAAAAACAAAAATCAATATTTTCACCCATGCAATTAGTCGCTAGAAAAATAAATGTAAAAATAATAAAAGTAAAGAACACGTCATATTTATAGTGGCTTAGTCCAACCTAACCTGCTTCCACTCCCTAAAGACACCCTCCGAGTATTTCACTAAAACATTTTAGTGTCTCTCCTTTGTCCCACAGTAAGGCAGGAAAGCCCTTACAAAATCTTTCCATCAATCTGGTGCGGCAGATGATCAAAACTCCTTTCAAAGGTAAAGAACCTTGACACTTTTTTCTCCATCCGGGAGATGGTAGCTAACAATGAATCCCATTCACCATCCCATAAGCGGTGGAGTAGTTGGGTCCTTTGACATTAAAGAGATCATCTTCTTCCCAAAAATTCCCTCAAGAGGAACTTTGAATCCGATGGTAATAAGGTGCAAGCTTGCCAGAGAAACCATGTGAAATATCCTCCACACTCCCTTGAAACTCCCTCCAAAGATCTTCTCCCTCTTAAAATCCACCCATTTCTCGACCTTTCAAGTTCTCTCTTTAAGATTCTCTAAAAGAATGAAGACACAATGGCTGTTAAAGACACATAATATCTTTGGAGAAAGCTTAAATAGAGGGCTTTGAAAAACCCTAGAAATTTAATTTTATCATTAAATATTGTATACTATGATCCTGAGATTGCCTTATATAATTAGTTTAAAATAGCCCTTTTAGTTAGTACATTTAGTATTGCCCTGTATGATTTGTTCAAGTATGTGAATAGATCATCCAGTATGATATTAAGATCATCCAGGATGATTAGTTCTATCAAAATATAGTACATCTAGGATGAAACTTGGGATGACCAAAATCGTCCTTATTGATTATCTAATATGTCTAGTTCATATAGTACGATATCAAAATTAAGTAGATTCAATTGACTAATCATATGATCAATTTAAGAATGATTTTCATTAATCATCCAATAGGATGTACATCATCCTGAACAATTAGAACGAAATATGAAATTTAATACCTTGTCTAAATTATTATTAGAAGATTTTTTTTTATGATTATAACTGATCATCCTGGATAATCTAAATTGTCCAATACAATTAGGTAGATGAGTTGATCATACAATAAGATATAAATCATATAGTATAATTTGTGCAAAGTTTAAACTTTTAGCTTTAACTCAATCTCACTCCCCATGGTCAACAAGCTAGCATACACCCTTACAAGACTTGACTCAAGAAATCAAACAAAAACTTCAATAAATATTACATAAATTCTTGCTTTATTGCAAAATAAAATAAAGGTTAAAAGGACTGAATAAATCAAAACAAAAAAAGCCAAAAATGACCACTAAGAAATAAATGAACTAAAGAAGTAATCATCCTTAAAAATATTAAGACATTCTTCATGCAATTACAAATAATTTACATCCCCATATTTTCACAAAAAATGTCCTCCAATAGCTTTCTTGGCATAAAAATGGGTTGCCTTATTATTACTCTCTCTCTCTCTCTCTCTCTCTCTCTCTCTCTCTCTCTCTCTCTCTCTCTCTCTCTCTCTCTCTCTCTCTCTCTCATCTCTCTCTCTCTCTCTCTCTCTCTCTCTCTCTCTCTCTCTCTCTCTCTCTCTCTATCTATCTATCTCTTTCTCGACCTATGAACAAACACCAACAAGTTGAATAATTTTGTCCAACTAAACTTATCACTATACTGAGCTCTATCCTTCCATATAGCCTCCTTACAAAAATTATGAATATGTATAATAACACTTGCATTGTCCCCTTCAATCAAGACTCCTTGCATTTCAAACATCCATCTTTCAACTACTTTTCCAATGAATTGCATAGCAAGAAGCTCCACTTGTAAGCTATCCCAATTCAAAATACTCCATCCAGCCAACATCAGTAATTTACCCTTGCTATTCAAAACCACCATTGCTATACTACCTTCATTGTTACCATGAAGAGCTCCATCAATGTTAAATTTAACCAATTTAGAGGGGGGGGGGGGGGGGGCATGAGCAAGAAGACAACCCACTAGGTTAGATGGAGTCCCAGTGCTCTAAACTACTAAAAATCATCCTCTGATGTAGCATTTCCAATAGTCACGAGAGGAGAGGATATAAAAATCCTAATAGTAGAACCTATTCTACCCAATCTTGAGTCTTTAATCATCGTTGGATGGTGCATGGCATTATTGAAATATTAGTACTCAAACAAACAAATATACATTACAAATACAATTAGACATATAAATGTGAGCCATAATGTTCGTTATCATCAAAAACATAAACTTAAGAGCTCAAGTTGCAACATAAACCATTATAGTGCTATTAGATTTTGCCTACTTTAATAGATTTAAATTGTATCAAATGGATGTTAAGAGAGCCTTCCTAAATGGGGCACTTAAAGAGGACATTCATGTTGGGCAAACCCCATACATTGAAAATTCACAATTTTCAAATCATATGTTCAAGTTAAAGAAGGCATTTTATGGACTAAAACAAGCACCTAAAGCATGGTATGAAAGGCTAAACACATCCCTTCTAAATAGAGCTTTTGTTAATGGTGGCGTAGACACCACCCAATTTCTAAAAAAGGTAGGAGAAGAATTACTTATTGTCCAAATTTTTGTTGATGATATCTTGTGTGAATCCTTAGATAAAAACTTATGTGATAAATTTTCAAAAATAATAAGTAAAGAGTTTGAGGAGAGTGTTATGGAAGAACTAAACTATTTTCTTGGATTTAGTGTAAAGTAGATGGTGATAGTTTATGAAGGTTGTTAGACCTTGATGAACTAGCCCGAGGCTGACCTAGAGGGGGGGGGGATTAGTTGTTTAAAAACAATTTAAGGAAAAATGAAACATTTAAAAACTTTTCACACCTCACGCATTAATCTATACAATGAAAGTTGAAATAAGCAAATTTCATAACAACAAAATAAATTATATTTTTTAACCACACATATAATTTTAGAAAAATAAAGTGCAAAAAATAATCAGAACGAACACACAAGAGCTCAGTCAACCTGACCTACGTGCACTCCTTGGAGACTTCCTCTCCAAGTATTGCACTAAACAATAATAAGTCACCTTTTTCTCTCACAGCAAGGCGGAGATGCCCGTATATGTGCTATTTCACCAACCCAGTGTGACAGAGAACCTATATGGATTAGGATACCAAACCTTCCCTTACAATGTTGGGATGAAGTTAATGTTTATAGAATCTCTTCAATGGTTGGAACTCCATATTTAGTTAATGAAAACATGTTTCAATGGGGAAGAAGGGAGTTTGCCAGGATATGTGTCAAGATCATGCTTGAGAATAAGTTGCCTATGGGAGCAAGGGTAAAAGGAGGTTTTGGTAAATTCTATCTAAAGTTTGAGTATGAAAGGATTTCTGATTTCTATTTCAGATGTGGAAAATTTGGGCATGTGATGAGTGGCTGTGTAAAGACTATTGCAATAATCAAGCCGGATGATATTCAGTCAAAAGTATCCTATGAAGGATTGGCTGCATCAGAAAATCTTATTCCAAATGAAAGGTCTACAAATGAAGAAGTAAATATAATTGATAAAGAGATTTATGGTCCCTGGATTCATGTAGATCATGGGAAAAGAAGATTCAGGAGTCTTAAATTCAAGAATACCTGGATTAGACTAGGTTGGAAGGAGTCAAATAAGTCTTTGGGATCAAAAGAAAAGGAGAGTGATGGTATTAAGAATAACATGAAGGAATCAGATAATGCTGCAGGAAAATAGAATGAAGGTATCATGATGAAATCAAGCTCTTGGGTAGAGGTTCTGGAACAATAATCAAATTCTATTCCTTCTCAGAATAAGAAGTATGATGAACCCATAAAAGGAGTTGCTTCTTTTAACTCTACAGTCAATCTTAACATTGCCAATAAATTTGATGTGTTAAATCAAATTTTAGAAGAAATGGATCATCTAAAAAACAAGGAAATGGAGTTTCCTAATGTTCCAGTGATTATAAATGAAGATGAAGTCATTGATAAGGGGGATGTTATTGAGATTAAAGCTTAGTTGTGTTGAGTCTAATACTTAGGTTGTTAAGCCTAAGTGAATGTCCCAAGGCTACCAAGAGGGGGGGGTGAATTGGTAGTTTAAAAAACTAAGTTAAAATTAAGACCTTTTTTTTTAAAAAAAAAAAATTATTGAACTGAAATAAGATCTCTTTTTAAATTTTGTAGAAAAATGTTTTTCAACCACAAAGTTTTTAAAATTGAAATAAAAAGTGCGGAAACGTAAAAACAGTAAAGTAAATGACACCAGATTTATAGTGGTTCGGTCTATAACCAGACCTACATCCACTCCCCAGAGGCACCCTATGAGTATTGCACTAACACCAATAGTGACTCTCCTTTTTCACCCACAGCAAGGCGGAGAAGCCTTTACAACACACTCTTTTCACCACTCCCCGATGCGGCAGAGAACCGTCTGTCCTTTTACACAAAGCCCAGTGTTGGCAGAGAACCGTCATCCTTTCACACACTCCAAGTGTAGGCAGAGAACCTTCGTCCTTTCACACTCTCCTAGTGTGGGCAGAGAACCCTTCGGCTGTTCACACTCTCCAAGTGTAGGCAGAGAACCCTTCGTCCTTTCATACTCTCCTAGTGTCGGCAGAGAACCGGATCTCCTTGACAGATCTTCTCACAAGAATCTAGAAGGAAGAAGGAAAAGAGTGAAGTAATTCCAATTCACAAGTAGAGACTCTTACCATTAAACTCCAAGTGAAGCCTTCTCGCTCCAGTGGTAGGAATCCTCCCTTGAATGCTCTCTTCCACTCTGTCCTTGGCTATCCTCTCAAGAGGCATGAAGATCATATGACAAAAAGATTGGGTGGCAGTCTAATTTGGACTATTTATACAAAAGACAAGAAAAACTGCCCAAAAATGGCAAGTATTCAATTCTGTACGCAGTGGATCGTCCTGTACGATCGTGGATCGTCCTGGACGATTTCACTTAAACGATCTGAAACGACCATATTTGAATATGTGTACAAAGTGTCTTCGTACAGGTGATCGTCCTGTACGAACTAGGTTCGTCCAGTACGAACGGTTATTACAAAGTCGATTCTAGAAACTGCTGAAAAATGTCTTAAATCGGTTAATCGTTTTGGACGAAAATTTATTCGTCTGGACAAAAATTTTACAGAGGACTGAACGTCATGTACTATATTTTATTTTGTCTAGACGAAAATTTTACAGAGGACTGATCGTCCTGTACGATATTTTTTTTCGTCTGGATGAAAATTTTACAGAGGACTGATCGTCCTGTATGATATTTTATTTCGTCTGGACGAAAATTTTACAGAGGACGGATCATCCTGTACGATATTTTATTTTCATCCTGGACGAATAGGACTTAGAAAATTTTTCGAGCAAGTTCCTATTCGTTCCATATGCTCTATAGGAGATAACTGTCTGATCGTCCAGTACGAACGAAAATCGTCCTGTACGATCAATACAAATTTAATATGATCTCTTTATTTGTGTGTGCATGTTTTTATTCACTCAAGTTACAATCACTCTCTTTCAATTTGATTTCTAAGCAAAGTGCAAGCTTCAAAAATTTCAAGGTATCTCATGCTGATTTTAATTTGAAGTCTTCGTAGTCTGGAGTTCTTTTTCCCTGAAATGTTAGTACACACAAGAGCAAATACAATTCTTCCAAAAAATGTTAGGAGATAACTACACATTTGAACAATATTGTTTGGAATCATCAAAACTTCATAAGTTGCAAAAATGTAATGCATGCAAATAGCAACTACCTTAACAATCTCCCCCTTTTTGATGATGGCAAAACAACTATTGTTTGTATGATTTCAATTTAAATAAATCTCCTAAACTCCCCCTGAATTGATGAATACATGAAAATAAGACATGAAAATAAGGAGGCAATTTAAAACCAGAAAAAATTTTAAAATTTTTATTTTTTCAGACACACAAAACAAACACACAAAAAAAAACACAATAACATACAAACATAATGATTTCTCCCCCTTTTTGACAACAACAAAAAGTGAAGAAGAAATAGACAAGAAATGTAAGTAATTGTATGAAAATTCATTTGAACATTTAATCTAAATGGTGATTGATACAAGGTATGCAATTTTAAACTAAAAAACATTAGGTCAATCATAGAAATTCAGGAAATTTAAAAAAAGTGATATAACATTGTAAGTAAGAAGAATTTAGCAAAGACATGATTCAATTTAGACATTTCAATATAGAAAATCATTACAAGAGAGATGAAGAAAAATTCTATATTTCAAAGTTCAATAGAATATAAATGAACATAAGATCAATTTGAATTAAGAGATTGAAAGAATTTGGAAAGAAGAGAATTACCACATGTGGCGTTTTGCGCATCTTTTTCAAATTTTTGGGCACATTTTTGTGCATCTTTTGATATTGGGCTGATTTTGTGCCTCTTTTTCATATTGGCGAACCATTGCGCATTCCTTTTGATTTTTGTACTATTTGTACAATTTTCAAGAGTAATTGAGACCAATTCTTTCCAAAATCAATAAACTAAAATTTCAAATATTTCTAAGTGCATAAATATTATTTGAGCAAGGAAATACAAAATAAGAAAACATCTAAATTGCAATAATAATTTTAACTTTTATGTAGTCTAAATGAATAGACATGAATTTAAAAGTTCTAATTACAACAAGTTATAAACAACTTTTAAATTTAGAAAGACTAGATTTTCTAATGTAGATAATCTCAAATTACAATCTAATTTAAGCACTATGAAGATTAAATAATACTAATGAAATTCATAAAAATTAACCACATTTCAATAACAAATCAACATTGAAACAAGTACGAAATGCATTGATTTTTATGAAAGGATTACACATTTCACAAAATCTAAACACAACTTAAAGTAAAAGATAAACAAACTCTTAACATAAACACTAACATAACAAGACATAAAAACATGAGTAACTAACACAACAAAAAAAAAAAAATACAACACGAGTACAACAAAAACAAAGAAATTCATCTCTATTGTTCTGGAGGAGGAGGAGGAGGAATGCCACCGAAAAGGTTAAAGTAGGAGGCCATCAACATTACATTGGTATTGATATCATGTACTTCATTTCTAATTATACCAATGTCATGTTGTTGCCGCACAAGTCGAGCATCAAATTGATCAAACCTTTGATCAATATGAGTCTCTAATCTATCAAATCTCTCAATCAGATTCTGATAATCTGACTGAGGTGCAGAGGTTTGCGCTCCTTCTTCTTCTTCTTCTGAAGCACTAGCATGTGCTTTTTCTTTTTCTTTTTCCTCCCTAAAGAGCAATCTGAAAGATGCATCATTATAGTAAACTGGATCTTCATAATCTTCGTCAGGATGCACCAAATTATATTTCTTCTCCAAAATGTAGGTAATTAAATGTCCCAAAGAAATATTCTTTTTCCTCTTTTGTTCAGCATGTCCTATTTCTGAAAGCCCATAAAGATGTTCTATGATGAGTTGGGCTTCGTCGATAGGGTGACGAGCCATAATTAAAAAGGTTAGAACAGAAAGGAGAGGAGTAATGTTTATCCTATCACCAGCTTTAGGAATGATTGAAGATCTAAGGATATGCTGGATGATACGGGCATTTTTGGTCATCCCAAAAACTCTAGCAACATGATAGTTTAGACCACTTTTTCTAATTGTACTATTGACTTCATCCCATCTAAATATGTTTTCAGACATTAAGATATGGGCTCTATATCCTTCAGTCCTAAGATTTAGAAATGCACCAATGTCATGCTTGGTGATTTCTACTTGTTGCTTGAAGACATAGGATCTAATGCAAGAGTGTTCAGAGTTGAAACTCATATTGGCTAGAAAGTAGAGAAAAGTTTGCTTGTTGTAGAAATGGACGAGAGAAAGTATGAAATAGAATTGGGTTGAGTCAAAAAGGTGTATTACCTTAAAATTTATCTCGCTTTGGATTAAGATGCGAGATGGAGTGATTTTGGCGGAAGCAAAACGAGGAAAGGATTCCTCATTTGCCTTAGAAAGAAAGTTATCTGAGGCATTTCTATTGGGCTTCTTCACCAACACCTTTTGACTTTTGCTTGAGGAGGCCATTGACAACTAGAAAGTAGAAAGTAGAAAGGGATTGAAAGAGAAGTTTGAAAGTGTGATAGTTGAGTTAGAAAGCCTTCATATTTAAAGAAAACGATACGTTCATTTTGGACGAAAAATATTCGTCCTGGATGAAAATCATCGTTCGTCTGGATGAAAATTATTTCGTACAGACGATCCAATTCATCCAAAATGTAACGGCTTTTCGTAATCAACACAACTTACGATGCGTCCCTTCGTACAGACTTTTGACTTGACCGATCGTACAGACGAAGTAAAGTTCGTACAGACGATCAAAAAGTAACTCATTCAAATGTCTTTTGAAAACCGTCCCCTATACTGAAACGACATATGTTCGTCTGGACGAACCAAAAATTTCGTACAGACGAAATCCATATTAAAAACTGTCTTATCCACTCAACCGCTGCATTCAATCGTCCCGTCGTTTGAGAAAAGGAAAAAATTCGTCCTGGACGATATTCAGATCGTACAGACGATTTAATTAAAAAACTGCTCTCAAAAACGGTAAAAATGCACGCAAACCAATTTTTCTCACATCGTCCAGTACGAACAAAATTCGTCCCGGACGATTTTCTCCAATTTTTGAATTTTTGAATTTTAAATTAAGAAAATCAAACCAAACTTAAAAAAAAAAAAAAAAACACAGAAAACTTACACTCAAAAACAAATTCATTCAAAACACACAAAAATTTACAAAAATCAAAAACATAAACATCAATGTTGCAAAGACATTTTATTTAGGCATTTAAATCAATAACACCTAGCCTTGTTCTTAAAGTACTGAAGGTATCAAGGGCTAAAGGTTTTATAAAAATGTCTGCAAGTTGATTTTCAGTTGAAACATGTGTGAGTTCAATTTCTCCTTTGGATACATGATCCCTTATGAAATGATGTCTTATATCTATGTGTTTGGTTCTAGAATGTTGAATAGGATTTTTGAAAATGCAAATAGCACTAGTATTGTCACAATAAATTGGAATAGTGCCTACAGATAATCCTAAATCAATCAACTATTTTTTTAACCAAAGTACTTGTGCCACACAACTTCCTAATGCAATGTATTCTGCTTCTGCAGTAGATAGGGCTACTGAATTTTGTTTTCTACTGGACCAAGAAACTAATGAATTTCCAATAAATTGACATGTTCCAGAAGTGCTTTTCCTATCCACTCTACAGCCTGCAAAGTCAGAATCTGAATAACCAATAATTTCAAATGAAGAGCTAAACTTAGGATACCAAATTCCTAAGTTTTGAGTTCCTAGTAAGTATCTCAAAATCCTTTTCACTGCTGTCAAATGTGATTCTTTTGGATCTGATTGAAATCTAGCACATAAGCAAACACTGAACATAATATCTGGTCAGCTAGCAGTCAAGTAAAGCAAAGATCCAATAATCCCTCTATATTTCTTTTGATCAACAGATTTTCCCTTAAGGTCCTTATCTAACTGAACTGAGGAACACATTGGTATACTAACAGGTTTAGCATTGTCCATTTCATATTTCTTGAGGATGTCCTTAATATATTTAGTTTGACTAAGAAATGTCCCTTCCTCAAGTTGCTTGATGCTAAAACCTAGAAAGTAATTTAAATCTCCCATTAGACTCATTTCAAATTCACTACTCATTGTATTAGAAAAATCATCACAAAGATTTTTATTTGTAGATCCAAAGATGATATCATCCACATAAATTTGAACAATGAGTATTTCCTTTCCAAATTTCTTTAAGAAGAGAGTTGTATCCATATTTCCTTTTTCAAAAGATCTTTCAAGTAGGAAAGTGCTCAATCTCTCATACCAAGCCCTAGGTGCCTGTTTCAATCCATATAATGCCTTTTTTAACTTAAAAACATGATTTGGGTATTTTAAATTTTTAAATTCTGGAGGTTGTTCTACATAAACATCTTCTTCAATAATACCATTCAAAAAGGCACTTTTGACATCCATTTGAAACAATTTAAAACTTTTAAAACAGGCAAAGGCAAGTAAAACCCTAATTGCTTCAAGTCTTGCTACAGGGGCAAAGGTCTCCTCAAAATCAATTCCTTCAATTTGATTATACCCCTTTGCAACTAATCTAGCCTTATTTCTAATGACTACTCCTGAGTCATTCATTTTATTTTTGAACACCCACTTTGTTCCAACAACACTTTGATCTTTTGGCCTTGTAGTTAATTCTCAAACTTTATTTCTTACAAATTGATTTAACTCTTCTTGCATGGCCAATATCCAAAATTCATCAGAAAGTGCCTGATCAATATTAGTGGGTTCTATGGTTGAAATAAAGGCTGAATGATTGACTTCCTTATTTAATCCATGCCTAGTTCTAACACCCTCACTAGGTTCTCCTATAATCAATTCTCTTGGGTGGTTTTTTGAAAATTTCAAATCTCTAGGCAAAGGGTTTTCTCTTTCAAAGTTTTCTTCCAAATTTAATCTATCAATCTTTTGGGAGTTTTCCTCAATTTCTTCTTCAACAATATTTGGCTCTTCTAAATTTCCAGATTCATCAAATACAACATGTGTGGTTTCTTCAATAACTAAAGTTCTTTTGTTGAATACTCTATAAGATTTTTCAACACTTGAATATCCAACAAAAATTCCTTCATCTGATTTTGAATCAATTTTTCCTAAGGCAGATTTTCCATTGTTATGAATGAACACCTTGCAACCGAAAACATGCAAATGAGACAAATTTGGTGTTCTACCTTTTAGTAACTCATAGGGTATTTTATTTAAATTTGATCTCACATTCACCCTATTCAGAACATAACATGCAGTGCTAACCGCCTCAGCCCAAAAATATTTAGGAAGAGAGTATTCTGCCAACATTGCTCTGGCGGCTTCTATTAATGTTCTGTCTTTTCTTTCAACTACCCCATTTTGTTCAGGGGTTCTAGGAGCATAAACGTTTTGATCAATGCCTTTTTCTTTACAAAAGTTTTCAAATCTATCATTTTCAAATTCTCCTCCATGATCACTTTGTATAGACATTATTTCACATCCTAGTTTTCTCTGAATCCAAGTTGAAAAATTTCTGAATTCCTCAAATGATTCACTTTTATGAAAAAGAAATCTAACCCAAGTGAACCTAGAGAAATCATCCACAATAACAAATCCGTATACCTTCCCTCCTAGACTTACAGTTCCTACTGGTCCAAAAAGATCCATGTGAAGAATTTCCAATGGTTTACTAGTTCTAAGATCATTATTGGACTTAAAAGAGGACTTCACTTATTTTTCTAATTGACATGCATCACAAAGATGGTCCTTAGTAAAGTCTAGTTTTGGTATACCTCTTACTAAATTCTTTTGGGTAATTCTCCTAAGATTTTTCATACTAGAATGACAAAGTCTCCTATGCCAAAGCCAAGATTCATCAGAAACAGTTTTCAAACAGAAAGCAATAGGAGTATGAATTCAAATCTAGCATGTAAACATTGTTTACCCTTTTTCCATTTAAAACTTCTTTCCCATTTAGGCTTAATATACAGCTAGTAGGTAAAAATTTCACATTATAACCCTTGTCACATAGCTGACTTATACTTAACAAATTATGCTTTAAGCCTTCAACCAATAGCATATTGTCTATAAAAAAGTTTTTGAAATTACCAATCATATCTGATCCAACCACCTTCTTTGTGGTATTATCTCCAAGTGTAACCTTGCCTCCATTCCTGGCTTCTAGCGATATGAATTGTGTAGTGTCTCCAGTCATATTCTTTGAACATCCGCTATCCAGGTATCATATGCTCCCACGAGGTCTTGTGTGAGAGCAATCCTGCAAAAATATCAAATGTTAGACCTGGGAACCCAAACAAGTTTGGGTTCACCTTTTAGCAATTTATAATCAGATGCATGTATGATATGTCTAGGTTTATGCATCTTAGGTCTCCACACCAAATTAGATTTCATCATCAAGGTACAGGTGTGAGCTATATGTCCCAAAAATCCACAATTATTACGTTTAACATTAGGAAAAATATTCTTAAGTTTTCTTCCATGTGATTGTCTTCTAAGGAATTTCATGAATTTAGGATAATATTTAGGATTTGTAAAATCTTCAAGTCTGGGGGGTTTCCTATTATCCTCGAGAGCTCTTATAGTCAATTTGTAAAATGAATTCATATCTTCCAAAATTTGATTGGTATAATTGATTCTATATGCTTTGCTCTCAGATTCATCCTTAAAACTTTTAAATTCCTTTTCAAGATCAGCATAGGATGATTTTAGATTTTCAAAATTTTTATTCAAGTCATCATATTCATCAAGTAGTTTCATGTGGTTGTCATCTATTAAAGCATGGTCTTTCCTAAGGATTTCATGTTCCTTTTTGAGTTCTTCCAGTTCTAAGCTAACACTAGCATGCATCCTTTTCATTTTCCTATATGCATCATGCATGTGTTCAGAAACTTCAAATAATTTATCATAGGATAAGTCACATACCTCTTCTTGATCTGAGTGATCCACATTGTCTGCCATCAAGCAAAGATTAGTGACTTCTTCTTCTTTTTCTGTCTCAGATGAGTCTGAAGCTGAGTCCACCCAGAAAGCTCTTTGAAACTTCTTCTTGCCCTTCTTTACCATTGGTTTCTCCTCAATCTTCTCCTTGCTAGGAGTGGCTTTGAGTTTTGGGCAATCAGTCTTGATATGACCAGGTTTCCTGCATTCATAACAAATTAATTCATTAGAAACCCTGCCATTTCTGTTAAACTTACTTCTATTTCATTGCTGACGTTTCTTCTGCTTCCTCCTTAAAAAGCTTCTAAATTGTCTAGTCATTAATGCAACATCATCTTCATCCTCAGGTTGTGAGTGTTCACTCTCTGACTCTTCCACTTTTAATGCTATATTCTTCTCCCTTCGTGGTTCACCTGCATCAATCTTCATTTGACTTACTCCTTGCTCATAAGCAATGAGTAAACCAAGAAGATTGTCAATAGAATAAATGTTTAAATCTTTAGACTCTGTAATTGCAGTAATTTTTGCATCATAAGCAGTAGGTAAACAACGAAGAATCTTATTGACCATTTCAGCATTAGTTAATTCCCTACCAAGTGCATGCAAAGAAGTGACAATTTGTGTAAATCTTATGTACATGTCTGAAATAGATTCATTAGGTTTCATGCGAAACAATTCATAGTCATGTAACAAGATATTGAGTCTTGATTGTTTAACCTCATTTATCCCTTCATAAGTTATTGTTGACCTCATTTTTGTATGAGGTCACTAAGACCCTTCCAGAATCCAGATTTAATCCTAGACCGTAGGATCTACTCTAGACCCTAGGATCCTTCTAGATCCAAGACCTTAGAGCCTATTCTAGAACCTAGGATTCCCTTAAATTCTAGATCTTAGAATTCTTCTAGATCTTAGGACCACTCCAACTTCAAACCAATCTCCACCTTTGATCAACCTCAATTTTAAATCAATTCCTATATTTAATCCACTCCAATTTCAATTTGATTCCTACCTGTGATCAATTTGAATCTCAAACTCCATCCAATTTAAATCCAAATTAATTCAAACATCAAATCAAATCCAAACCCAGAATTCAGACTCAAATCCAAACTCTAGAGGCCCTGTCCTAATCACCCTTTTCAGAGATTTTTCAAACATTTTAAAACCCAGTCAAATGATCTCTGATCCATGATCTATCACTTGCAGAGTGATAAGACATGTCTCTAGAGGTTACCCTCCAACTTTGAGCTCATTCTGAGGTCTCTAACCCCAAAATTTGAATTAAAATTCAAAGGTTGTAAAACCTTCAAATATTTACAGCCTATGCCACTGAACCTAACCCCTTTGAGATCTTGGCCTTGGAACCCTTATCCAAGCCTCCAATCACTTCCAGACCCTTGATTTTAACCCATTGAGCAGTAAACTGCACTTTCCAGACCCATTCTTGACCATAGTTGACCAATAGGTCAAAATTGACCAAAACACCCCTATGGGGCTCAAATAGGGATTTCAAACCAAATGAGCTCCAAATTGAATGCAACCACCTTTAACAAATTTCAAATGTCATTTCAAATCTTTTGAACCTATTTCCAACCCTTGGGTCAACCTGGTTGACCAAGTCAACAGGTTTGACCCAAGAGGCCCTTTAAGGGTCCAAACATGTGTTTTGACCCAAATGACCTCTCTAGGCCATCCAACCACTTCCTTTGGACTTGAAATATCATTTCAAACCTGTTGAGCCCAAACCCAGACCCTGGGTCAACCTGGTTGACCAAGTCAACCCAGGTTGACCAAACAGGCCCTTAGGGGCTCAAATAGGGATTTTGGTCAATTTGACCTCCCCAGACCTAGGAACCACCCTCAATGGCCTTCAAATGATTTTTTAAAACCTTTCCAGCCCAGATTCACCCATTGGGTCAACCTAGTTGACTCAGTCAACATGGTTTGACCTAATGGACCCTTATGGTTTCAAATGAACCATTTTCAACTTGGTTAACCACGTCAATATCTCCAATCCTTTGAAATCATTCTATGCAAAGCCTTGAATATTCCCAAACCTATTTTGAGTTCAACCCAACTTGGGTTGACCAAGTCAACCCTCAATTCTAGGTCAAAGCTTAATGGCATTTGCTCCCACTCCTTCTAAGCTCTCACTTTAACTTTTAACCCTTGATCAAATCATTCCAAATGATCCTTTACCCCCCTCAAATGCCACATCACCAACTTTGACCTGGTTGACTGGTCAAACCAAGTCAACGAAGCCCTAAATCCCTCCTTGAATTGGTCAAACCTTCTATTTAACTTCAAGGAGTGTGAGATTAGGCTTGGAAGCTCTCCCATTGGCTGCTCCTACTTCCCTCCTATGCCACATCAGCAACCATTGACCAGTTGACCGGTCAAAGTGGTCAATCCCCCCTTAAACCCTACTTTTCATGGTCAAAGCCCTATTTCCTCCCTATATCACATGCCTAAAAGCCTCCTTTTGCTTTATTTCCCTAATTAATCCTTGCTTAAGCTGCTCCAAAGGTTTGGCTTAGGCTATTTAGGCAATGTTCCCTCCCACTCATCCCAAAGCCGCCCAATAGGAGTGAGGCGTGCCCAGCCTTTGGGTCAGCCTTCTGGCGGTCCCAGGGACACTTGGCAACATCTGAGGACCTGGCGAGTCAATCCCAGCCATCCATTTGGCCTGGGGGCGTTTGAATAGGGGAAAAAGGCCTTAATGCCATATACTCTAACCCTAACCCTCTCTGACTAACCCTAGCCTCCCAGAGCGAGTTCTTTGTTCGTTTGAGATCCCCAGGGCTTCCTCTACCTCCCCACTACAAAATCCAAGTGGTTGCCCGTCACCGGCGGCGAGTTCTCCGGCGAAACCACCACCCAGTCCGCCCCAAGCTTGTAGCGACCAATCCTGACGTGTTCGAGCTCCATTTTCTGCTGGGGATCTACACTTGGACAATCTACAAGCTCATCCATCCAGAAATATCAAAGATCCAGCGGTATAATCCCTTAAAACTCTAGATTTAGTACACATTAGATAGGGTTATTTGGCTCCTCGTATAGGATGCCTTAGGTCAAATGAACCCTTCCCCACGATTTTTGTTCATGTCTTCAATCTAAATTTAAAATTTCATTGAAAATAATCGATTCGATCGAGAGAACGAGGCAAAAACGTTTTTTAGGGCGTCATTCACGGTTTCCGGTGAGTGTACGTTTTCTGGACCGTTGATCGTTCGATCAACGGTCCAGATCGAGCCCTTCCGCGGTCTGATCCAACCGCGCGTTCGATCTGTCGTTTGATCAGCCGTCCGGCGACATCTGTGCCCTCGGATCAGAAACCGCGGAGTCGAATCCCACCGTCCGATCTCGTCCCGCAGAGATCAACCGCGGGATTTGATCTCATCCGTTGGATCAGACCCGCTATGATCCAACGGCCGCCACGAGCCGCTGACGTGGTTAAGTGAAAACCGCGTGAAGCGGCCCGCGGCCGACGCGTGTCCCCGCCGTCATGCGGTTTCGATCCCGCGAATCCGCGCGTGCCGCGTGTCTGACCGCCGCCGTTCAATTAAGGAAAATGTGTTTTTAATTTGTTTTAATTATAGAAACTTTAAAAAATCATAGTAAATTAAATACAAAGCCAAAAAATGAGTATAATATATCAAACTTTTCAGAATTTCATCTAGTTTATTATAAAAATAAAATCAAACTCTTTTGGTAATTATTTTATTAGTAATTTAAGAAATACAGAAAAGTATATTTTATTTTTAACTAATTATATATAAATTATTTTTATCTGAAACTTGGCATGCATGTCTTTAAGTGCATGGTTGATCTCTAGGAAAATTTTCAGGATTATTTAAGTAGATTTGACATTGTTTGGAATTATGTAAGCATTTTGATAGTTTATTAATATTTTATTAAATATTGAATTTTATTTAAAAAAAGAATTTTTTTTAAAGAAACTATTATTTTAATAAATTTGAAATCAGTGGATCTCCATGATTTTTTTTTTTTAACTTATTTTATAGGTATTTTCAAAACTTTTATTTATATATAGGATTAAATATATTAATGTATTTTCAAATATATTTTAAAATGCATATATATACATATATATTTAAATCTCATAAGCTTGAGAAATCTCTTGAAATTTTGAACTTGGGTTAAGTATGCTTGAACAAAATTAATGGGGAATGGTGGTTAATTAATTAGCAATTATTTTAATTGTTCATTGGTTAACCCCTTAACTAGTCAACTTTTATTTTGTTAATTGCATGCTTAAGGTGCACACACCACCTAGCCTAGGCTCTCCTAGATTTAAGGACTTGAATGTGCTTGTGTATGATTTCTTATGTGTTGTCCAAGGGTTAGTTAAAACATTGATTCAAACCTATTAAACCTAGTGACACAATTAAGGACAATAATTAAGGACCTATATTTAGAAAACTTAGAGAAATTCTATAAATTAAGATATAAATCCTTTTGACTTGGAACTTTGAACATTTGAACTTATTGACATGTACAACCCTTAGAAAAATTTTCACTGATTTTTGAAATAGTTAAGGCCCCCTAATTAATTTTCTTAAGTTTAAGCCTTAATTAAGCCTCTAAACCTTCCAGAAAATCTAATAAATCCATTTCAAACCCAAAAAATATGTGTAAGCCCTCTAACTGACCAGAATCCAGTCCTTAATCCATGATAATTAAAAGCTCCTTGATTTGACAGCAATTTAAACCCTAATTTAATTTTAAGTGAAAATCAATATTTAATTAAGATAATTCATTAATAATAATTGAAAAATCCCAAAATCTCCCAAATACTTGGGGATCCCTCCTCAGGTTATTTCTGACCTTTGGAGGTGTTTTCAAGAGATTGGGAACTTGTTTGAAGCAAAATCACAAGAGAGGCCTTCTAATTAAGAAATTCCCAAAACTCATTAAAATGCCCAAACTTCAATAATCCATAACTAATTTTAGAAAAATCCAAATCACCCAAACTCACTTGCATTAAACTCCTATTAATGCCTAATATTTATTAAAAATGTTAAAATTCCAGAAAGACATCAAATTCAAAAAGTCAACAAATTGGTCAAACCATAGTTCAAATCTAGTTCAAAACTTCAAATCTTCGTAATAAAATACAGAAAAATCCGATTTCAACGTACTTACCTTCTAACGGATCGTAGTAAGGTCTAGTATTTTAATAAAATTTAAACATTCCAGAATTTGGTCTTAATCAAAAAGTCAATTTTTTTTTTAACCCCTTAATTAAATCATTAAAATATTCAAAAATTCATAAAAGCTCAAAATCATTCTAAAACTCAGAAAATATTGGTTTAATGTTTAAAACACTTAACAAATCCTTTAAAACACAACAACCACCCTAAAGTTGAAGTTTATTGGCTGGACTACTCCGGGCTGCGGGGCTAAGTGTCCTAAGGAGGCTGGTTCCTCAAGCCTGGTGGCACAACGCCACGAATCAATTAATGGCAAACTTAAATTAATCAACTTTAAAAATTAGTAATTAACTCATTTCTTTATATTAATCCACCTTTTTTTTAATTCTAACCAATTTAAATAACTTAATTAATCCCGATTGCTACTGGGTAACTATAGTTACTCTACTTACTTACTGGTAACCCAGCCTACGAGGCTATTAGCTTAGCTCCCAAGGAAGGTGAAAAAACTTCACGGGCCTCTCGGTTGTGAAACAAAGGTAGCAATCAATTAACCTTCTAAAAATATTTCTAATAAAATTCTTAATTCATTAATATTTGATTTAAATTTTAATCTAAAAAAAACCCCACCCCCCCCTTTTTGTCTTAAGCTAACTAATCCAAAACCTTTAGACAAACTTCAATTAATAACCCCGCTTTAGGATCTACTCAATAAAACCCTACCCCCAGCCACAAACCTTTTCTCACACTCTTTAGATGATGTGCTAGGACAAACAACAACAACACTAGATCTAGTTAGGCCGGGTGTTTTTCCTTTACCTGCAGTGGTGTCAGATTTTTCGTAGTTTTCACTGCATGTTGTGGATAAAAAGTGCTTTTGGCTGCTGTGTCCTGCTTTAACTTTTCTTGTACTCTGTGGATGGATTGATGTGTTTTGGCGCTAATTACCCTTAGGGTAGGCTCGATCTGGATGTTTACTACGTTTTTATGCAGGTGGCCACGCGACACTATTGGTATTAGTGCAATACTCAGAGTGTGCCTCCGGGGAGTGGATGTAAGTCTGGTTTAGACCGAACCACTATAAATTTTGTGTCTTTTATTTTTACTGCTTTTTCTTTTCCGCATTTTGTTTTTGTTCCAAAAATTGTGGTTGAAAAACTTTTTTTAAAAATTCATTAAAGTTTATTTCGGTTTAACATACTCAAGAGGGATATTTTTTTTTTTAAAAATAACAATTGGATTACTTGGAAGCTGCTGCATCAACCCTTGACGTCGATCAGGGTTTTGGATGCTTGGGGAAGACCATGTATGAAGCTAGGCTGTCGACGACGTTCGAAGCCTCCACCAGCCGCCAACCATACCGGCGAATCTACGCATCCCCCGCTGGCAACCATACTAGAGATTTCATCTTCTGGCAATCAAATAAGAATGAATCCTTCGATGGCAACCATACCGTCGGACATCTCCACACGCGATCTACCTGTCCGCGACCTTGGCCGCGTTCCTCGCAATCGACTTGCAACGTCGACCTTCGATCTGTGCCCGTGCTTGTCCAGTTCATGCAAACGGCTACGATGGCGTCCACGACACTTGCGACAGCAGGCATCCACTCCGATCATCTTCCGCACATCTCGCCGCCACCTCCTTTGCAGAAACAGACGCTCCGCTACTCCCACCATCTATTCATTTCCCACCGTCCAAAACCTGTCTGAACATATCATCCTCATCACAGAGTTTCACGAACTGCACTTCCGATATCGTTTCGTTCGATTGTCTCTGCTCGCGCAACACCAGTCGCATCAGCATCTGTCTCCATACACGACTGCGACGTCCCGCCCTTGTGCCTCCCCAACTCTTCCCTGTTCGACCTTTTTCTGTTCAACCATAAAAACAGGGATGAAAACAACAAGAATTAGGGGAAAAATGAGCTCAACCTCAAACCACAATGATGACAATATAGTTGAAACAGTAATGGTGGGAAGATACATCGAGACAGAAAATGAAGGAGAGAAGAAGACAGCCAAGTCTCACTTCTCGTCCCTTCTCTGGCATGGCAGCTCTGACGCCTGGTTTAGTTGTGCCTCTAACAAGTTTGCTTAGGTGCTTCTCATCTTACCTTACTCCTCCAAGCTCGGCATGCTCTGCAATATCCAATTCTAGGTTCTTTATGGTCTCATGGGAACCTGGATTGCATATCTTATAAGTATTCTTTATGTGGAGTACAGAACTAGGATGGAGAGGGAAAAGGTTTATTTCATAAATGGTTTGAAGTTATTGAAGGATTACTTGGAAAGCATTGGAGAAAGTTTGTACGCCGAACGCGGCTGCATCGCATCTGCAGAGAAGGTGTTTGGCAAAATGCATCACAACTAGGGAAGAAGTTATAGATGCTGCACGGGCAGCAAATGTTCATGGTTTTGTTAGCGAGCTTCCGGATGGGTACAAGACGCCTATTGGGTAAAAAAAGGTGTGCAACGCTCTCGAGAATAGAAGCAGAGGATTGCAATGAAAAGAGCAGTGCTGATGGACCATCCCGACGGATAAGCAACAAAGAATTAACTCTAAGTTCCATCCGACTGAGTCGGATTTTTCAGATGCAGGGGGAGAATGATGCGGTGCATCTTAGTTAAAGAGGACCTTAGGAATAGTTTATCTAATTTAGTACCTTTTTCTAGAGAGTTCTAGGCATTTCTATTATATTGTTATAAATAGCTGCTATAGGTAGAAGAAAAGCATGAATTAGTATTTTTGGAATTTGAAACAGTTTTCACTGTTTTATGGTCTCCAAGAGCTGTTTAGCTCTTCTTCTTCTCCATCATGCTTCTTTGGTGATTCTCCCCACATCAAATATATATAATTATGATTTAACAAAAGCACTTATCAAATATTTTTGTATGGCCCCACCACTCAAAAAGCTATATAAATGATACAAAGTGAAAATTTCCAACTGATATGGATCTAAATAACTATGTTAAAAGTTTTCATGATTACAACATATATCTTATTTTTCTATATAAATTTTTTTATTAATTTTAATAATAGGAATAATAAATATTTTTTTTTGTTGATAATATTTAATTTTTTATTTGTTTAATGTTTATATATTAATTAAAGATTATAAATAATTAATTTTTATATATTTATTTATATGCATGAATAATTTATCTCTATAATTTTATAGTGAATTTGTTGTATAATTTATTTGTAAAAATTATATTTAAATATGTAAAATAAAATAGTAATAGTTTATATTAAATTTATGCTTTTATGTAAATTAAATTTTGATTAAAAATCAAATTTAAACATTAAACATATTTAAATTTAAAGTTATAAAAACATTATGCTTGAACTCAATTTAATTTCCAACAAGATTAAAGCCATAGGAGCTCTCATGGTGGTATGGGCGGTGGTTTTGGGCAGAGAGAGAGAAAGAGAGTCATGAATATATATTTTTTAAATATTTTAGGTATTTTAAAAACAATAACATATTATTTTTCTGTAGAATTTTAAAATAATTAGAAGTTTTCAAGGAATTCTACAACAAAATTTTAACTTCATTTATCCGCGATGCCGTGCTCTGCCCGCGATACCTTGCTCCGCCCGTGCTGCCGCGCTCGCGCGGTCGCCTTGCGCTGCTGCCTCTCCGCCAGCGCTCGCGCAATGCGCGCGCTGCTCCGCAATCGGTTCCGTGTCTGGTCAACCCGCCAACCCGCCGGATCGGGTTCGGTTTCGGATTTTCGACCCGTTTGCCTAACCGGGTCGGGTTAGGGTCGACCCGTTTGAACCCGGGTCAGTTCCGGGTCCGACCCGAACCCGACCCGTGACCCGAAATTGACACCCCTACTTGAGAAGAAGCAATATGTCTCTCTTTCGAGGAAATTATATCTTGAATATAACAACTAAGTTTCATCTCTTACTGTAATAATAATTGAGATATAAATGTGTCTTTAGCTTTATTAATTTTGAAGCTAAAATAGCATTATATATATATACACACACACACACATTCTAGCGCTTTAACTAATGAACATAGCCTCCCCAAAACTGGAGAAATTATTCTTCGCGGAGAACATACCTTTTGGATGCGAATCAGAACGAGCCACATCACACGATATACAGTGGTCCCAAACGCGGTACACAACAATAGGTGACGTGGCGAGTTTTGATTTGCATCCGAACGCCGTCCGTATCCGTACATAATAATTTCTCCTAAAATTGAGAATGTAATCTACCTTTATAAATGAGGAAAATTGTTTTATATTATGAATTTCAATGCATTTTAGAGTTGTCAAAAATAAAATATAGCAAAATTCTAATAATTTGCATCTATGCTCTATCTATATATTCAAAATAAATAAATTTGATCACTTAGAATGGAATCATATTTAATACATAAATGCTTCATTTGTCCTAAGTATATTTTATATTATTGGGATGTATCAATTTGAGGACATGAAAATTAGATATATTTTTAAAGCAACGCAACATAAGACAATAATATATATTATATAAAGGGATTTTATTTTTTGCATTAAATAAAAAAGGACAAATATATTTGTATTTTTATTCAAAAGCTATAAATTAATTACATACAAATTATATATATTGCATTAAGCTATTTTTTAATGTTTGAAGTCTTGACAAAAATGACAAATTAAATATAACTAATAAATAAATTTAATCCCTTAAAAATATGTTATTGAGAAATATACGAAATATTGCAATAATATTTTAATATAGAACTATTTCATTTATCATAATAGATTTAATAATATAAGACTGTGACAATTTGAGAATGTGATAATCGTATATATTATTAATGCAACATAATATGAGATAGTAATATTTTATAGAGCTTTAACTAGGCTATAATTTCTTATTAGTCTCCCATAAGTTTTGCACCTAAACATGTTGAAAACTAAGGCTTTGGAAATCCTTAAGAAAAAAAAATTCCAACAAAATAAAGAAAAAAAAATTCAATGTAAAGCATCATATTTCATATTTAAAGTTATATAACAATATTATGCTTGAAATTAATTTAATTTCCAACAAATTAAAGCCATGGGAGCACTCATGGTGGTATGGGCGGTGTTTTGGGGGAGAGAGAGAGAGAGAGAATAATGAATATATATATTTTTTTTAATATTTTAGATATTCTAAAAAATAATAACAGATTATTTTCTGTAGAATTTTAAAATAATTTAAAAGGTTTCAAGAATTTTTATAACAAAATTTTTAACTTAATTTTCTTAATGACTTAAAATTGTATGCTTCCTAAATTCTTAAAAAATATATAAATTTTTAACCGAAATTATATTGAGATTAAACTATTTTTTAAAAATTAAAAGTCATAAGAAAAAAAAGGAAAAATTAAAATATTTTTATCATATCTAAGTTTAACAATGCATTTTATTCTTAAAATCACGTATGAATTCCTCTTTATAATTTGACATAAAAAAAATTTGACCATTAAAAAAATAAATTAAATGTTCAAAATACTCCATCCACTATATATACTATAAGTTCCATATGTATACAAATTTCTTAAAAGTTTAATTCAATATGTTATTTAGTTATTATGTTCATATTATTATTTTTTAATTCTTGTCATTTTAGTAGTGTTGATAAATTCAGAGGACAAACTACTCAGTTAGAGGAGAATGTTCAAAAATATACTCCCCTGATTATGCTTGAGAAGAAGCATTATGTCTCTCCTTCGAGGTAATTATATCTTGACGATAACAACTAAGTTCCATCTCTTATTCTAATAATAATTGAGATATAAATGAGCCTTTAGCTTTATTAATTTTGAAGCTAAAATAGCATTATATATATATATATAGATATATAATATCATTTATAGCGTTTTAATTAATGAACATAGCATCCCCTGAGAATGGAAAAATTATTTTTGTGGATATAGACGGCATTCGGAGGCGAATTACAACTTGCCACATCACCCGGTAGACGTCGGTACCCAGCCGCAGTACACAACAAACAGCTGATGTGGCGAGTTCTAATTTGCCTCTGGACGTCGTTCGTATCCTCACAGAATAATTTCTCCTGAAATTGAGAATATGGTCTATCTTTATAAATGAGGAAAATAGTTTTGTAAAATAAAAAAAAAAAGGAAAATATTTTTGTATTCCAAATTTCAATGCATATTAGAGTTGTTAAAAATAAAATATAGCAAAATTCTAATAATTTGCATCTATGCTCTATCTACTTAAAATAATTAAATTTGACCACTTAGAATGGAATCATATTTAATACATAAATGCTTCATTTGTCCTAAGTATATTTCATATTATTGAGATGTATCAATTTGAGAACATGACAATTATATGTATTATTAATGCAACACAACATATGACAATAATATATATTTTATAAAGGGATTTTATTATTTGCATTAAATAAAAAAATTACATATATATGAATGAGATTCGTATGAATCGAAAACTGCTCAGTTTATACATCAATTTGTTCGACTATAAATTTATTCTATTTATATTAATTAATAATTGTATAACATTTAAGATTAAGAGTATTTTCATGTGTGATGAAAAAATTCATTTGTAAAATTATAAAACGTGTTTACTCTAAATTAAAAAACCTCCTTAAGAATGTGTGATGATACAAATTAATAACTCATTCAGATTTTTAATAAGAGAAATTTGTATTTTTATTCAAAAACTATAAATTAATTAATAAAAATTATATATATATAGATATATATATATATTGCATTAAGATATTTTTTAATATTTGAAGCCTTGAAAAAAGGACAAATTAAATATATCTAATAAATAAATTTGTTCACTTATAAAATATGTTCTTGAGAAATATAAAAAATATTGCTATCATATTTTAAAATCAAAATATTTCATTTATCATAATAGATTTAATAATATAGGAGCATGACAATTTGAGAATGTGATAGTTGTATATATTATTAATACAACATAATATGGGATAATAATATTTTATAGAGCTTTAACTAGGGTATAATTTATTATTACTCTCCCATAAGTTTTGCACCTAAATATGTGGCTTCGTGGCTTTCTTACTGCTTCTTAAATAAGCTTTTTAATATAAAAATTAAAATTTGTGTATAGAAAGTAGCTTTAAGAATAAGTAAGAAAGCTGCCCCAAACTAAACCTAAATGCATTAAGATTTTCCATTTTTGAATTAATTTAAGGCTTTGTTTGGGACAGCTATCTTACTGCTTCTTAAAGCAATTTTTTAGTTAAAAAAATTAATATTTGTGCTAAAAAGTTGTTCTAAGAAACAGTGAGAATGCCTTCCCAAACTTAACCTAAGACTCTAATTAATCTATTAGTTTTTCGATGTTATTGAGGATTTGATCCTTGGTTATTTTTTATTTATAATATTTTCAAATAATTTTAATTGTGTGCTTATTATTGATGTTTTGTCAATATCATTTTAGTATGGTTGATAAGTTCAAAAGAAAATTTTATTGCTCTGAGGAAAATAGCGTAAAAAATGTTGACAAGAGGAAACCTGCAGATTATCTTCCCAGGTAATTAATTTTAGGCCCCAATTGCATTTTTCATCATTTTGTAAATATATATATATATATGTCTTAGGTTATCTTATGTAGTTCTTATGTGCTAATCGTTGATGTTATATTTTTGTCATTTTAGTGGGGTTGCTCAATACAAAAAACTCTCTATTAATGGTGAAAAAGAAGCAGGCATGGTACTGTTAGAGAGGAAAAATATTTCTCTTTCTAGGTAATTATTTCTTAACAGTCAAAATTTGTTCCATTTCTTTTCCAAAATTATTATAATAAGAGATTATATAAGTATTTATTTATTAAGCATGCTTTCTAGATTGTAAATATATTTATATTATTATTTATATATATTAAATTTCTTGGGATCAAATATTATCCTCTAAGCATGCTAAATTCTTTTAAACTCCAAAACTCTACTTTGATTTATTACCTCTCTTTTTAATTATTAATTTAAGATTTATTTTTCAAATTTTATTGCAGGATTAAAAAAATTGTGCTGAAAAAGGAGAAGAAGAATTCTATGTGTAAGGCTAAAGTTTTGAAGTTGAAAGAGAACAAGAAGCGCTCTCTCGCCGCAAGTAGTGATTTTGAGTTAGATTGGTATCTAAGCTCTAAAAGATTGAAGGTAGCAGATGATGCCTTTGACACAACTGCCTGTAGCAAAAATAATGGGGAGGAGAAGTGCGAAGGAGGGGTGGAAGAAGCAGAAGATTATATGGAAGTAGAACGACCAATGATGCCTTGGGATTTGCTTATGGATGGTGTCACAAGATTGATGGACAGTTTGAGGCTGGCCGGGGACCTTCTTTCAGATATGAGTGTTCATTCAGACATGAGTGTTGATGATATCGCAAATCTCATGATGGATTTGAATATGGTTGATCGTATGGATATGAGTGTTGACGACATCTCAAATCTTATGACAGCTTTAAGCTTAATTGTGCACTCAGATCCCAAAATAGATACATGTATTGAGGACATTACAAATCTTATGAAAGTTTTGAGTTTGACATGTATACGAGAGAGTGCTTCTGTATTAAGACTTAATTCATTGATTTGTTCTAGATACTGATTTTTTTTTATATTTAAAGAATGTAAAAATTTACATGTTTATGAAATTGTAATGTTAATTTGTATCAATAATATAATATTTTTTCCTTTATACCTCTTCAGTTATTTTAACAGCACTTTTCTATAGAATATCGCTATTATATATGTTTTTGAGTTTCAGAGACTTTCAAATAAATTTCAGAGTAAGCTAAACAAACTTATTAGAATTCTTTCGATGGGATTTTTTCTTTCTTCATACTAAAATAAATCAATAAATGCTTTAAATAGTAAACTTTAGGTAGGAGCATATATAGGATAAGAAAAAATTTAAATGAAGTTAAACTGGAGCCTTTAAAGAAAAAAAAAAAACATGCTGTATAAATGTTTTAGCAAGAACGATGGAAGATGATTTAAAATAATAACAATAAATGCTTTCTCTTATATTCCAGGTTACTTATTTCCCTTCTAATACCCTTTTTTGGAGAGTTGTTTGCAGGACTTCTTGGGCTTCTTGGGCGTTGGGATTTTTGAGCTTCAATGAGTGTAAATCTCTCTCTACTTTTTATTTCCTTTGCATTGTCTTTTGTGTTTTCTATTTTTGCATGAAGTTTATACTGAACGTCTTAATCTTTCACTTCCGGTTTTTGGGTGATGTTGATCTTCAGCCCAGTTTTAATTTTCTGCTTCATTGTAATTTTAGAAAAAGGATCCACCGGCTCATAGATTTTCATTTTCTTTTTGACTGTAGCTCGTTTGAGCGTAGTGAGCTGGAGGATCCTTCTAAGGACCTTGTAACCCTTTTTTGATATTAACTCGTAGGCCCCTATTGTGGGTTTTAACCAAAAATAAATAAATGCTTTATTATTATATTCAATAAAAATTAAAATTATATATATATATATATATATATATATATATATATATATATATATATATATTATTTCATATAAAAAAATAAGTAAAATAATATAAAATTAAAAAATTCAAATGATGCTAGTTGCATCGACAAAACTTTAAATTCTTTATAAATTCTTGAATTTATTTGATCCAATTTATTATTTAAAAATAATAATGTTGAATAGAAGCCATCATTTCGTAAATAAACAGAAAAATGAAAGATTAATGGATTGATTACAACATGACCATTAAATATATTTCATTTGCTAAGGATTCGCGAAACTACTCCGTGATACATGCAACTGTTTGCTGAATGATCGATCAGAGAAGTTCTCTCTTATTTACAAGTTTCAATTTTTACTAATTTCTCTCGCTAATCTGATTGACTTTTGAAATTGATCAAAAATGATGACAATGGTTCTGAGGCAAATAGGAAGAGGGGAAGCCAATTAGCTAATCTCTTCTCTTCCATCAAACAAGACTTTCGGGTACGTAGAGTTGTACTCAGATCAATCCCTATTAGCTTCACCATCCTCCAAGAGCAAGAGAGATCCCCCACTTTCCCTTTTGTGGAGATTCCTCTTGATCTTTCCTTTCCACCATTGAGGTCGGATTCAATACTAGGCTCCGCCATGCAAAGGTGGTGGTGGAAAGATTCAAAGAACAAAATACTTACTATAAAGTCGAATGAGATCTTACCAGAGAAGACCGACTTCAATCATTATTCAACATTCCTTTCTGCACAGATCTTTTAAGTATGCATAGTTTTTTAATCAACATATTCAGGAAATAAAACTAATTCAAAGTCCTTTTCTTAATAGTTCTATGTTAAATTTTATTTGGACAATTTTTTGTTGTTTTTTAAAATAAATTTTTAATAAAAAAATTTTTGAATTAAAAAATTTTTGTACTAAAAAACTATTTTAGAAAATAATTAAAAAGTTATTTCAAACAAAATCTTAATTAAATTCCTCATTGCATAAATTAAGGCTTCGTTTGGGACGGCTTTTTTACTGTTTTCTAAAACGGAGTTTTAGTACAAATTTTTTTATTTTTGTACTAAAACTCCGTTTTAGAAAGCAATAAAAAAGCCTTCCCAAACGAAGCCTAAATTTCATCTGATTAGTTGAACTTATGTTGATTAATTAATATCATAATATGATTCATTATGCTGATGCATTTTAGTCCTTTCCTTTATCCTTGTGTTTATTTTAACATATTATTAATTATGTTTAAACTTATCATTCATTATGACTTGAGCAGCATTTCATTTATTTTCTTATGCGTTTTTTGTATACATGTTTTAATCATTCCAAAATTTTAGTTTCAACTCTCTTATTATTATTTTTGCAGGCTAAAAAATTTGCGGCTATAGAGTGAGTAAATTTTTCGTCTCAGCGATGCACGGATATCCAACACATAGAGAGAGAAATAAAATACCTGATCTTTTTACGTGGAAAGCCCGAAGAGGGAAAAACCAAGGAGCCTTGCCTAGGTGAAAAGAGTCAACTAAATTTGAGTGAATTAAAAAGTTTGACCCATCCCTTGACTTAGAAGCAGACAAATTACAGTAGTTTGGAGAGTTAGACAAAGGACTAGCGACGGTCGGACGGAAGTCCAACGGCATTGGTGCAAAAGTTTAGTTGACGAGGAATGATTTAACGAAGGTCGGGCAGAAGTTCAGCGACGCTCGACTGCCATGTGGAATTTTGGAGGCGATCAGCAGTCTGACAGTGATCACGACGAAGGTCAAGCTGAAGTCCAGAGGTGGTTGACGACCAGGTGGAAGTCCAGCCATGGCCGGCAGTCGGGCGATGGTTCAACGACGATCAGGTTGAAGTCCTCTGATGATTGTCGACTGATGGAAGTACAACGATGGTTGATGGCAATGCGGTGGTTCGACGATGTTCGTGCTAAAGTTTGGCAGTCGTCGGCGATCGGGTGGAAGTCTATCGGTTGTCGGGGGTTGGGCTATGATCAGAAGATGGTCAGGCTGAAGTTCAATAGTGGTCAGTGGTTTGGTAGAGGTCCGACAACTGTTAGGGTGAAGTCTGGTGGCGCAGTTGGCGACATGATGGAAGCCCGATGTTGTTCAGCGGAGGCAAGGTGGTGGTCCGACAATGGTAGGGTAGAAGTTTGGCATCGGTAGGCGGCCTGGTGGAAGTTTGGCTGCGGTCGGTGGCAAGAAAGTGTTTGATTGATGGTCAGGTTAAAGTCTGGTGGCGGTCGGCTACCGTGTGGAAGTTCGCTAGCGATCGTTGGCCAGGCGGTGGTCCAACGATAATCAGGCTGAAGTCCGGCTGTAGTCGGGCGGAAGTTCGGCGGTGATCCGATGTAAGTCGATGGGGGGTTCGGAGTGCTCCATCAGATGGCTCGTATTGATACCCTTAAGCATAGAGAGTTTTTCAAATGTTTAAGTGCCTAAACAATGTCAGAATTTAATGATCTTGGACTCGTTGGATTTGTCTTGCCAAGCCGATTGATTTGACTATAAGCATGTCATATTTTGATAACATTTTGTCATCCAAATAATGCTTTGATCATCGAAATAAGGTTTGTGGCCCCCAATTTGAACCCATTTGGACTCGAGTTGGATCGATTTTGGTGTTATTAGCTTCGTCTCTTTAAGACCTTCAGTTTTACTAAAAGTTCACTGAAATTGAAATTCAGATGATCCTAAATTTAATTTTGAAAGTTCTCAATTTAAATATGCCTTGAGATTCATGCTTGATCAAAGAAAATTTTTTATGACGTATCAATTTTTATTATTTTATTTATAAAACTCACAATGGACTTATGAGTTAAATCAATAAAAGGATTACAAGTCATTAGAGGGATCCACATCTTACTTTGCTCAAAGAGCTACAATCAAAATAGAAAAGAACCTAAGGAGCCATATATCCCTAACTAATAACAATAATAAAACCCAAAAAAGATCCAAAGCCAAGACCCACAAAAGCCGCGTAGCTGGGAAGATTAGTCCAGTTTGCACATAGATATCAACATAATATCTGCAAAAAAGAAATAACATAAAACAAAATATTGCAAAATAAATGGCACCTACAAAATAGATAATGTTAGAAACTCCAAGAAAAGAAAAAAAATAGAGAAGACAACATAAGATAGCATTAGAGGACGATACTACAATAGAAAACAAATGAAAATACTCGAATCAGCAACAAGGACCTGTATAAAAAAGGAGAACCAACCAAAATATCCCTGGTAAGAGAAGAAAGCCCAACCCAAAAAACGAGACACTACAGGAAAATCATTGATTACCGGGGCTTTCCGGCGGCCACATTACCGGCGGCTTTCCGACGCATCTCCGACGGTTTTTTCACAAGGAATTTTCCGGCGGAATTTCCGGCGGCTTTTTCACGTTTCCGACGGCTTTTAAAAAGTTAATGAAAATGAAAAAAAATTTTACTATTTAAATGATTTAACAAAATATTATTAAAACTTATATTAACTATTTAATTAATTCTCATTTTAAAATTAATTAGTTAGTTATTTTTTATTTTATATTAAATATTATATTTTATTTTAAATTAATTAGTTTTATTTTAAAAATAATTGAAAAAATATTTGATTTTTGGTCTGCGTATACTTTAACTAAAAAATATTGACAAAACAAACGTATTTACATAATTGGCATTTTGGTTCGTTGCTTGAAATTCTTCACAGGAGACGGGGGTTCGAAATCGCACGACCGCGCACGAGCAGGAGGCAGCACACGCCGGAACGCGGGATCCCGCTGGCTGCGCGGAATGCGGGAGCTGCTGCCCGCCGGCAGCGCTGGAAGCTGGAGTTAGCCGGCTCCGGGACGCGGGAGCGGTGCGCCGGTAACTGAGTGTGTTTTTTTTTTGTTTTTTTTTTTTTAATTTGACCGGCGATTTAAGACCACCGGAATAATTTGCCGACGGAAAAAACCGCCAGAATTTATTTTCCTATGCGGTTTTTTCCGGCGGCATTTTAACTGCTGGAAAACCGTCGCTAAATTACAAAACCGGCGGAAAATGCTCAATTTCCGCCGGAAATTGCCGCCGGAAATGAGTGATTTTCCTGTAGTGAGACCAAAAAAGACCCAGTAGGAGGAAAAGAACCACACAAACTATAACTAACACCCAAAGAAAGCAGACATGCACAATAAACCCATAAAAAAAAACCAACAACAAAGAAACCAACCCAACCCCAACAAGAGGAACAAAAGACAAAAAAGATAAAAAATAGCAGTAGATTAAAAAACCAACAAGACAACCCAAACACAGTGATCTATAGAATAGATCTGCATAAAAAACTTAAACAAAAGAAGACACCATATATAAAAAAGGCAAATGCCCCAGCATGAAAAAAAAAAAAGAGTACAAAAACCAAGGCACGTGCAAGGAAGGAACTAGAAACAACCACCACACTAGCTAACTAGTAATGTAAGGTAACCCATATGCATCCAACATAATTTTTCCCTTAAGTATAGTAGTAATATTTAACATGCTAAAAGGCATGAAACAATTCATGGCATAGCCTTCCTTAGCCAAACATGCTGCACACATATTAGAAACCACTTTAATGTAAGAGAAATTACTCTGTAATTCCATCATCTTTTAAAAATTATAAAAATTAATAGCGTTAAGACACTTTTTTACATCAACCAATAAAATCATTCTTTTAGAATAAGTTTCAATCCAGATTGTCTTAATGTTATAGTCGTAGCACAATCTTAATTAAGCAAGGCAAATAACTCCACACCTACAACATCACTATTAATATAATTGAAACAAAAACAACACTCCATCTTGCCATTGTGATCCTTAATCAAGCCACCACACCCTTTACTAACAACATGAATGTTAAGTTTAAACTCATTAATATGAGGGTTAGACCAGTTAATAATCAAAGGAGTAATCACATTAGAGTTTCATAATGAATATTAAAGAAAGCCAATTATTCCTACCTCTAAAGTGTTTCAAAGATAGCAAACCACCCTTAAAGAGTTGTTAAATTTTGAATGATAAGGAGCCAAAAACCCTTTGATGACACATTTTAATATAATTATGTTTGCTCTTATTCCTCTCATCCCAAAGTAATCAAAACACTAATAAAGGAATGACGGTGAATATAAAACTTTTTTACTTTAAGATGAAACCAACATTCTAAAAAATTAGAAATATCCAAGTTATTAAAATCAATCTTAATTTGCAAACCTTTTTACAAAGCAGTCCAAACTTTAGTAGCCACACACCCATTCAAAAAATCATGACTAATAGTCTCAACATAATAACATCATTGACATTTAGAAAATAAACATAAACCTTTATCTTGTAATCTACTATAAAAAAAAGAATAAAACCTTTTCAAAATTTCTAAACTAACATAGAAGTAGTTAAAGGAGTAGAAAAATTCTAAATCTTATCAAAGATAGGGATAAAATCTTTTTTATTTCTAATTAAATGCCACACTTTATTGAGACTAAAATTACCATCCTCGTATAACTTACACATGATTTTATAATTATAGTTACTATTAATGGGGATATCACAAACCATGTCCACCAAGTTTTGAGGAATGCACACAAAAAGGTAATTTTTTGACCGAACAACATTACTGATGAACCAAGAAGCTTTCAATGAGGAGGTCGAATGAGAATTGAGATAGGAGTATAGAGACCCCTCACCAAACCAATCATCCTGTCGAAAGAAATATGAACAATTATGAATTCCCCATTGAGTAATTGATTCCACATACCATTTAATGTTGCCAAAGCTTTTCCACCTCAGGGATTGACTTTGTTTAAAAGAGCAAGAGGTTGAATGTTTGTTATACAATATTTTTTATTCATGAATTTGGCCCAAAGAGATTCATTACTCCTGAGTTTCTATCGTAATATGAAAGAAAAACTTTTAACCAAATCATAAATGGACTTTCAAGACTACCACCCCTTTAAAAATGGGCCAGTATAGTACCACAATTGGACCAAATAATCCTTTTAGAATTATTAGTGGAGCTCCAAAAAAAAATATTTAAAAATTTCTCCAAGCTATCACAAATACCTAAAGTTGGATTAATGATTTGAAGGAGATAGATAAGCATAGAACAAAAAATGCTCTTAATGAGAATAAGTTTAGCCCCCATAGAGAGAAATTTAAATTCATAGGCAGAGAGATTACTATTAACGGTAGTAAATGTATTATTAAACAAAAAAGACTTCTTAAAACCTTTATACAAAAAAGTTATATGATAAGAAATGGTTAAAACATGATTGCAAAAGTTAATGCATAATTTAATATTCTCAAAATGCAGCAGAGACATACCTTTGCCACCACTGGAATATAATTTGCTATTATTAAAATTAAGACCACTTTCCCGTTCAAAAGTAGAAAGAAAATTCTTGACCTTCTTAACACAAACAATAGAAACATTACAAAAGATGATTGATAAGCCAAAGTCACAATCGCTCTAATTAGACTATAAGGTTTTCCTCTATAATTCAAGTCTACCTTCAACTCCCTCTCTAGTATTATCAAAAAGAAGAATATCATAAACAAAATGCATACCTTCACAACAAAGCCCCGCAGCAAGGAAAGAGTTTGTCATGTTTACGAATTTAGACGAAGAAGGGTAAAAGGAAGAAAGATGGATACATTCACAACGACAAAGTGCCCGTCGGAGGTAAAGGAGGTGTGACTACGGATGTGATAGAAGAATGACGAGGAGGTGAGATTTTGAATGTGACATGGAGGAACGTCATTGAAGGAGGCAATGCGATAGGAAGGAGTAATATCGTAGGAGGCAAAGAAGTTATTTAGCGACTATAGCCGAGAATGTGCGGAGGCAAAGTTGAAAGAGAGTTGAAGGGCAGATGTAAGAAGTCAAAGAATAAAAAGAAAAAATGAAACGAAAGCACAATCCATCAGCTAGATAGGGTAGTTTGTGGCGAATTTGCTACGAAATTATGACACATTTTTCACCATAAACTTATGGCAGAAATTCTGCGACAAAAAAAAAACATCAAAAATTTCCATCGTAAATCTGTCGCCATTTTTGACAAAAATTAATCCACCGTAAAGTCCGCTGAAAACCCACCACAAATGCTAACTTTCTAGTTGTGAGGATTATTGTTTGGCGTAGCCGAGCAAACCAGAATCAAAATGATGTTGTTGTTGTAGCCGAGAAAACCAGAATCAAATTGGGATTTTGCTTCTATCGTTGTAAGTAACTTCTATTTATAATTGAATGAACGTAAAATTCTTTGTTATAGGCGTAATTTATGCTCATTTTATACCATGACTTTAAGAGTAAAGCCACTCATCCACTTGAGCATCCTCATCTCTGCAACACTTAACCTAATATTTTGCTCCTCTTTTAATGGCAAACATTTTGCACCATAAAGCAATGTAGGTCTCACCATTTCTTATAGAATATTCCATTAAGTTCTAGGGGGACTTTTCTATCATATAACAAACCTGATGCATTCCTCCACTTCAACCATCCAACTTGAATTCAGCTAATAATATCTTCATTTATTTCACAATCACTATGAATAATAGACCAAAGGAGTCGGGGGACGATGGTCGGGGAGACCATAGTGTGGAGATGGTGGTTGGAGAGACCATAGTCGACAAACGACGAAGATCACAATACAAGAAAATTGTCCGTTACTGGTGAAATTTTCGGCGGATTTTCAACGGATTATTTAAAAATATTACCAACAATTTTTTCAAACAGATTTTTTGACGGCTTTTTCGGTTAATATGTTTTCGACGGATTTTTCGACGAAACTAAAAATCTCTGAAAATATAATTTATTCTTAATTTAATTCATTAATAATTTTATAGTTTATTTTAATTTATTACTAATTTAATAATGTGTTTTAATTCATTATTAATTTAATAACATAATTTAATTAATTGTTACTTAAATAAATTATTTTGATTATCGATTAAAATAATAAACTTAAATTAAGTAATTTAAATTCTAATATTTTATTGATTTTAATATCAATAAAAAAATATCAATTAAACACTTTTGCAGGAACGGCATGGTGGTCTCACTAGCGCGTGAGAGGGGTGTGGGGAGTCCTCGTTTCGATTCTTAGGGCTAATAGGCACGGCCTGGCGAACCGCGATGGGAGCGGGCTCAACGCAACAAGAGCGGGCTTAATGCGACGGGAGCGGGCTCACCTGGGCACAGGAACTAGACCCAATGGTGCGAACAGGAGAGGGCTGACCTGGGCTTGCTGGCGCGGACGTGAGTGAGTTCACAGCGGACTGGCTCCCCTGGTTGAAGGAACCAGGTCGGCTAGTGCATATTTTTTTTTTTAAAAAACTAGTTTATTTATTCTGATGGAAACAAATTCCGATAGGTTTTTTTCAATGGAAAGGTTTTTAGATGCTCGATTTACTGTCGAAGATATTTCATCAAAAATCTACCATAAAATTTTGAAATCTACTGAAAACTTTATTACTTTTCGCCGGAACTACATGACTTTCTTGTAGTCGGGAAGACCGTAGTCGGGTAACGATGGTTGAGAGGACCATATTTCGCTGGTGATGGAGGCCCTAAAGATCGTTGTCTGATTACTACGGTCGAAAGGATTATAGTCAGGCGATAAAGGTCAGAAAGATCGTAGTTAGACGATAATGTTCGAAAGGATATCAGATGACAATTGTTGGCCTGACGTAAGTCCAACAATAATTGTTGGCTAGGCGGAAGTCCGACAACGGTCAGTGGTCGAGGAGGAGTTTGGTGGCAAGAGAGATTTCAATTTTATGCAAGTAGCATTACTAATAAATAGAGAGAATATCAAGGGCATGTTGTAATTGGTTAGAATGGATGGATGATATCAATTCCCTTGATTATAGACCGTTCATCAAGTTTTTGGTGCTTTAATAATGTCAGAATTCGACGATCTTGGACTCGTTGGATTCATCGCGTTGATCAGCTCTATTCGACTATAAGTATGTCACATTTGTAGATCATTTTGGTCATCCAATTTATGGTTTACCCTTCAAATATACTTTGGGTCCTCAATTTGGATCTATTTGGGCTTGGATTGAGTCAAATTTTATGTTGTTGGTGTTAAGAGAGTTTCTATTTGCATATGTTACATTCTTGTAGCTTGTATAGTTTTGATGATTTCAAATATTATTGTTTTATGTGCAATTATTTCCTAACACTTTTTGGAAGAATTATTTTTGCTCTTGTGTGTACTAACATTTCAGGAAAATTAAACTCCAAACTATGAAGACTTTAAATCAAATTCAGCATACAATTCTTCGTAAATTGAAGCTTTAAATCGTTCTTTGAATTGAGAGGGAGTGATTGTAATTTAGTGAATAAATACACACACACACACACACTTACTTAAGGAGATCTTACAAATTTGTACTGATCGTACGGGACGAACATAGTTCGTACGGGACAATCCAGTTAGTTCTTCTCCCCGTAAGAGCAATGGAACGAACAGGAGTTGGAGGGAAATTTTCTAAGTCCTGATTTTCATCCCAGGACGAAATAGGCTCTGTAAAAATTTTGTTCAGACAAAACCTATAATCGTGCCAGGATGATTTCTTCTCTCTAAAAATGTTGTCCAAACGAAATCCAAATTGTCCCAGGACGAATTCTTCTATGTAAAAATTTTGTTCAGACGCAATTCATTATCGTACCAGGACGAGTTTCTCTCTGTAAAAATTTTGTCCGGACGAAGTTCTGTTCATCCCAGGACGATGTGAACCGGCTTACCAAAATTGGTTACGTCCATACAGTTATTTTTGGAACCGACCTATGGTATAACTGATCGTACCGGACGAACCTAGTTCGTACAGGACGATGATTGTGTACGAACTTAGTTCGTACCAATATTCATTACGATCATTTCTGACACTTTAAGTAAAATCATTCAGGATGATCCACGATCGTACAGGATGATTCATTTCGTGTTGACTTGAAAAATTTGCAATTTTGGACGGTTTTTCTTGTCTCTCCTATATATAGTCCAATTTAGACTGCCATCCAATCTTTTTGCCATTTGATCTTCGTGCCTATTGAAAGAAGAGTCAAGGAGAGAGTGTGAGAGAGCATTCAAAGGAGGATTCCTGCCACTGAAGCGTGAAGGCTTTGCTTGGTGTTCAAAGGTTAGAATCTCTACTTGTGATTTGGGATTACTTAACTCTTTTCTTCTTTCCTTCTAGAATTCTTATGAGAAGATCTGTCAAGGAGATCCGGTTCTCTGCTGACACTTGGAGAGTGTAAATTGCCGTGGGTTCTCTGCCCACACTAAGAGAGTGTGAAATGTCAAAAGGTTCTCTGCCCACACTAGGAGAGTATGAAAGGACGAATGGTTCTCTGCCAACACTGAGGATAGTTTAAAAGGATGACGATTCTCTACTAACACTGGGGATAGTGTAAAAGGATGATGGTTCTCTGTCACGCCGGGTAGTGGTGGAAAGAGTGTTTGTAAAGGCTTCTCCGCCTAGCTCTGGGTGCAAAAGGAGAGAAACTATTGGTATTAGTGCAATACTCAGAGGGTGCCTCCGGGGAGTAGATGTAGGTCAGGTTTAGACCGAACCACTATAAATCTTGTGTCTTTTATTTTTACTGCTTTTTATTTTCCGCATTTTATTTTTGTTCCAAAAATTATGGTTGAAAAACTTTTTCTAAAAATTTATTGAAGTTTATTTTCGGTTCAACATACACAAGAGGGATAATTTTTTTTTTTTTTAAAACAAATACCAATTCACCCCCCTCTTTGATAGCCTTAGGACATAAGCTTAGGTTTAACAACCTAATTTATAGTGAACGAATCTCAACAAGTGGTATCAGAGCTTTGTTTCAAAATCATAAGATTAGACTACTTTTTGATTAACGTAAATGGCTACATTTGAAAATGGAAATACACCTGAGGGTTACTCCATTAATAGACATCCACTGTTTGACAATATACCTTTTGATTTTTGAAAAATACGCATGTCTACTTTTTTACAGTCACTTGATTATCGTTTATGGATCTTAGTCCATGAATGAGATACAAAACCAACTAGATCAGTTGATGGAATTAGAGTTGAAACACCTTTTGCAGACTGGACAGTTGAAGAACGTGACTTAGCACAACTAAATGCCAAATGCTTGAATAGTTTCTTTTATGCTTAAAATCAGAAGACTACATGAGGGTTTCCACTTGCAAAAGTGGAAAAGACATATGAGATAGACTTTGTATAACATATGAGGGGACTAACGAGGTTAAACAATCTAGACTCAATATCTTGTTGCATGATTATGAGCTGTTTCGCATGAAACCAAATGAATCTATTTCTGATATGTATACAAGATTCACACATATAGTCACCTCCTTACATGCATTGGGTAGAGAGTTAACTAATGCTGAAATAGTAAATAAGATTATTCATTGCTTACCTACTGTATATGATGCTAAAATTACTGCAATTACAGAGTCTTAAGGATTTAAACATTTATTCTATTAATAATCTTCTTGGTTCGCTTATTGCTTACGAGTAAGGAGTTAGCCAAAGAAAGATTGATGGAGGTGAACCACTAAGGGAGAAGAACATAGCACTGAATATAGAAGAGTCTAAAAGTGAATAGTCACAACATGAGGATGAAGAAGACATTGCATTGATGACTAGACAATTCAGAAGCTTTCTGAATAGGAAGTAGAAGAAACGCCAGCAATGAAATAGAGATAAATTCAATAGAAATATCAAGGTTTCAAATAATGTTATTTGCTATGAGTGCAGGTGTTGACCTCATTATTCGAGGTCAATTTCCCCAAAATTAATCTCTAGTGCTTAGGTCTTCCTAACCTAGTGTAGACGTCGCTCCCATAGGATTTCTCCTAGGTGGATACCCACTGACGTAGCATCGACTCGAACTTATCACTCAACTCAAATCAAAATCAATTCAATCCAATTTTAATTCAACTCCAAACGAAACTCAAATCAAATTCAATTTATAATTCGTCAATTCGCCTCTACTCATTTTAATGTAACCAAATTTATTTTTGATCAAATTAATATTTTATTAAACCCTAATCCAAACCTTTGAGTCTGAATGATAAATAAAGATAGAATAATAATCTTCCTAAATACAAGTCATATAGCCATTTGGGTAATTTCCATTTAGTCCAAATAAGTAGTTAAGGCTGATCTCCTGCCCCTAACCGACCCCAACTCCCTCTTAAGTTCCAAACCCTCTCCCTCACACTACCCTACTCACTCGCACAAATAGAACGAAACCGCCCCCCATCTCCTCAGCAGTTCGCACGAAGCCCACGGTCTCCCTCTCTACCATAAAGTCCAGGCAAGAACCGAAACTCCCAAGCCCTCATTGGAAAATTGCTCCCTGCTCTCTGCTTCGCATGACCCCAAGTTCTTGAACCCCGCTCCTCTTCGTCTCCCTCTCCCTCTCGTTTCAAAAGAACCAAACCCAGGCCCCCTCTCTCTCAGCAGTTCGCAGCCCCCGAACCCCCTGACGCCTGCAGTTCGCTAACGGCCTTCCCCGTCGCCCATTCCTTCTGATTCCCGTACAGATAAAGAACCGCCTCCCAGGTTGGAACTCCCTCTCTCACGATCCCTTTCTACCTATAGACTCCCAGTTCGCCTCTTCCCACTCATTCGAACCGCTCGATCTCCCCTCAGTTCCAAAACCCCCAAGGTCGCGAAATTAGCCCCCCCCCCCCCCCCCTCACCTCCCATTTTTCAAGAAGATCTCCAGCCGGCCTCTTCTCTATTCGCACAACTCAGGAAGAAACCCCAGTTCGAAAAGCCTCCTGCTCGGTCAAATTCTCCCGTCCGATCCTCCCATTTTCGAAGCCAAGACTAAACGCTCCTTTCTCCTCTCTCGGTTTTCTTATGTGAAACCCAAGTTGAGCTCATCTCAAGTTCGTTTTCCACACGCGCAAGAGAGACGGAGACTCCTGTTTGGCTTCCCTGGGTTCGATCAGACAGCGGCGACTGCTTAACTGTCGATCCTCCTTCTATTTGCTAGGTATTTCTATCTTCTCTTTCACTATTTGGTTGCAGTTCTTGGCTCTCATGCCAAAGTTTGTGACCAGCCATTAGTTGGAATCATGAATGTTTATAAAACCAATTTCTAGCAAAACATCATTAACTATATTTCATATTTCTGCTTTCTTTAGGATAAATCAGCTTGAAAATATCTAATTGTTTCTAATCAAGATTATAACCTGTTGGATTTACATTTTCTTTTCTTTGAAATGAGTTCTTTATGAATCAATTTTTTTTGTTAGGTTATCAATAGCATATGAATCATCTCCTCTTAATTTAAATATTGTTATTCTTGAGTATTTTTAAGTTGTCATTTTTGATAGCAAAGAAACGATTAAGGGTAGAATTTTAAATGTTTGCTCATAATGTCTTTGATTCTCATAAAATCTGAGAGATTTTCTTAAGTTTCCTTATTTCGGTTTCATTAATAATTAGCTTAATTATTGCATCTTTATATCCTGATATAACTCTATGGCAGAGTTCTGTTTGAAATTGAAAGAGAGAATAAGATAAATCCACCATGCTTTCTTTAAATATGGGAGATATGATGAGACACATATTTTGAACTTTAGATATATATATATAAGATTTCCTACATTGTTTTAGTAATATCAATGGTCATATCAAAAAGTTTGTATGTAATGGTTTATATATTTGCGATGGTCAAGGATTTAAGAAATTGTTTGAAAAATTATATATATAATTAAATCATAATATTACTACTTGGCATGTTAGAGTTTTTAATGAAACGTATAGAGCTAAGATTTGTTTGTGTTATTGAAAGGTAAAGTGAGTCATGTAATCATGTGTATGTTTTAAAATATGATTGTGTGATCTTTGGAAAAGTGAAAGGTGTATATTTTAAAAGGTGATTTATAAATGTGAGTGCTAAGAGAGAAGTGTATATTTGAAAGTTGAAGATGTATGGTTTGGAGAAGAGAGAGAGAGAGAGAGAGTGTGTGTTTGTGTTAGAAATTGTTTGGTTTGGGTAAATAATAAAAGAAAGTAGACCTCTCTTTTCCCCTTCTACTTCTTCTTTCTTATTGCTTCGGGGTAAATGTTGGAAAGATATATACTATGCTATCAAAGAGAACAGGTTCCAAAAGGACATTCAACCAAGCCGGTGTTCAAGCCTGAAGAAAGGTACGTCTTTATTTTCAGTAAAAATTTTAATTATTTTATTATTAATTATTAAATTTGCTTTCTAATCCCTATTTTTCCCTATTTTCTTTTCTTTATTGGCATAAACTATGAGGAATGGTACCGGTCGAGGGAACAAAAAGACGAGGAACTAACGGCATCAGTCGCCTCTATCCAACCGGGTAGAGGTACTACGGGCGGAACCACCGGGTCGTAGCCCCCGATGACTGTGAGTATTCTAAACTTAAGAAAACTTTAGGGGCCCCTTGATGTGGTGTGCGTGAACCCTTCCTTTAGGTCCCTGTAGTAACTTCAATTTTATTATTTTTTACTTTTATTTAATCTTAGATCCCTAAACCATTTTTACATATACGCAAAGTCCTAAGGGTTAGTAATAACAAATTTTTCACTCCATATAATAGTAGTGACACTTAAGGACAATAATTAAGGACCGAGTTTTAGAAAATCTAGACTTAGGATGCATGTACACTATAGGATAGAAATATATAACATATAAAATTTAGTGACACCTCATCTTAGGATTAGTGAATATTTTTTAAATTAAAATTCAATCAATTAGAAAACTTTAGCCAATAATTGACTTAGGACATATCAAAACCCCACACCTTACTACATACACTTAGATTTGTTTGCTAGGACAATCGACTCTAGTTTTAGGTTAGGCCAGTGTTTATTTTCTTACTGTCTTGTGACGGGCTTTCTCGACTTTTATTGCATGTTGGATGTAAAATTATTGGTGTGTTTGTATACTTACTTTTACTGCACTCTATGATGTGATTTGGTTGACGATTAGATTACCCGTAGGTTAGGAGCGATCGGGTTCTTAACAAAATTTTTTGCAGGTGGCCACACTCATGCAGGGCAGTAAAAAAAAGGGGCTAATTAATTAATAATCATATAAATGCTACAGGTGCTTCAGCTGCATAGCCCCCAAATAAAAAAGAGTGTGGCCAAGTGTGGCTGAGTGATTTAATTTAAATGCTTATATATAACTGCTTAGGATGATTTTTGCTTAGGATAACCCTACAGGTGGTCTAGATTTTTTTTTTCCTTTTCTGTGATGTAAATGCAAATGTAAATGTAATGTATTAAAAGGCAAAAATGTGTAACTAATTTTGTAAATAAGATATTACATCCGATTTGGAATCCAAAGAAAAGAGAATATACCTTAAAAGATTATTCTCTTTTATTTGAAAGGCCAAATTAGGATGATTCTAATATCCAAATAGAAAAAAAAATATCCCTTTTAGGGATGAGTTTCTTCTTATTTGGATATCTAGATCTGGCGGATGTAAGGAGCTAGTAGAAGAAAAGAAGACGAAATGAAAAGATGAAATAAAGAAGACAAAATGAAGAAATGAAGAAAGGAGATGAAGAAATAAGGACAAAAGAGAGAATATATCCCATTTCAAAAATCACTTGCGTCATTCTTAGGATTAGAATCCGAATTTGTTGTCAGTGGTGCCCGGCCACATTACTTTTCTGCAAATTCTGGATGTAATTATATGGACATTAGACATTGGACATTATATTTTTGGATTATTTAAATTGATTGTTTACATTGTTTGTGCAGTAACTTTTTTTAGGGCCATTGCATGTCGTATTTTGTTTTAGTCTGGATACGAATCGAAGTTCTTTTTTTTGTAAGGGTACGCTTAAAATTCTTCTACTTGTAATTTTAATAAAAAATTTTAGGCTCACATAGAAACTCTAATGATCTAAGAAGTAAGCTCGGGACCGTCGAGAGTCAGCATAAGCATATTATTACTTTCTCTTCCTTGTTAGGCACCTCCCCACCTGTGGGTTCTAGCAGACCACTTGACCTATGAGGGTGCAGTTTTGTCAAGGGGAAGTTGTGCAATCTCTAGGGAAAAACCTATTTTCTAAGCCTAATTTTAAAATTGCTTCATATTCATTTTATGCATTCGAGTCAATTAGCATGCATTGCATTAGATATAAATTAAAAAGAGTATAAAATATTAATTGCATTTCTAGACATTTTTCACCCTACATAAGTTGAGGAGCCAATTAGAATCTGTCTTAAATGTTGGCCCTCAATTCCTTAAAACTTAAGCAACGTTCCTACCCATCTTTCATAAGAGACTGGATACATGGTTTTAAAGCGCCTAGGTGGTTAGCTGGCTCCCCAATCCAGGCCGGGATAAGTCCAGATTTGCACTTCATTAGTTAGGTTCGGGTCACTATTTTATAGTACCCAAATTAGATTTAGGTTCTGAGGCAGATTCTTTTTTAGATCTTAAGTCCTCGCCCTCTAGGAATATAATCTCAAATTTATAATAAAATGTAAACTTAAACATATTTCTCTTAAAATGTAAAGCCCAACATAGGATAGACTGAGGTCGCCTCTGAGTTTCTCAGAATCCGGCACCTCATACTTTTTCTCCTTGAAAACTCTTTACTTATGTTCCTTATCTTCTACTTTGTATTCAAAGGGGTATGAAATTACTGCTTTAATCGAGAGTTTTCTTAGGAGTATTCCTCCTAGGATGTATTTAACTACAGGAGCATGCTCCTATACGGATTTGAGAACCCTAGACTAAAATAAATCTTGTTTTATTCATATAAAATAAGAGAAGAATCTTTGAGAATGCAGACATCTTTAAAAACTTCATTTCTAATCTTAAATATGTTTGTAGGATGTTATTTTTATCTTTTCAGATAATATAATTTCCTACTTAATATATTCAACTTTAGATATGATGAATTTTATAAAACTCATTCTTGTTTCTTTTGGATGATTTTTAAGAATGTTATGTTCATATTTCAAGATGATATAATATTTTTTTTGCTATATCTAAATAAAAGAATGAATAAATTTTTCAAAAAAGTTTATAAACACATTCTCTAGAATTTAATATTTATCTTTCGAAATAATATGTTATTCTTTGAACTGTGTTTGATTATAGAAATATCAATTTTTAAAACTCTATTTTGATATTGAATTCATTATAGAATATTGTGTCAGTCTCTTGAGATTATACTTTATTCTCAATGTAGTATTCGATTACAATATAGAAGAAATCAAAATCTACGTGGTGACATAATTTTTTCCACCAAGGTTTTTTTGGCGACTCTGCTGGGGATCAATCCTCTCTTCATCTTTAGTAGTGTTTTATACCCTTTAATTAGTAGTATACTTGTGCTTTTCATAACTTGTAACTACTTTTCTTCCGCCGGCTCTTTAATTCATTTCCTTCTTGGATATCTCGGCTGGTATCTAAAAGTTTTTTTAGAGGTCTTATTTTGGACCCCGTTAGAAAACTAACAGGAAGTTCCTTTGTACGACCTTTTTGTAAAGAAATTTCCTGTGCTAATTTGAATGTTGCAGTTATATTTTTCTTATAGCTTGATGTTTGACTTAGCACTGGGTCCAAAATCCCTTTGCCCAATTTTTTGTAATATGTATAGTTACTTCTTTTAGTAACTTAATGTATTATTTGGATTGGGTCCAAATAATTTTAAGTCTTCAAAAATTTAAACTTCTCTGTGTCCTAGTCAATATGTTGCAGTTATATATTTTTGTAACTCGATATGTGGCTGGACAAATCTTAAAAAAATTTGATCTTTTAAATCAAAGTTTTCTCCTTATCTAAACCAACATATTATAGTTATATTTTTTTTATAGCTTAATATGTGTGGTAGGACAAGGTCCAAAAACTCAAACCTTCAAATCAAAACTTTTTTTTGCTTATCTTATTAACATATTGTAGTTACATGTCCTTTGTACCCTAATATATTTGCTAGGACAGGGTTCATAATACGATCTATGCAAGATTTTTAAGATTAAAGTCAATTTAAATTAAGAAAAGTTTGAAGGTTCAAATACAAGTCAAGCTTATAAAAATAATTTTTGCTAGAGAAAATAGCAGGTTGATTTCTTTTAAAAAAAAATTTACCTCTATCTTCTTGAAATTATAATTAAAACTTCATTGTGGTTGACTCCTCTAAATACTTAAAGAATAAGACCTATGGTTATCAATGCTAAAATGAGAAGTGTGTTCCCTCCCTCCTCCACTTGGGTAGATTAATGCTTTAGATGAAGATATATCTAATCTCATTTCCTTTTGGAACGTTAAAGCATAAAAGTTCAGCTAATTTAATTAGATTCCTAGCAATCGCTGAATTAAATTTAATTATATTTTCAAATTTTCTATTCAACCATATTATAACTTTGCTAAACTTAGAAATATGTAATTATTGGTTGATGTGTTGAAATTTGAAAATCATTCTGAATTCCCTCATCTTTAACCTTATTATAGGTTAAAGTTTAAGATGCCTATAAAACCTATTTCTTAAGAGTACTATATGGATACGATGATTTGTCCTCTGCCATGTGGTTTAACTCTGATAGATTAGAGATTTTATGGCATGTGATGAAAATAAATGCCTAATCAATTACATAAAAGATTTTGTTCATCATCTGAAGTTTTCTCTTATGATAATATTTTTAAATCAAATATTAGCTAAGTTTACTCTTGGCTTTATTACTCCATTTGAGAAAACTCATGAGCAATTCTTGTTAAGATTGATTATCTTAAATTCCTCTTTCAGTCAAAGACTTAGGATAATTCAAGGTTCCTTATTAAGGCTAACCCATGATATGATAAACATTTCTTTGTCATGTGGCTTTTTCTTAAAATTAACTAACACACCTTGAATTAATACCGAGTTAGAAGATTTTATAACATCTTTAATAGTTTTTCCTCTTCAATAGTGATAAAAAATTATCATATTTGGGTTCACCCATTATGATATCAATATGTATCTTCTTTTGAATTAAGATTTATGTCAAATTAAAATTGGAGGAAAGGAAAGTTTTGTTCACCTCGTTGTTATACATTTCATAGGCATCTTGCAAATTGATGAACTTATTTCATAATTATCTCATTCAAGTTATTTATTCATACTACAGGATTGGGTCCGATTTGTAGATCCATATTCCTTATATAAGAGGGTTAATTTTCTACTCTTATACTTGGAAGATGATTTTACAACTAAAATAATCATTTCAAGATTGAAGTAGAGGAAGCCTCCTTAAAAAAAAAAATAAATAAAAGTGAAGAAGGAAAAGAAAAGAAATGAAAAATGAGACACATTTAATTGTGTAGCAAAAAAAAAAGTGATTTCCCTTTCTAAATCTTGAATATCATAAGACCTATTCATCCTTTAGTATTTTTAACATTTGACTTTGAGAATTCAAAATTTTGGTTCATCATCAAGCATTGATGTTCTATTAGATATAAAATACATATACCATTTGAAAGATTTGAAAAAATTGAATTTTTATCTCCAATTTAATTTCTTTGAATCTTAGTTTAAAAAGAAGAAAAATATGAAGAAGGAAACCCCAGTTTTATTTGTAGGGAGCTTAGATCTAGGTTAACAAAATCTAAATCTTGAGACCTCTCTAGTTAGCAACTTGAGTAGGTCAGTTCATATATTCAAATCATTTTTAAGAAAAATCACATAGATGATTAATCTAAATGGAATTATAATGATGCTGGTTATGCATTATTTGGGTTTCACATATATAACCTAATTGAGATGCATAAATAAATCATGATCCAAAAAAAATCTTTAACTCTCTTTTGTACATCTTCCAATTTGAATGAGATTCTAGACAGGATCCTGATACTGGATGATCTATAGTGATATTTATGGATATAAAAATCACTTTCTTTAGATTCAAATTTTTGAAACTAAACTAAGGGACATCCCTTAGTTGGTTCTGAGATGATTGTCTAATGTTCTCATTCACTATTGAATAACTATAACTTCCAAATTTAAATTTATTATTGACTGAACTAGGATGTTAGAACATGAGGGGTTCTATCCTTAGTGATGTCAATGATACCTTTGTTTGAATTTTTGTCAAACTTTAAAATAAAATCAAGCTATAATTTGACTAAGTCCATAATTGACTAATCTTGGATGTTAGAATTTGAGGGATTCTATTCCTGATAAAGTCTATGGTAATTTCATCAAAAAGATATGAAATTCAATTCATGGTATATCTTTATCATAAACTAGATTCGGTTGTTAGAGCTTAAATAATTCTATCCCCGTTTCTTTTCATAGCATTGAAATTCAAAATATTTTGAAACTACAATTTCTTTGAAGGAAGTTGTTAAGTTTTTACTTTTGATTGAAATCGTTCTGGTCATATTCAAACTATTTAATTTAGAGGGGCTCAATTAATCCTTCGTTGAGTTTTTGAATCTTTTCCAATATCATTTTGATTGGGTTAAGATGATTAAAACTTAAGCGCTCACAATCAAATACTATAAAAAAATTATCAAATAAAAAAAATAAAGCTTTCACTCTCTAATGAAAATCAAACTTTTCTCAATCATTATGAGTATTTGATATTCCTTAGAGCTTTCACTATAAAGGATGCTCAAATATGCTCGTTGTTCTATAACAACTCATGCAAAAGTTAAAATTTTTCAGAGAAGATTTTATCATGTTGCATTTAGTTCTCTTAGAACATGCAAACGAGGACTCTAGAAAATTCATATAATTTTCTTTGAGTTATTCAAAACAAATTCAATCATAGAATCAATCTTTTAATTTAAATCTTGCATTTCTCCTCCAGTGGTCGAGATTCTTTGATAAGTTTTTACTTATAAAAAATGATCAAACTACTCCCCTTTTGTTTTTCTCGTATATAATCATCCGATATAAAAATATAATCTCCAGTGGAATATTTGTAAGTTATAAAGATTATTTGTAGTGGAGGAGAAAATAAATTTTCAATTCAAAGATTTTCAAGTCTTTCAACCTTCAAAATGTTTTTCTTTCTCTTCTAGAAAATGACATGTATAAAAGCTTATGATCTCTAGTAGAACATTTGCAAGTTGTCAGTGTCATTTATGGTTGAGGGAAAAGATTCAAAGCTTTAAAGGAATCAACTTTACTTTAAAAATTCACCACCCTGAAATCAGTCTTTAGGTCTAAGTCCGCTTTTATGGCATCTTATTGACTTCTGGCTTAAGTCCGCTTTTACGGCAGCCATCCAGATTAAATCTATCTTTAAGTCTAAGTTCGCTTTTACGGCTTCCTATTGACTTTCTAGCTTAAGTTCGCTCTTACGGAAGCCATCCTGATTAAATCTGTCTTTAGGTCTAAGTCCGCTTTTACGGCATCCTATTGAATTTCTGGCTTAAGTCCGCTTTTACGGCAGCCAAACTTAATCAAATCTTTCTTTAGGTCTAAGTCTTCTTGTACGGCTTCCTATTAACTTTCTAGCTTAAGTTCGCTCTTACGGCAGCCATCCTGATTAAATCTGTCTTTAGGTCTAAGTCCGCTTTTACGGCATCCTATTGACTTTCTGGCTTAAGTCCGCTTTTTACGGCAGCCAAACCTGATCAAATCCGTCTTTAGGTCTAAGTCCGCTTTTACGGCATCCTACTGACTTTCTAGCTTAAATCCGCTCTTACGGTAGCCAATCCAGTTTAAATCAATCTTTAGGTCTAAGTCCGCTTTTACGGCATCCTACTGACTTTCTGGCTTAAGTCCGCTCTTATGGCAGCCAATCCTATTTAAATCTGTCTTTAGGTCTAAGTCCTCCTACGACATCCTATTTACATTCTTGAAGTTAGGCATAAGCATCCCTAGTGGCATCCTAATCTTCATCCAGAAGTTAAGTATAAGCATCCCTAGCGGCATCTTCTCTTCATTAAATTATAAACCTTAAATCTGATCCTCTATGGTTAGGTGTGAGTCCCCACACTTAGGCTTCTTTTCTATATGATCATTTGATCCTTTGAAGTTAGGTGTGAGTCCCAACACTTAGGAATCCTTTATTCACGATCATTTGCTAGAGTTGGAGAATGCCCCTCGTGGCACCATCATAGTATAAATTTTAAATCTTAAATCGATCCTCTAAGGTTAGGTGTGAGTCCCCACACTTAGGCATCCTTTCCTTACGATCATCCGCTAGAGTTGGAGAACGCCCCTCGTGGTACCATCCTAGTGTAAAGCTTAAATTTTTTAAACCTTCCAAGATTAGATACAATCTTTTCCATTGGTTGCTTTCTTTTTTTTACAAGACGCCCTTTAGTTTGTTGAGTTAGGTGTAAGTGCCCACTTAATGGCATCCTTCCTCTTGAACTAGAAAGAAGACTCTAGTCTTATCAAAATCATATTCAAACCAAAATCACATTGAAAATCTCTATTCATGCCAAACTACATTCAAATCACTAAAGCATCAATGCCGACATCAACTTCAAAATCAATGAATCGACTCGAAACTCTATCAACCTTTATCCTAATTTTCTATCAAACCTCAAAATTCCTTCAATTGTAAACTCAAATCTTCAACTTCAACTCTGAATCAAGTTGATTGTTTCGGTCAACGCCAATACGCACGATAAACTTTGGCAAGTTTATCATGCCTATTGGGGTCCATTTGTTGACCTTATTATTCGAGGTCAATTTCCCCAGAATTAATCTCTAGTGCTTAGGTCTTGCTAACCTAGTGTAGACGTCGCTCCACATAGGATTTCTCCTAGGTGGATACCCACTGACGTAGCATCGACTCAAACTTATCACTCAACTCAAATCAAAATCAATTCAATCCAATTTTAATTCAACTCCAAACGAAACTCAAATCAAATTCGATTTATGATTCGTCAATTCGCCTCGACTCATTTTAATGTAACCTAATTTATTTTTGATCAAATTGATATTTTATTAAACCCTAATCCAAACCTTTGAGTCTTAATGATAAATAAAGATAGAATAATAATCTTCCTAAATACAAGTCATATAGCCATTTGGGCAATTTCCATTTAGTCCAAATAAGTAGTTAAGGCTGATATCCAGCTCATGCCCCTAACATACCCCAACTCCCTCTTAAGTTCCGAACCCTCTCCCTCACACTACCCCACTCACTCGCACAGACAGAACGAAACTGCCCCCCATCTCCTCAGCAGTTCGCACGAAGCCCATGGTCTCCCTCTCTCTCGTAAAGTCCAGGCAAGAACCGAAACTCCCAAGCCCTCATTGGAAAACTGCTCCCTGCTCTCTGCTTGTGACGACCCCAAGTTCATGAACCCCGCTCCTCTTCGTCTCCCTCTCCCTCTCATTTCGGAAGAACCAAACCCAGGCACCTTCTCTCTCAGTAGTTCGCAGCCCACGAACCCCCTCACGCCTGCAGTTCGCTAACTGCCTTCCCCGTCGCCCATTCCTTCTGATTCACGTACAGATAAAGAACCGCCTCCCAGGTTGGAACTCCCTCTCTCACGATCCCTTTCTACCTACAGACTCTCAGTTTGCCTCTTCCCACTCATTCGAACTGCTCGATCTCCCCTCAGTTCTGAAACCCCCCAGGTCGCAAAATCAACCCCCCCGTCTCCTCCCATTTCACAAGAGGACCTCCAGCCGCCCTCATCTCTGTTCGCACAACTCAGGAAGAAACCCCAGTTCGAAAAGCCCCCTGCTCGATCAAATTCTCCCGTCCGATCCTCCCATTTGTGAAGCCAAGACTGGACGCCCCTTTCTCCTCTCTCGGTTTTCTTATGTGAAACCCAAGTTGAGCTCATCTCAAGTTCGTTTTCCACACGAGCAAGAGAGATGGAGACTCCCGTATGGCTTCCCTGGGTTCGATCAGACAGCGGCTGCTGCTTAACCGTCGATCCTCCTTCTATTTGCAAGGTATTTTCTAACTTCTCTTTCACTATTTAGTTGCAGTTCTTGGCTCTCATGCCAAAGTTTTTGACCAGCCATTAGTTGGAATCATGAATGTTTATAAAACTAATTTCTAGCAAAACATCGTTAACTAGATTTCATATTTCTGCTTTCTTTAGGATAAATCAGCTTGAATTTATCTAATTGTTTCTAATTAAGATTATAACCTATTGGATTTACATTTTCTTTTCTTTGAAATGAGTTCTTTATGAATCAATTTTTTTTTGTTAGGTTATCAATAGCATATGAATCATCTCCTCTTAATTTAAATATTGTTATTCTTGAGTATTTTTAAGTTGTCATTTTTTATAGCAAAGAAACGATTAAGGGTAGAATTTTAAATGTTTGCTCATAATGTCTTTGATTCTCATAAAATCTGAGAGATTTTCTTAAGTTTCCTTATTTCGGTTTCATTAATAATTAGCTTAATTATTGCATCTTTATATCCTGATATAACTCTATGGCAGAGTTCTGTTTGAAATTGAAAGAGAGAATAAGATAAATCCACCATGCTTTCTTTAAATATGGGAGATATGATGAGACACATATTTTGAACTTTAGATATATATATATATATATATATATATATATATATATATATATATATATATATATATATATATATATATATATAAGTAAACAAGATTTCCTACATTATTTTAGTAATACCAATGGCCATATAAAAAAGTTTGTATGTAATGGTTTATATATTTGCGATGGTCAAGGATTTGAGAAATTGTTTGAAAAATTATATATATAACTAAATCATAATATTACTACTTGGCATGTTAGAGTTTGTAATGAAATGTATAGAGCTAAGATTTGTTTGTGTTATGGAAAGGTAAAGTGAGTCATGTAATCATGTGTATGTTTTAAAATATGATTGTGTGATCTTCGGAAAAGTGAAAGGTGTATATTTTAAAAGTTGATTTATAAATGTGAGTGCTAAGAGAGAAGTGTATATTTGAAAGTTGAAGATGTACGGTTTTGAGAAGAGAGAGAGAGACAGAGAGAGAGAGAGAGAGAGAGAGAGAGAGAGAGAGTTTGTGTTAGAAATTGTTTGGTTTGGTTAAATAACAAAAGAAAGTAAACCTCTCTTTTCCCCTTCAACTTCTTCTTTCTTATTGCTTCGGGTTAAATGTTGGAAAGATATATACTATGCTATCAAAAGAGAAAAGGTTCCAAAAGGTCATTCAACCAAGCCGGTGTTCAAGCCCGAAGAAAGGTACGTCTATATTTTCAGTAAAAATTTCAATTCTTTTATTATTAATTATTAAATGTGCTTTCTAATCCCTGTTTTTCCCTGTTTTTTCCTATTTTCTTTTCTTTATTGGCATAAACTATGAGGAATGGTACCGGTCGAGGGAACAAAAAGACGAGGAACTAACGACGTCAGTCGCCTCTATCCAACTGGGTAGAGGTGCTACAGGCGGAACCACCAGGTCGTAGCCCCCGATGACTGTGAGTATTCTAAACTTAGGAAACCTTTAGGGGCCCCTTGATGTGGTGTGCGTGAATCCTTCCTTTAGGTCCCTGTAGTAACTTCAATTTTATTAGGTTTACTTTTATTTAATCTTAGATCCCTAAACCATTTTTACATATATGCAAAGTCCTAAGGGTTAGTAATAACAAATTTTTCACTCCATATAATAGTAGTGACACTTAAGGACAATAATTAAGGACCGAGTCTTAGAAAATCTAGACTTAGGATGCATGCACACTATAGGATAGAAACATATAACATAGAAAATTTAGTGACACCTCATCTTAGGATTAGTGAATATTTTCAAATTAAAATTGAATCAATTAGAAAACTTTAGCCAATAATTGACTTAGGACATATCAAAACCCCACACCTTAATACACACAATTATATTTATTTGCTAGGACAATCCACTCTAGTTTTAGGTTAGGCCGGTATTTATTTCCTTACTGCATTGTGACGGGCTTTTTCATCTTTTAATGCATGTTGGATGTAAAACTGTTGGTGTGTTTGTTTACTTACTTTTACTGCACTCTATGATGTGATTTGGTTGATGATTAGATTACCCGTAGGTTAGGAGCGATCGGGTTGTTAACAAAATTTTCTGCAGGTGGCCACACTCATGCAGGGCAGTAAAAAAAGGGGGGGTGCTAATTAATTAATAATCATATAAATACTACAGGTGCTTCAACTGCTTAGCCCCCAAATAAAAAAGAGTGTGTCCAAGTGTGGATGAGTGATTTAATTTAAATGCTTATATATAACTGCTTGGGATGATTTTTGCTTAGGATAACCCTACAGGTGGTCTAGATTTTCTTTTCCTTTTCTGTGATGTAAATGCAAATGTAAATGTAATGTATTAAAAGGAAAAAAATCTGAAAGTGATTTTGAAGATAGGATATTACATTCGATTTAGAATCCAAAGAAAAGAGAATATACCTTAAAGGATTATTCTCTTTTATTTGGAAGACCAAATTAGGATGATTTTAATATCCAAATAGAAAAAAAAAATATCCCTTTTAGGGATGAGTTTATTTTCATTTGGATAACTATATCTGGCTGATCTAAGGAGCTAGTAGAAGAAAAGAAGATGAAATGAAAAGACAAAAGAAAGAAGACGAAATGAAAGGACGAAATGAAGAAATGAAGAAAGGAGACGAAGAAATAAAGACACAAGAGAGAATATATCCCATTTCAAAAATCACTTGCGTCATTCTTAGGATTAGAATCCGGGTTTGTTGTTAGTGGTGCCTGGCCACATTATTTTTCTACAAATTCTGGATGTAATTACATGGACATTGGACATTGGACATTATATTTTTGGATTATTTAAATTGATTGTTTACATTATTTGTGCAGTAGCTTTTTTTTAGGACCATTGCATGTCGTGTTTTGTTTTAGCCTGGATACGAATCGGAGTGCTTTTTTTCATAAGGATATGCTTAAAATTCTTCTACTTGTAATTTTAATAAAAGAATTTAGGCTCACATAGTAACTCTAATGATCTAAGAAGTAAGCTCGGGACCGCCGAGAGTCAGCATAAGCATATTATTATTTTCTCTTCCTTGTTAGGCACCTCCCCACCTGTGGGTTCTGGCAGACCACTTGATTTATGAGGGTGCAGTTCTGTCAAGGGGAAGTTGTGCAATCTCTAGAGAAAAACCTATTTTCTAAGCCTAATTTTAAAACTGCTTCATATTCATTTTATGCATTCGAGTCAATTAGCATGCATTGCATTAGATACAAATTAAAAAGAGTCTAAAATATTAATTGTATTTCTAGACATTTTTCATCATACATAAGTTGAGGGGCCAATTAGAATCTATCTTAGATGTCGGCCCTCAATTCCTTAAAACTTAAGCAATGTCCCTACCCATCTTTCATAAGAGACTGGATACATGGTTTTAAAGCTCCTAGGTGGTTAGCTGGCTCCCCAATCCAGGCCAGGATAAGTCTAGATTTGCACTTCATTAGTTAGGTTCGGGTCACTATTTTATAGTACCCAAATTAGATTTAGGTTCTGAGGCAGATTCTTTTTTAGATCTTAAGTCCTCGCCCTCCGGGAATATAATCTCAAATTTCTAATAAAATATCAACTTAAACATAAAATTTTCTCTTAAAATGTAAAGCCCAACATAGGATAGATTGAGGTCGCCTCTGAGTTTCTCAGAATCCGGCACCTCCTACTTTTCCTCCTTTGACTCGCTAATAAATTTTTAACATTGAGCTTTCTCCTTGACAACTCTTTATTTCTGTTCCTTGTCTTATACTTTGTAGTCAAAAGGGTATGAAATTACTTCTTTAATCGAGAATTTTCTTAGGAGTATTCCTCCTAGGATATAATTAACTATAAGAGCTTGCTCCTATAGGAATTTGAGAATCCTAGACTAAAAGAAATCTTGTTTTATTCATATAAAACAAGGGAAAAATCTTTGGGAATGCAGATATCTTTAAAAACTTCATTTCTAATCTTAAATATATTTGTAGGATGTTATTTTTGTCTTTTCAGATATTATAATCTCCTACTTAATATATTCAACTTTAGAAATGATGAATTTTATAAAACTCATTCTTGTTTTTTTTGGATGATTTTTAAGAATGTTATATTCATCTTTCAAGATGATATAATATTCTCTTTGCTATATCTAAATAAAAGAATGAATAAATTTTTCAAATAAGTTTATTTCTATCTTTAAACACATTTTCTAGAATTTCATGTTTATCTTTCGAAATAATATGTTATTCTTTGAACTGTGTTTGATTATAAAAATATTAATTTTCAAAACCCTATTTTGATATTGAATCCATTATAGAATATTGTGTCAGTCTCTTGAGATTATATTTTATTCTCAATGTAGTATTCGATTACAAAATAGGAGAAATCAAAATCTGCGTGGTGACATAATTTTTCCCACCAGCAGGAAACCTGGACATATAAAGATGGATTGCCCTAAACTCAAATCCAATCCTAGCAAGGAGAAGGTAGAGGAGAAACGTACTGTAAAGAAGGGTAGAAAGAAGTTTTAAAAAGCTTTCTGGGCGAATTCAGCTTCAGATTCATTAGAGATTGAAAAAGAAAAGGAAGTCACTAATCTGTACTTAATGGCTGACTGTCTTGATCAGTTAGACCAAGAAGAGGGTCACTCTCACACAAGACCTCGTGAGAGTATATGGTACCTGGACAGCGGATGTTTAAAGCACATAACTGGAGATACTACTCAATTCATAACGCTGGAAGCCAGGTGTGGAGGCAAGGTTACACTTGGAGATAACACTACAATGATGGTAGTTGGGACAGGTATGATTGGAAATTTAAAGAATTTTTTTATAGATAATGTATTATTGGTTGAAGGCTTAAAATATAATTTGTTAAGTATAAGTCAGCTATGTGATAAAGGTTACTGTGTAAAACTTTTTCCTACTAGCTGCATATTAAGCCTAAATGGTAAAGATGTTTTGAATGGAAAAAGGGTAAAAAATATTTATATGCTAGATTTAAATTTCATTCACACTCCTACTGCTTTTGGTTTGAAAACTGTATTTGATGAGTCATGGCTTTGACATAGGAGACTTTGTCATTCTAGCATGAAAAACCTTAGGAGATTTATCCAAAAGAACTTAGTGAGAGGTATACCAAAACTAGACTTTATTAAGGACCACCTTTATGATGCATGTCAATTAAGAAAGAAGGTGAAGTCCTCTTTTCAGTCTAATAAGGATCTTAGAACTAATATACCATTGTAAATTTTACATATGGATCTTTTTGGACCAGTTGGAACTGTGAGTCTAGGAGGGAAGGTATATGAATTTGTGATTGTGGATGATTACTCAAGATTAACATGTGTTAGATTTCTATTTCATATAAGTGAATCATTTGAGAAATTTAGAAATTTTTGACTTGGATTCAAAGGAAATTAGGGTGTAAAATTATTTCTATTCAAAGTGATCATGGAGGAGAATTTGAAAATGATAGATTTGATGAAAATTTTGTAAGGAAAAAGAAATTGATCACAACCTTTTTGTACCTAAAACCCCTCAGCATAATTGGATAGTCGAAAGAAAAAATAGAACATTAACAGAAGCCCCCGAGCAATGTTGGAAAAATATTCACTTCCTAAATATTTTTGGGCTGAGGCGGTTAGCACAGCATGTTTTGTTCTAAAAGGGTAAATATAAGATCTAAATTGAATAAAATACCCTATGAGTTGCTAAAAGGGAGAATACCTAATTTCTCTCATTTGCATATTTTTTGTTGTAAGGTGTTTATTCATAACAATGGAAAATCTGCCATAGAAAAATTTGATCCAAAATCAGATGAAGAAATTTTTGTTGGATACTCAAGTGTTGGAAAATCTTATAGAGTATTCAATAGAAGAACTTTGGTAATTGAGGAGACCACACATGTTGTATTTGATGAATCTGAAAATATGAAAGAGACAAAAATTGTAGAAGATGAAATTGAGATTAACTCCCAAAAGATTGATAAATTAAACTTGGAAGAAAACTTGGAAAAAAATTTGGAGATAGAAAACCCTTTGCCTAGAGATTTGAGATTTTCTAAAAACCATCCAACGGAATTAATCATAGGTGAATGTAAGGACTAGGCATGGATTAAATAAGTCAATCATTCAGCCTTCATTTCAACTATAGAACCCACTAATATTGATCAAGCACTTTCTGATGAATTTTGGATTTTGGCAATGTAGGAAGAGTTGAATCAATTTGTAAGAAATAAAGTTTGAGAATTAACTACAAGGCCAAATTATCAAAGTGTAGTTGGAATTAAGTGGGTATTCAAAAACAAAATGAATGACTCATGAGTAGTCATTAGAAATAAGGCTAGATTAGTTGCTAAGCGGTATAATCATATTGAAGGAATTGATTTTGAGGAAACTTTTACCCCTGTAGCTAGACTTGAAGCAATTAGGGTTTTGCTATCCTTTGCCTATTTTCGAGGATTTAAATTGTATCAAATGGATGTCAAAAGTTCCTTTTTAAATGTGGTAATTAAAGAGGATGTGTTTGTAGAACAACCTCCAAGCTTTAAAAATTCTAAATACCCAAATCATATTTTCAAGTTGAAAAAGGTATTATATAGATTGAAACAGGCACCTAGGGCTTGGTATGAGAGGTTGAGCACCTTCCTACTTGAAAGATCATTTGAAAAAGGAAGTGTGGATACAACTCTCTTTTTGAAGAAATGTAGAAAGGATATACTCATTGTGCAATTTTATGTATATGATATCATTTTTTGATCTTCAAATAAAAATCTTTGTAATAATTTTTCTAAAAAAAATGATTAGTGAATTTGAGATGAGTCTAATAGGAGATTTAAGTTACTTTTTAGGTTTTAACATTAAGCAAATTGAGGAAGGAATATTTCTAAGTCAATCAAAGTATGTTAAGGACATCCTCAAAAAGTATGAAATGGACAATGCTAAACATGTAAGTACACCAATGAATTCCTCAGTTCAGTTGGATAAGGATCCTAAGGGAAAATCTGTTGATCAAAAAAAATTTAGAGGGATAATTAGATCTTTACTTTACTTAACTACTAGTCGGCCCGATATCATGTTTAGTGTTTGCTTATGTTCTAGATTTCAATCAGATCCAAAAGAATTACATTTGAGAGCAGTGAAAAGGATTTTAAGATATATGTTAGGAACTCAGAACTTATGAATTTGGTATCATAAATTTAGTTCTTCATTTGAAATAATTGGTTATTCAGATTCTGATTTTGCAGAATGTAGGGTGGATAGGAAAAGTACTTCTGGAACATGTCAATTTAGTGGAAATTCTTTAGTCTCTTGGTCCAGTAAAAAAATAAAATTCAGTAGCCCTATCTACTACATAAGCTAAATACATTGCATTAGGAAGTTATGTGGCATAAGTACTTTGGTTGAAAAAATAGTTGATTGATTTAGGATTGTCTATAGGTACTATTCAAATTTATTATGATAACACTAGTGCTATTTTCATTTCTAAAAATCCTATTCAACATTCAAGAACCAAAGACATAGATATAAGTCATTATTTCATAAGGGATCATGTATCCAAGGGAGAAATTGAACTCATTCATGTGACAACTGAAAATCAACTTGCAGACATTTTTATAAAACCTTTAGCCTTTGATATTTTCAGTGCATTAAGAATAAGACTTGGTATTATTGATTTAAATGCTTAAATAAAAATTTTCTTGCAACATTGATGTTTGTTTATTAATTAAATGTTTTTTTTATGTGTTTATAATTCTGTTTGTGTTATTTTTTTCTTTTAGTGTCTGTGCTTCTTTGTTATTTTTTGTATCTATTTATTTTATTTTTGAATTATAGTTTTTGTTTGAGTGCAAATTTTTTTTTAAGTCATCATCGTCCGGGACGAAATAGTTTCGAACGAGACGATTTGTGTAGTATGATAAACTGTGGGATTTTTGAACTATTTTAAGTGCAATTTTAATGTACTTCGTCTGTACGATCATCACAATCAACCGGGATGAAATATTTTTGAAACGACAAGACGAATGAATGGAGTAGTTGAATGGATAAGATAATTTTTAATATGAACTTCGTCTGTACGAACCTTTGGTTAGACTGGACGAACACATGTCGGTTCGATGTATGGGACAGTTTCAACTTTCATTAAAACTATATAAGTTCTGATCATCCCGGGACGAACACGTGTACATCTGTACGATCAGACTAGTCAAAAGTCTGTATGAAAGGATGCTTTGTAAGTCGCATTGATTATGAAAACCCATTTTATTCTGGTCATATTGGATCGTCTGTACGAAATATTTTTGTACGTGACGATCGAGAATTTTTGTACGGGATGAAAATTTTTCGTTTGGTATGAACATGTCATTTTCAATATATTGGCGGGCTTTTTAACTCAATAGTCACACGCTAAACATCACTTTCAACTCCTTTCATACTGTATATCACTTTCAAATGGCCAGTTCAAGCAAGCGTCAAAAGGTCTTAGTCAAGAAGCCTCATAGGAATTCATCCTAAAACTTTCTGTCCAAAGCAAATGAGGATTCTTTTCCTAGATTTGCTTCTGCCAAAATCACTCCTTCCCAAATTTTAATTCAAGAAGATATTACCTTTAAGGTAATGCATTAATTTGCTTCAACTCAGTTTCAATTTATCCTTACTCTGGTCTACCTCTATAACAAAGAAATCTTCCACTATTTTCTAGCCAATATGTCCTTCAATTCTGACCACTCTGTGATTCGCTCCTTTGTTTTCAAACAAAAAGTTGAAATTACTAAGCACGACTTAGAAGCTTTTCAACATTTAAGGACTGAGGGGAGTAGAGCCCATACCTTAATCACCAATGATACATATAAATGGTATGAAATCAAAAGAGTGATTAGAGGAAATGATTTAACTGAGCATGTGGCTAGGGTATCTGGTCTTGTCCGTAATAGTTGCATCATCCAGCATGTTCTTAGAACTTCAATCATTCCATAAGGGGGTGATAGAGTCAATATTACCTCACTTGTTTCCATGGTGACTTTCTTAATCTTGAGTGATAAACCTATAGATGAAGCCCAACTTATTCTTGACTACCTTTATGGGCTTTCTGAAATTGGCCATGCAGAACAAAAAAGAAAAAGGAATATTGCTTTAGGACACTTAGTTTCCTACGTTATGTAAAAGAAGTATAACTTGGTCCATCCTGATCAAGAGTATGAAGAACCGCTCTATTATAATGATGGATCATTTAGAGCGATCTTCAAGGAGGAATCAGGAAAAATACATGTCATCAGAGATATAGAAGAAGAGCCTGAAGGTGTAACTGCTCCTATAAATAAACCAAATTATTAAAATTTGGTTCAAAGATTTGGTCAGTTAGAGACTCATTTTGATCATCGCCTTGATCAAATTGAGACTCATTTATAGCAGCAGGCTGCTCAATATCAACATGACATGGGCTATGTGAGGGAGCAAATGAATGATATTAGTACCAATGTACTTGGTGGGAAAAATTATGTCACCACGCAGATTTTGATTTCTCCTATTTTGTAATCGAATACTGCATTAAAAATAAAGTACAATCTCGAGAGATTGACACAATATTCTACAATGGATTCAATATCAAAATAGGGTTTTGAAAATTGATATTTCTATAATCAAACATAGTTCAAAGAATAACATATCATCTCAAAAGATGAACATGAAATTCTATAGAATATGTTTAAAGATAGAAATACGTTTTTGAAAAAGTTTATTCATTCTTTTATTTAGATATGACAAGAAGAATATTATATCATCTTAAAAGACGATCACAACATTCTTCAAGATATCCAAAAGCGAGAATGAGTTTTATAAAATTCATCATTTCTAAAGTTGAATATAACAAGTATAATATTATATTATCTGAGAAGATAATAATAACATTCTACAAGTCTATTCAAAATTAGAAATAAGGTTTTAAAAATATCTACGTTCCCAAAGATTCTTCCCTTGTTTTATACGAATAAAATAAGGTTTATTTTAGTCTGGGGTTCTCAAATCCCTATAGAGGCAAGCCCCTATAGTTAAATACATCCTAGGAGAGAAGCTCATAAGAAAACTCTCGATTAAAGCAGTGATTTTATACCCTTTTGACTACAAAGTAGAAGACAAGAAAACAGAAGTAGGAATTTTTCAAGGTGAAAGCTCAATATTGAACATTTATTAGCGAATCAAAGGAAGAAAAGTAGGAGGTGTCGGATTCTGAGAAGTCTAGAGGCAACCTCAGCCTATCCTATATTGGGCTTTACATTTTAAGAGAGAATTTTATATTTAAGTTGACATTTTATTAGAAATTTGGGATTATATTCCCGGAGGGTGAGGACTTAAGATCTAAAAAGAATCTATCTCAAAACCTAAATCTAATTTGGGTACTATAAAATAGTGACCCGAACCTAACTAATGAAATGCAAATCTGGACTTACCCCGGCATGGATTGGGGAGCCAGCTAACCACCTAAGCGCTTTAAAACCATGTGTCCAGTCTCTTATGAAAGATGGGTAGGGATGTTTTTTAAGTTTTAAGAAATTGAGGGCCGACATCTAAGACAGTTCCTAATTGGCCCCTTAACTTATGTAGGGTGAATTATGCCTAAAAATGCAATTAATATTTTAGACTCTTTTTAATTTGTATCTAATGCAATGTATGCTAATTGACTCGAATGCATAAAATGAATATGAAGCAGTTTTAAAATTAGGCTTAGAAAATAGGTTTTTCCCTAGAGATTTCACAACTTCCCCTTGACAGAACTGCACCGTCATAGGTCAAGTGGTCTGCAAGAACCCGCAGGCGGGGAGGTACCTAACAAGGAAGAGAAAGTATTAATATGCTTATGCTGACTCTCGGCGGTCCCGAGCTTACTTCTTAGATCGTTAGAGTTACTATGTGAGCCTAAAAATTTTATTAGAATTTCAAGTAAAAGAATTTTGAGCGTACCCTTATGAAAAAAATCTCTCCGATTCGAATCCAGACTAAAATAAAACACGGCATACAAGGTCCTAAAAAAATCTACTGCACAAACAATGTAAACAATCAATTTTTATAATCCAAATATAATGTCCAATGTCCAATGTCCATATTACACCCAGAATTTATAGAAACGTAAAGTGGTCGGGCACCACTGACAACAAACCCGGATTCTAATCCTAAGAATGATGCAAGTGATTTTTTGAAATGGGATATACTGTTACTTAAATCTTCATTTCTTCATCTTCTTTCTTCAATCTTCTCATTCTGTCTTTTCTTCTTCTATGAACTTCTCGGGTCCGTCGGGTTCTGGATATCCAAATGAAAAGAAACTCATCTCTAAGAGGGGTATTTCCTTTTCTATTTGGATATTGAATCATCCTAATTTGACTTTACAAATAAAAGAGAATAATCCTTTAAGGTATATTCTCCTTTCTTTGGATTCCAAATTGGATGTAATATCCCACTTTAAAAATCACTTTCACATTTATGAATACATTTACAAATACATTTATATTTACATTACATTTCACAGAAAGAAAAGAAAAATCTAGACCACCTGCAGGTGGCCACACTCCTTTTTATTTTGGGGGCTAAGCAACTGGAATACCTATAGCATTTATATAAAATTTTTGATTAATTAGCCCCCTTTTTCTGCCCTGCACGAGTGTGGCCACCTGCAGAAAATCATATTAACAATCCAGATCGCTCCTAACCTATGGGTAATCTAATCGTTAATCAAATCATAACACAGAGTGCAGTAAAAATAAATAAACAAATACACCAATATTTTACAACCAGCATGCAATAAAACTCGAGAAAAAGCCCGTCACACAGCAGTAAAGAAATAAACACCGGCCTAACCTAAAACTAGAGTCGGTTGTCCTAGCAAACAAATCTAAGTGTGTGCAATAGGTTATGTGGTTTTGATATATCCTAAATAAATTATTATTTAAAAGAAATTTTTTAGTTAATAAAATTTAATTTGTTAAAAAAAATAGGTAAAAATAAAATAAAATAATAATAATAATAATAATAATAAATGAATGTCACTAAGTTTTCTATGTTATATATCTCTAACCTATAGTGGGCATGCATCTTAAGTCTAAGTTTTCTAAGACCCGGTCCTTAATTTTTGTCCTTAAGTGTCGCTACTATTATATTGGTGAAAATCTTTATTATTACTAACCCTTAGGACTTTGCGTATATATAAAAGGGGTTTAGGGATCTAAGAGAAAATAAAAGTAAACCTAATAAAATTGAAGTTACTATAGGGACCTAAAGGAAAGGTTCACGCATACCACATCAAGGGGCCCCTAAAGGTTTTCTAAGTATAGAAATACTCACAGTCACCGGGGGCTACGACCCGGTGGTTCCGCCCGTATTACCTCTACCCGGTTAGATAGAGGCGACTAACGTCATTAGTTCCTTGTCCTTTTGTTCCCTCGACCCGTACCATTCCTCGCAGTTCATGCAAATAAACAGGAAAAAAAGGGATTAGAAATCACATTTAATAATTAATAATAAAGTGATTAAAATTTACTGAAAATAAAAGACGTACCTTTCTTCGGGCTTGGACACTAGCTTTGTGCTTGCTTTCTGAAACTTTTCCTTCTTGAAAGCACACTTTTGTAGTTTTATTAACATTCACTTCCATTCTTCCAAATTTACACAAGTTCCACTTTTATACACAAATGCAAATCACTTTTCCTTATAAAATAAAACACTTTAATTTTCACAATCTTTACACAAAACCTTTCTAACATTCACTCTCTCCTTTCGATACACTTCTCAAAACACTTTTCTTATTAATGCCAACAATTTCACTTTTCAAATCAAGCTTGACGCACTTCCCGACACGCACAGTCCGAAAAAAACAAACTTTCCAAAACACACATTTTCAGCCTCAAACATACATAAACATCAAAATACTATACCTTTCAAAAAAAAGCAAACACTTTACTTTTACCTTTCTCATTCAATACCTTTATGCTATACATTTTCACCTTTCAAAATGCACACTTCACCATTCAAAGACACAGTATACCTTACTTTCACTTTTCAAAAACACATTTAAGCTTCATCTTTAATATAAACACATTTCCACCATCTTATTATTCCAACACACATTTTCCACTTTTCAAAACATATAATTTACTCTTAAAAAAAAAAATCCAAACACTTACTCTTCACCTTTCCTACACAAAACTTTCCACAAAATCAAACATTTATCTTTCTACACTTGCACACTTTATCCTTACTTTTCACATATACAATTTCCACCTTTCGAAAATATACATAAATCATATTTCCGAATTATACATACATTTCACCTCTTCAAAACACTTCAACCTTCAATAAATATACACTTGGTCAAATACTTTATCTTTCGAAACCATCTAATTTTTTCTTATAACAAGCACTTTTTAAAACATTTCATTTTCCAACACAAAACATTTCCAACATATATTTCCACCTTTAAAACAAATGATCTTTCTTTCCCTCTTTCCAAAACACACGAGCCACTTCTCCTTCCACTCCCAAACATCTTTCCATTAAGCTTCTTTTGCCGATTTCGATGATACTTTCTTTAAAATGAATCGTGACAAGATAAATATCACAAATATATATGAAACCTAAAACTCACATAACCACTCATTTATATACTGAGATGAATAGAACTGAATTTGCATGCGATATCAAAACATGAATATGCATAGAGGCTTTTCAGTGTAGTCATAATTTACACTATAACTTATTAAACTCAAAACAAACTCCAAATATGTAATAAACAATGTATGACAAGTCCATAGAGAATGATTTCGATATGAGTATAACATATATCTTACTTTTCACAATTTTATTATTAACAGAAGTACTGTCATATTTAAAATTATATCTTTATAAATGTCCAAAGAGAACTGCATTTTTAAACATTCACCGAGATATCTAGATTATGAAGAAATTTACTGAATAAGATTACATCTGACATCACGGCGGTTAGAAATGAAAGCTACATGAAACTCTCACACTAAAAATATTCACAAAATTTTGAGATGGTGGTTGAACGAATTTATCAAGCATAGCTACCAATTTCATAAATTACAATTAGTCAAGAGAGTCAAATATCACTTTTATTTTAGATTTTTCTTTTATAAATGAATCCGTAGGTATATATATGCATTAAGAAACATACTCATAAGATTATACCTCCAACAGCGTCAAATAAAATCTTGATACAAACAAAATCATTAGAACTTTCTCTTAGTGACATTTCATCGAATAGTTGGTGTGCAAAAATTTACAAAAGGTTACTTGAAGTGAATCAATATAAAGATTATTGTCTTCCAATTACACATCCACATGACATTTTATATATATACTTAGTTGAAATCATCAAAAAAAAAAAAAGGAAGAGAAGGGGAGATATAGAAGAACAAGGAGAAGAGAATCGATAAGCAGCAAACCTGTAGGTGGAGAGGATCAGTCAAGGGAAGCGACGAGTTTGAGAGCATTTTCTGAATTTCTCTAGGGACGATTGGGCTTCTGGATTTCACGAACTGGGAGAAGAGGCGAGAGTCTTCTGTGTGTGCGAATGCAAGAGAAGGAGCAGGAGTCGCGAACTGGAGGGCGTTGGGAGCAGGAATAACGAATTGAACTTAGAGGGGGAGAGTTTTCGAACTGCAGGCATGAGGGGTTTCGGCTAGGGCTGAGGGAGTTCGGGATTGTAGAGAGCTAATGGAATAATGCTGAACTGCCTTGGACTTTTTCTTGTTTGATTTTGTGAACTGCCGAGGAGATGAGAGGCGGGCTTGCTTCGTGTGTAGACAGACCAGGAGGGCTGTGCGAATGAGAGAAGAGACGGACTGAGAGGGTTCGGAACTGCTGATAGGGATAGAGAGTTCATTTCAACTGCTGAGAGGGAGGCTTCTGTTGTATGAACTGCAGAAGGGAGATCGTGAGGAGTTCGGACCTGGGTTTTTTTTTTGGAACTGAGGGGAGATCAACGGTTTTGAATTGCAGTCGTGAGGGAACAGTTCGTGGAAGCTGATCGTGCGAATGGGAGAGAAATAGCGGGCTGGGTTGTGCGATCTAGAGAGTGTGAGTGTGAGGAGACGGGTTGTGTGAGTATAAGGGCTTGGCTTCATGTGTACAGAGAGCGTGAAGGGATTGTTTGTGCGAAATTCGCCTGGGAAGAGGAGTGGAATGGACAGTTTTGTTAACTACAGGGAGAAAGAGAGATCATGGTATGGGGCAGTTTTGTGCGAATTAGAGTAAGAGAGGAGCAGTTAACAAAAATAGAAGGAAATGGGGTCGGTTTAATGAGCCTTAATTGCACTATTCTCTCTCCTAATTTGAAAATCAAAAGTTTAGATTAAAATTTGATTTAGAAAAGGATTCAAAGGGTGAGATTGAAACTAATTTTTAGGATACTTTGGATAAATGATTTTGGGTACGTGTATCTAAATTAAATTTAATAGAATTGATTTATATTTCGATTGATCTAGTTGATTTGAGCTTGTTTAGAGTTGAATTGAAATTGGATTGAATTGATTTTGATTCGGATTGAGTGATAGGCTCGAGTCAATGCTACGTCAGTGGGCGTCCACCTAAGGGAAATCCTGTCGGTGACATCTATTCTAGGCTAGGAAGGCCTAGGTGCTAGAATCGGTTCCGGGGAAATTGACCTCGAATAATGAGGTCAACAGTACTTATGATGAGTACATATTTTAACCTCTTTGGTGGTGCTCCTCCTCCTCCTCCATATTAGGGACCATCCGAGTGATTGTTACACTTTATATTTTGTGTTTGTATTGTTATTGTTTATGTGTCAGTTGTTGTCTACTTTTAGTAGTTTTTATGTATTTTTTCTTTATTTTAGTTAATTGTATTGATATCTTGATGAATACTTGTAATATTTAAAATGATATCAATATATGTTATTGTATTTTGATTTAAATTTACTTTTAAAATGTTTGTTAGACTTTATGTAAATCATCAGATTTTTAATCTTAATCGTGCTATAACCTGAATTGCAAGAAAAATTAAATTCATTAGAAAATCTAGTTATTCTAAGTTTAAGTTATGTTTATAACTTGATATTATTAGATTTATCAATTTAATGTCTCTTCTTTAGACTATATTATTGTTAATATTACTATTGCAACTATGATGTTTTCTTATTTTATATTTCACTTATCAATCATTATTTATGCACTTAGAGAGATTTAAAATTTTAGATTACTATTTTTGGAAAAAATAAAATTACTCTTGCAAATTGTGTAAAAATATAATAAAAAAAATCAAAAGGAATGCGCAAAGATTCGCAAAGTGAAAAAGTGGCATAAAATAAGCCCAAAATAAAAATGATGCACAAAAGTGTGCCACAACTATGAAAAAGATGCGCAAAACGTCATATGTGGTAGTTATTTCTTTCTAAACTCTTTTAATCTCTTAATTCAAATTGATCTTATGTTCATTTATAATTGATATTGAAATTTGAAATATACAATTTTTCATTCATCCTTATTGCAATGATATTCTATATCTTAGTGTCTAAACTGACTCATTTTCTTGATAAATTCTTTTTATTATCTATGTTATATCACTTCTTAAATTATATGAATTTCTATGATTTTCTTAGTATTTTAATTTTATTTTCATAACATATTTCAATCACTGTTAAGATTACATTATCAAATAATTTTCATATCTCTGCTTTCATTTCAAGTTGTTTTTCTTCACTTTTTGTTGTTGTCAAAAAGGGAGAAAAATTGTTTGTTGAATTGTGTCTTATGAGTCTTGTATCTTGTGTTAGTATTTGTGTTTATTTTTATTTTTGGTGTCTTGTGAGTCTTGTATCTTGTTTCAGTATTTGTGTTTATTTTATTTTTGTGATTATGTTGTTGTTTTGATTTGTATAATTTTTTTTTTTGAAAAAAAAAAAATTTTTGAATCAATATCTCCTTATTTTCATGCATTCATCAATTAAGGGAGAGCTTAGGAGATTCTTAAAATTTGAAATCCTACAAACAATAATTGTTTTGCCATCATAAAAAAGTGAGAGATTGTTAAGAGAGTTGCTATTTGCATATGTTACAATCTTGCAACTTGTATAGGTTTGATGATTTTAAATATTATTATTTTATGTGAAATTATTTCCTAACACTTTTTGGAAGATTTGTTTTTGCTCTTATGTGTACTAACATTTTAGGAAAATTGAACTCCAAACTATGAAGATTTCAAATCAAATTCAGCATACAATTCTTCACAAATTGAAGCTTTAAATCGTTCTTTGAATTGAGAGAGAGTGATTGTAATTGAGTGAATAAAAAAACACACACACACACACACACTGACTTAAGGAGATCTTACAAATTTGTACTGATCGTACGAGACGGTCATGTTAGTTCTTCTCCCCGTAAGAGTAATGGAACAAACAATAGTTGGAGGAAATTTTTATAAGTCCTGACCGTCCAGGACGAAATTATTTTCGTCCCAGGGCAAAATAGGCTCTGTAAAAAATTCGTTCAGATAAAATCTATAATCGTGCCAGGATGATTTTTTCTCTGTAAAAATTTCATCTAGATGAAATCCAAATCGTCCTAGGATGAATTCTTCTCTGTAAAAATTTCATTCAGACGAAGTTCATTATCGTACCAGGACGAGTTACTCTCTGTAAAAATTTCGTCCGGATGAAGTCCTGTTCGTTCCAGGACGATGTGAACCGACTTACCAAAATTGATTACATCCATGCAGTTATTTGGGAACCGACCTATGGTATAACTGATCGTACCAGACGAACCTAATTCGTACGGGATGATGATCGTGTCCGAACATAGTTCGTACCAATATTCATTAGGATCGTTTCTGACACTTTAAGTAAAATCGTCCAGGATGATCCACGATCGTACAGGACGATTCATTTGGTGTTGACTTGAAAAATTTGCACTTTTGGATGGTTTTTCTTGTCTCTTCTATATATAGTCCAATTTAGACTGCCACCCAATTTTGCTGCCATTTGAACTTCATGCCTATTGAAAGAAGAGTCAAGGAGAGAATGTGATAGAGTATTCAAAGGAGGATACCTGCCACTAAAGTGTGAAGGCTTCGCTTGGTGTTCAAAGGAAAAAATCTCTACTTGTGATTTGGGATTACTTCACTCTTTTCTTCTTTACTTCTATAATTCTTGTAAGAAGATCTATCAAGGAGATCCAATTTTCTGCCGACACTTGAAGAGTGTAAACAGCCGCGGGTTCTCTGCCCACACTAAGAGAGTGAAAGGTCGAAGGGTTCTCTGCCCATACTAGGAGAGTGTGAAAGGATAGATGGTTCTCTGCCAACACTGGGGATAGTGTAAAAGGATGACGGTTCTCTGCCAATACTACGGATAGTGTAAAAGGATGACGGTTCTCTGCCAATACTGGGGATAGTCTAAAAGGACGACGGTTCTCTGTCGCACCGTGTAGTGGTGGAAAGAGTGTTTGTAAAGGCTTCTCCGCCTTGCTGTGGGTGCTAAATGAGAGACACAATTGGTATTAGTGCAATACTCGGAGGGTGCCTCTGGGGAGTGGATGTAGGTTTGGTTTAGACCGAAGCACTATAAATCTTGTGTCTTTTATTTTTACTACTTTTAATTTTCCGCATTTTATTTTTGTTCCAAAAATTGTGATTTAAAAATTTTTTCTAAAAATTCATTAAAGTTTATTTTCGGTTCAACATACTCAAGAAAGATAATTTTTTTTTTAATTTTTTTTAAAAAAAAATACCAATTCACCCCCCACCCCACCTCTTGGATAGCCTTGAGACATAAGCTTAGATTTAACAACCTAATTCATAGTGAACGAATCTCAACAGTTGGGTTCGTATTTTCGAAACATTTAGTAAGACTATGAGTTTGCTAGAAACGGAGCTTAGACGGTCTCCAGTTTAATTTTTGAAATTTTCTACTTAATTTTGCTTCAAGGTTCGTGCGTGATCAAGATAAAATTTAGATATATATCAATAATAACAATAATAATAACAACATAATCATAAATGGCGGCTTTAGTGCGTGAAATCGAAATAAAAATTTAATAAAATTGATATGAAAGCATATAGCCGTCTCTCATGGAATTAGTTAAGTTGTTTTACTTGAGGAATTAGTCAAATGTAAGAGGCGGGCTCAGTGACGAGTTGCATGGAGTGAAAGGAGGAGATAGGCAACGGCAAATACAATATATAGCTTTGGCCATTTCCAATATCAAATGAAGAATACACTCAGAGATTTCTGCTTAAATCAATATGATTGTCTTTCGAGAATTATTTATGCTCTTTCAACAATTATTCCATTTCCATCTTGTCGCCGCCATCGGCCTCGTGGTGGGAACAATGGTGATTTGTTATGTGCAGAATCCTAATTTCAGCTGGATCTCTTTCTTCGCCGGGGAAGATAGTGTTTTTGAAGAACACCACGTTGAATTGTCAAAGGCAAAGGAGTTATCCCGACAGAGGGCTATTTGGCCATGTAAACCTTTGCCGATGAGGAATGGCCGGACGACGAACTTGGTGAATATTCTTCAGTCGAGGCACTGCTAGCTAGTTAATGATTATAAATTAACTTATAAGAAATATGTAAGCTCACTGTTGCCGAGCTTAAATAATTAATTAACTGATAAGAAATCTATATGTAGATGTAGTGCAGAAAACTATTATTAGCCTCCTAAGAAAAATTTCTATTTAAAATGTCGATCTTATTGCAAATTTATTATAACTTTATAAAATTTTGAGCAATCATTTATATGAATGATTATATTAGTTATTGTATGCTTATTGTTAGCGTTTTATCTCTTCATTTTAGCAAGGCTGATCAATTCATAAAACAACATTCTCGTTTGGAGAACGGAGAAAGAAATGCTCGCACGGTTTCCTTAGAGAGGAAACCTGCTTCTCTTTTTTGGTAATTATTTCTTGCCACTAATTATTTTATTTCATCTCTTTTTTTTTTTTAATAATGATTGAGATAATACTATTAATATCTCTAAATAGTTTAGTTATTGTGTGATTATTCACTAATATTTTTCTATTTTTGTCATTTTAGGGCGGTTAATAACTTTAGAAGACCATCTGCTCACTTTGAGGAAAATGGCGTAAAAAACTTTCACAAGAGGAAACCTGCAGAATCTCATCCCAGGTAATTATTTTTAGGCCCCAATTGCAATTTTCATCATTTTTTAAATATATATATATATATATATATATCTTAGGTTATCTTATGTAGTTATTATGTGCTAATCGTTGATGTTATTATCCTCTAAGCATGCTAAATTCTTTTAAACTCCAAAAGTCTACTTTGATTTATTACCTCTCTTTTTAATTATTAATTTGAGATTTATTTTTTCAAATTTTATTGCAGGATTAAAAAAATTGTGCTGAAAAAGGAGAAGAAGAAGAATTCTATGTGTAAGGCTAAAGTTTTGAAGTTGAAAGAGAACAAGAAGCGCTCTCTCGCCGCAAGTAGTGATTTTGAGTTAGATTGGTATCTAAGCTCTAAAAGATTGAAGGTAGCAGATGATGCTTTTGACACAACTGCCTGTAGCAAAAATAATGGGGAGGAGAAGTGCGAAGGAGGGGTGGAAGAAGCAGAAGATTATATGGAAGTAGAACGACCAATGATGCCTTGGGATTTGCTTATGGATGGTGTCACAAAATTGATGGACAGTTTGAGCCTGGCCGAGGACTTTCATTCAGATATGAGTGTTCATTCAGACATGAGTGTTGATGATATCGCAAATCTCATAATGGATTTGAATATGGTTGATCGTATGGATATGAGTGTTGACGACATCTCAAATCTTATGACAGATTTAAGCTTAATTGAGCACTCAAATCCCAAAATAGATACATGTATTGAGGACATTACAAATCTTATGAAGTATTGAGTTTGACATGTATATGAGAGACTGATTCTGTATTAAGACTTAATTCATTGATTAGTTCTAGATACTGATTTTTTTTATATTTAAAGAATGTAAAAATTTACATGTTTATGAAATTGTAATGTTAATTTGTATCAATAATATAATATTTTTTCCTTTATACCTCTTCAGTTATTTTAACAGCACTTTTCTATAGAATATCGCTATTATATATGTTTTTGAGTTTCAGCGACTTTCAAATAAATTTCAGAGTAAGCTAAACAAACTTATTAGAATTCTTTCGATGGGATTTTTTTTTTCTTCATACTAAAATAAATCAATAAATGCTTTAAATATTAAACTTTAGGTAGGAGCATATATAGGATAAGAAAAAATTTAAATGAAGTTAAACTGGAGCCTTTAAAGAAAAAAAAAAAAACATGCTGTATAAATGTTTTAGCAAGAACGTGGAAGATGATTTAAAATAATAACAATAAATGCTTTCTCTTATATTCCAGGTTACTTATTTCCCTTCTAATACCCTTTTATGGAGAGTTATTTGCAGGACTTCTTGGACGTTGGGATTTTTGAGCTTCAATGAGTGTAACTCTCTCTCTACTTTTTATTTCCTTTGCATTGTCTTTTGTGTTTTCTATTTTTGCATGAAGTTTATACTGAACGTCTTAATCTTTCACTTCCAGTTTTTGGGTGATGTTGATCTTCAGCCCGGTTTTAATTTTCTGCTTCATTGTAATTTTAGAAAAAGGATCCACCGGCTCATAGGTTTTCATTTTCTTTTTGACTGTAGCTCGTTTGAGCGTAGTGAGCTGGAGGATCCATCTAAGGACCTTGTAACCCTTTTTTGATATTAACTCGTAGGCCCCTATTGTGGGTTTTAACAAAAAAAAAACGCTTTATTATTATATTCAATAAAAATAAAAATTATATATATACACCAATATATCATTTTAGAAGCACGCCCTAGCCGCTTTTGAGGCGATTTCTAGGGTTTCCTTTGGCCTTCTCCGAGCGATATTTTTCTCTCTTCTCCGTCCGTTTTTCGTTCAGCCTGTGCTTCTGGTGGCCCTTCCGGCTTTCTTGCCCTGGTTGGGGCTGTGTTTGTTTGGCAGGGATGTCTTCGTCCAACGTTTGGGGGAAGACTACCAGCCCGTCACATGGAAAAAGTCGAGGCTTTTTCGACCTGGATGTTGATTCTACTAAGTCTCCAACTCGATCTTTTAAAGACGTGCTTTCTGGTAACACGATGCAAGGTGATAGCGCCCCTAAACTTACGCAATCTGTTGTGAACGGTGTTCCTGCTATTTTAAGTTCTGATGAGGATGTTCTTAAGTTAGCTAGTCCGTTTCAATTTACTCTGGTTGATAAGTTCGCTTTGCGTCGACCAAATGTTGACTCTATTAGATCATTTTTTGTGAATCTTAAACTGTCTGGTTTTTATTCGGTGTGGATTTTGGATTCTAGACATGTAGCAATCCAGTTATCTAATGATCTCGACTATAGTAGAGTATTTGCTCGGAGATCTTACTTCATAAATAATTGTCAAATGAGAATTTTAAAATGGACCCCTTTTTTGATATTCATGAAGAATCCCCTATAGTTCTGATTTGGATCTCCTTCCCAAACTTAAGGTTACATTTCTTTAACCCACAAGTTTTACATGCTCTTGGCTCTATTTTTGGGCGGCCTTTGCAAACTGACCAAGCTACGGCTTCCAGGACTCGTCCCTCTGTGGCTAGGGTTCTGGTGGAAGTTGATATTTCGAAAAAACACCCTAAAGAAGTTTGGGTTGGCTCAAAGGCTTTTGGTTATATGCAAAAAATCGAGTTTGAGAAGGTTTCTAATTTTTGTTCACATTGCAAAATTCATGGCCATGCTATGTCTGAATTTTTTAGATTACACCCTGAATTAAAAAAATCTGTGAAATCTACGGTTGAGATAGCTGATTCTCCTATTAATTCTGTCTCTAATATTGTGCCAGATCAAATTTCATGTTGTTATGGATGTCCAGGTGGAGAAGGAGAATGGCTGTGTAGGCCAGGAAAATGAAGTGGAGGTGGTTGCTAATACTGAAGGTAACGTTTTGTGTAATGATAGTGAGAAAATGACAAATTTTTTTGTATCTGTTGATTCTATGCGTAACAACTCTATTGATTCTGCTTTGGCTCATACGAAGCTAACTTAGCCATTAATGAGGATTCTGATGTTAGTGAAAATGGTGAAAAAGGGGAATATATTCCTTCTGAAAACAGGAAGGAGATTTCGGTGCAAAATGTGGAAAGTAGTGAGAATTGTGAAGAAGGGGAGTATATCCCCACGAAAAACAGGAAGGATAAATCTATGCAAAATCTTGAACGTGGTACTTCTCTACCTATTGAGTTAGAAGGTTCTAAGTCTGAAAAAGCCGTTGTGGATGATTCCTTTCTTAATAAGTTTGAGAACGACTAATTTACTAAAGTTAATAAGAAAAAGGGGAAGAAAATTAAAGAATCGGTATCCTCTACACATTTCTCTACTAGAGCTCAAACTAATGCCAAAGGTTCTCATGGTTAAGTCCTTGATTTGGAATGTTAGAGGTATTGGGGGTAAGGACTCGAAAACTATAGTTAAAAATATTTGTAGGATTCATAATATTCAAATTCTGGTGTTACTTGAACCCATGATTGCTATATCCAAAATTGATAATACGGTGTCTAAGTTAGGTTATATTAATAAATTTGCTATTTATTCTAATAAGATTTGGATTTTCTGGAAGAATGCTGTCACGGTTGATAGTAGGGAGGATTTTATTCAAGTTGTGCACGTTTCTATATCTATGTTTAATTTTAATTGTAATGTTTCCTTTGTTTATGCTGCATTTTCAAAGAAGGTTACAAGGTCCTTAATGTTGCAGAACTATGGTCTATGATTTTGATGATAGCAAATATTTCTTATTTCTCTATGATTGCCTTACGAACTAACGTTTCAGGTTCACACGATCGGACTGCAATTTGGAATCAGCTCAAGATTTGGTATACTAGGTCTGAGTCAGTTTGTAATCTTTTTCCTTTCTTGAGTCTGTTGTATTTCGTGTGGGACCTGTTGGTTTGTAACTTGGAAGTTTTCCTGTTGTTCCCTAGTAGATTTCTATTTTTTGTAATATCGTTTGGGCCGATATTTATATCATCCTGGATGATATGTCCAAAATCATAAACCCTAATTAGGGCATCCTCATTAAGGCAGTCGTCATAAACAGATCGGCCTGGACGACACCTATATCGGCCAGGATGATAGTCTTAATTCAGAAAGAATCAACCGCCATAATCAGTTTAGGAATTCTTTTGTTTTAGGAAATCAGCCAGGACGATATTTATATCATCCAGGCCGATCTAACTCAATTATGCCTAAATTGATCTGGTATCTTTGGAAAGCATTAATGTATGATTGATACGATCACATCATTCAGGACGATCGCAGGATCGGCCGGGATGATGTCCTGGACGATCTACATCGGACAGCTCGAATTCAGGGCGATGATCTGGATGATTGAAATCAGTTTTAAACTAATCGGCCTGGACTATCATGATATCATCCAGGACGATGTAACCAATTTTCTTCTGATCGTCCCAAATCATCCCGGGCTGATGAGCAGAAATTGTACTGATCGTACAAGACGATATGGATATCGTCCTGGACGATAATGTCGGCAACTTGTATTAATGAGCTCGTTTTGAGATCTTCGATTTAAGCTTTGTCAAATAACTTTATAAGTGTCTTTGGCAGCCATTGATGCTTCATTCTTGTGGGGGAAACTTGAAGAGAAAGCTTAAAAGGGAGTGAGGAACGGGTGAAGACTGAGAGAGGGAGAAGATCCTATGTGGGGGGGCTCAAGGGAGTGTGGAGGGGGATTCCACAAGGTTGGTCCGGTAGGCTTGCACCTTAATACCGTCGGATTCAAGGCTTGTCTTGAGAGAAGTTCACCAAAGAAGAATATCTCTTTGGTGTCAAAGGACCCGGCGACTCCGCCGCACCGGGGAAGGTGGAAGTGATTTTGTAAGGGCTTCTCCGCCTAGCTGTGGGGGATAAAGGAGAGACACTTGTTTTAGTGCAATACTTGGAGGGTGCCTCCAAGGAGTGGACATAGGTCAAGATTTGACCGAACCACTATAAATCTGGTGTGTTCATTCTTATTATTTCATTCCACATTTAATTTCCGCATTTGGTTTTCTTTGTGGTGATTTTGGTTTGAGTTTTATCTTTGGTTTTAAAGTTATCCAATTCACCTCTCTCTTTGTTAGCCTTGGGCCAGTTCATAAGGGCTTAATATCCCTAATGAACTTTCAAGTGCTATCTGAACACTTTCAAGTGGTATCAGAGTGGGATTCATAAAATAAGTTTTAAAAGCTTTTGAATTTTTGATCTATGGCTAATCATAATGTTGCGGAAGGTTATTCAATCTCCAGACCTCCTTTATTTTAAAATATGTCATTCGATTTTTGGAAAACTCACATGTTTATTTTTTTGCAATCGATTTATTTTCGCATGTGGCATATGATTTTAACTAGTTGTTGATCACCGTCACTTATTGTTAATGGAGTTAAAACTTATATTCCTTTTAATCAATGGAATAATAAAGAATAACTGAATGCTCAACTGAATGCAAAATCTTTAAATTGCTTTTTCTGTGCTTTAAATTCTGAAGATTTCATGTTAATATCCACTTGCATTACTGGTAAGGAAGTTTAGGATAAACTACATACCATATACGAAAGCACGAATGAAATCAAGCAGTCCAAGTTGAATTTGTTAATGCATGATTTTGAATTACTTTCCATGAAACCTTATGAAACGATCTTAGACATGTATACCAGATTCATTCAAATTATAAACTCATTGCATGCTTTAGGAAAAGAATTTTCAAATTTTGAAAAAGTTAACAAAATTCTTCATTTTCTACTGGATAAGTTTAATGCCAAAGTAGTTGCTATTTGTGAATTAAAAGATTTGAATGATTATTCTATTGATAATTTGATTGGCTCACTCATTGCCTTCGAGCAAGGTTTGGGTCAAAGACTTTGGATGCAAGTGAAACGATTGTTCTAAAAATTGAAGATATATAAAGAGATAGCTTAGTTGGTGACGAATGGAATAACTTCACAAGCAAATCATAAAGCTCACCAAAGCATAAGAAAAAGTGGAAAAAAGGTAAAAGTGGTAAGGATGTCCATATTTTTTCTGACGTTATTTGCTTTTGATGCAAGGAAGCCTGGACATATGAAAAATTAGTGCCCTAATTTAAGAATGGGTAGAATTGCTTTATGGGATCAGATTAAGAATTTTGCCTTGTTTTCTACAGGCCCGTGGTGTGTTGGAGGTGATTTTAATGTTATTGCTAATGTAAATGAGAGATTGGGAGGTAATCACCCCAATTTTAATGCGATGGAGGATTTTAATTCCATGATTTCTTCTTGTGACTTACATGATATAGGTTTCTTTGGTAATGCTTATACGTGGAATAGAGGAAATTTGTGGCAAAGACTGGATAGAGTCTTATTTAATCAGGATTGGATTGCCAAATTCCATATGACTAATGTGGAGCATCTTAGCAGGACTGTTATGATCATGCCCCTTTACTGCTTTCTATAAATGCTAACACAAAGTTTATTCCTACTGCTTTTAAATTTCAAAATATGTGGCTTGCGCATCATGACTTTCTTAATGTTCTTGAGAATAATTGGAAAGCTCCTTTATTCCCGTGTAACAATGTTTCTGGTATGGCTAAACTTTGGAGCAAACTTAGTAGGCTTAAACAAGTTTTCAGATGGTGGAACAAACATACTTTTAAAAATATTTTTGATAATATTCATGATACTGAAAAAAGGGTGATGGAGTTGGAGCAGATTCATCAGCGTATTCCTGATAGTGATAAGCTGTCGGATCTTAATGTTGCTAAGATAAAACTATTTAAGTTACAAGAACATGAAGAGATTTTTTGGCACCAAAAGGCTACGACTAAATTTACTATAGAGGGGGATAAGAACACTAAATTTTTTCATGCTTTGGCTAATAAGAAAAGAATTATGAACCATATTTTCAAAATTTCTACTGATGATGGTAGGGTTTTGGAGGATGAGGATTCTATTTTGTTGTCTGGTGTGGAGCATTTTAAAAATATTTTCAATAGGGAATTTACTCCTAATCCCATTAAAAATCCTTATATTGTTCCTAGTTGTATTTCTAAGGAGGATAATTGCCAGCTTACTCTTGTTCCTTCTGAGGAGGAGGTTTGGAAGGTTATGTAGGATATGAATATTGATTCTGCTGCTGGACTTGATGGGTTTACTACGGAGTTCTTCATTAAGACTTGGCACATCATTAAGGGAGATATTTTGGAGGCGGTGGCTGATTTCTTCTCGGGTAAACCGTATTTGAAATTCTTCTCTGCTACTAACATTGTTTTAATTCCCAAGAAACCTGCTACCAATAATTGGAATGACTTTAGACCTATTAGCTTATGCTCCTTTTTTAATAAGCTCATTTCTAAAATCCTTGCTACTTGACTGGTTAATATTCTGCCGAGAATTATTTCTCAAAACCAAACTATTTTTGTGAAAGGTCGTAGCATTTTTTATAATATTTTACTTGCCCAAGAAATTACTCATGATATCAATACAAAAGTTAAAGGGGGGAACTTTATTTTGAAGTTGGATATTACTAAGGCTTATGATAACCTGTCTTAGGATTTTCTTTATAAAGTGCTGCTTTTATTTGGTTTTAACCAAGCGTTTATTTCGTTGATCAAGAATAGTATTGAGCATTGTTTCTTTTCTGTTATTATTAATGGGAAAAGTAATAGTTTTTTTAAATCTAGTCAAGGTGACCCTCTCTCCCCTGCTTTATTCATTATTGCTGCTGACTATTTATCTAGGGGGTTTGAGGTCCTTTATAAGAGACACCCAAATATGTTTTATCGTACCTTGGGTGGTATTCCTATCACCCATCTCAGTTTTGCAGATGATTTCATTATCTTTGCTAATAGTTTGTTTACTAATGTTAAGTTTCTTGTTAAGCATCTTGAGGAATTTCAAACTATGAGTGGTCTGTTCATTAACAAGAATAAAAGTATGTTTATTGTTTCTAAGTCTACTAGCCAAGGTAAAATTAATGATATTAAAAGGATTTGTGGTTTCAATTGCTCTGCTCTGCCTATTAAGTACCTTGGGACCCCTATTTACAACGGGCGTATGAAAAGTATGCTCTTTGAGGATATGGTTTAATTTTCCAAAGCAAAATTTGTAATTGGTCTTCGAATTTTCTTTCTTTTGGTGGCAGATTGGTTCTTATTAAACATGTTCTTAATTCTCTTCCGATTTATATTTTTCATACTATGAACCCGTCTCCTTCCATATGCCTTAGATTGGAAAGATTAATTAACAAGTTTTTTTGGGGTGCTAATAATAATAAATCTTGTATTCTTTGGTTTTCTTGGCAGAATATGTGTGGCCCTTTCAATGAAGGTGGCTTAGGTTGTAAGAATATTCTGGATATGGTGCAGGCTTTTTCTTATAAACTTTGGTTCTCTTTTAGATCGAAAGTTTGTTTATGGGCTATTTTCATGTTTACTAAGTATTGTAATGAGAAGCATCATACTTTAATCCAATTTAAAAAGACTAACTCTTCGGTTTGGAAGAGATTATGCAATATTAGTTGGTATGCTGACCCTCTTATCCAATGGGGTTTGGGTAAAGGGGATGTCTATTTTTGGCAGGATAATTGGCTTGGTCAAGGCTCTATTGATAGTATGATCTCTTCTCATACTCCTAGTAATACTAAGGTCAGCTTTTATTTTGTCAATAATCAATGGGATGGTCATAAACTTAAACAAATCTTACCTGATAGCATTATGCATCTTGTTTTGAACACTCCTTTAAATACGTTGGAAGATGACCGTATCCTTTTTAATATGACTACTAACGGTATCTTTAGTATTAAGAAGGTTTGGGAGATATTTAGGAGTAAGAAGGAGGTTTATAATGTTTATGATTCTATTTGGCACAATAGTATTCCTTCGTCTTATTCTATTCACACGTGGAGATGTATGAAAGGTTATCTTCCGGTGGATGCCCGTTTGTGGAATAAAGGTTTTTATTTACCTTCTAAATGTTACTGCTTCTCTAACATTGAGTGTATTAATCATGTGTTTCTTTTCTGTAAGATTTCTCAAAGTGTTTGGAAACATTATGCTTTGATGGTTAGTAAACCTATTCCTGTTTTTGATTCTACTACTATGAATGGTATTCAGTCTTTTTTAACTGTTTGGATGTCTAATGCCAAAGGTCATGTGCTTAATTTATTATCTATTACTATCTTGTGGTTTATTTGGAAAGCTCGCAATGAGGCGAAGCATGAGGGGAGAAAGATGGAGGATAAAAGCATTATTTCCAATGTTAATCATAAATTACTACAAATTTTTGCTGGCAAGCTTCTTTCTACAAAAAATTTTACTCACTGTGATGCTTTGGGTGTGTATCTAGGTATTCCTATACATATGGAGGTTGTGATGAGTAGGGAAAGGATCGTGCGTTGGATTAAACCTATTATTCCTTATTTCAAACTTAATACTGATGGTTCTAATGACAATCAGCATGCTGGTTTTGGTGGTCTTGTGCGTGACAGTGTTGGCAAAGTGATTGTGGCTTATGCGGGCCCTTTATCTCCGTGTAAAGTCATTTTTGCTGAGCTAATGGGGTTACTTAAAGGTATTATCATTTGCAATAATAGAGGTCTTCTTAATATTGAGATTGAGGTGGATGCTTTAAGTCTCATTAATATTATAAAAAATGTGGATACTTTTTCTCCTCAGTTTTTTTACATTATTAGGAATATTCGTTTGTCCCTCTCTAAGCTTAACTATTCGATTAATCATGTGTTTAGAGAGGGAAATGCGTGTGCTGGCTGCTTGGCTAAACTTGGCAGCAGGTTGGAGGAGGAAAGGGAGTTTGATGTGATTACTTTGCCTCTTAATTTGAAGGGGCTAGTTAATCTGGATAAGATTGGCTTACCTTATATAAGAAATATATGATTTTGCTTTCTTGGTTGCGGGTATGGAGGTTTTGTTGTTTGGCTCTTTGTGCTTTCTGTTCGTTTGGCAAACCTGGTAAGGGTTGTTGGTTGAGTATGCCTGGTATTATTGTTTGCTCCTCTTACTGCAACTGGGCGTGTGGTTTTTTGGAAACCCCGTTAAGGTGTTTAACTTATGTTGGGTTGGGTCTTTGTCATTGTGTTATTTTGCTGTGGATTCATTGGAGTTGTTTGAAGGCTATTTTATTAGCTTCTATTTCATTTATGTATGGTGCCATGAGTTGCGATGGGTTTTGCATTGTTCAGGTGGATGTGTTTCAGTTTCTTTGCAAGTTGGTTAGCTGGAGTTTCTGGTATATTTTCTCTGCTGGGTGGATTTCTTTGGCAAGGAGTATTGGTTTATCCTTTGGCATGTTGTTGCATTGGGTGGACTGGTGGATGGTTTTAGCTGTGTTGTATTTCTTCTGGAGTATTTCGTTTCTCGGAAATGGCTGTTTTGGTTGTCTGCAGGTTTTTATTAGGATGTCCAATGCTAGGATGGCTAATGTTATTTTGAAGTCGTGGCCTGATAGGGATAACACTGGATTTTTACTTCTATTATCTACTTTATTTCCCTTAATGTATTTTGGAGAATTCCTTGCAGGCATCAATTTAAACTTCGTGTTACGAGCGTCAGTGACTGCAAGGTATTCTCTTTTTCTTTTTGGTATTTCTATTTCTATTATCTTCTGGTTTTTTGCAGGAAGACTGAGCAGAAAGGGACCATTCTGCTCTTCCTTTTTTGGGTGCTATTGTCTCATTGCCCGTATTATTTCCGTTATTGTTTTTGTAATCATAGAAAAAGGATCCTCCGGCTCATAGGCTGTTTGTTTTTCTTTTTCTTTTTCTTTTTAATTGTAGCTCATGCGAGCATTAGAGGGCTGGAGGAACCTTTTAAGGACTATGTAACCGATTTTTGTGATATTAACGCGTAGGCCTCATAGGTGGGTTTTAACCATATATACATATATATATTATTTCATATCAAAAAGTAAGTAAAATAATATAAAATTAAAAAATTCAAATGATGCTTGTTGCATAGACAAAACTTTAAATTCTTTATAAATTCTAGAATTTATTTGATCCCATTTATTATTTAAAAATAATAATGTTGAATAGAAGCCATCATTTCGTAAATAAACAGAAAAACGAAAGATTAATGGAGTGATTACAACATGACCGTTCAATATATTTCATTTGCTAAGGATTCACGATACTACTCCATGATACATGCAACTGTTTGCTGAATGATTGATTGGAAAAGTTCTCTCTTATTTACAAGTTTCAATTTTTACTAATTTCTCTCGCTAATCTGATTGACTTTTGAAATTGATCAAAAATGATGACAATGGTTCTGAGGCAAATAGGAAGAGGGGAAGCCAATTGGCTGATCTCTTCTCTTCCATCAAACAAGACTTTCGGGTACGTATAGTTGTACTCAGATCAATCCCTATTAGCTTCACCATCCTCCAAGGGCAAGAGAGATCCCCCACTTTCCCTTTCGTGGAGATTCCTCTTGATCTTTCGCTTCCACCATTGAGGTCGGATTCAATACTAGGCTCCGCCATGCAAAGGTGGTGGTGGAAAGATTCAAAGAACAAAATACTCACTATAAAGTCGAATGAGATCTTACCAGAGAAGACCGACTTCAATCATTATTCAACATTCCTTTCTGCACAGTTCTTTTAAGTATGCATAGTTTTTTTATCAACATATTCAGGAAATAAAACTAATTCAAAGTCCTTTTCTTAATAGTTCTATGTTAAATTTTATTTGGACAATTTTTTGTTGTTTTTTAAAATAATTTTTTAATAAAAAAATTTCTGAATTAAAAAATTTTTGTACGAAAAAACTAATTTAGAAAATAATTAAAAAGTTATTTCAAACAAAATCTTAATTAAATTCTTCATTGCATAAATTAAATTTCATCTGATTAGTTGAACTTATGTTGATTAATTAATATCATAATATGATTCATTATGCTGATTCATTTTAGTCCTTTCCTTTATCCTTGTGTTTATTTTAACATATTATTAATTATGTTTAAACTTATCATTCATTATGACTTGAGCAGCATTTCATTTATTTTCTTATGCGTTTTTTGTATACATGTTTTAATCATTCCAAAATTTTAGTTTCAACTCTCTTATTATTATTTTTGCAGGCTAAAAAATTTGCGGCTATAGAGTGAGTAAATTTTTCGTCTCAGTGATGCACGGATATCCAACACATAGAGAGAGAAATAAAATACCTGATCTTTTTACGTGGAAAGCCCGAAGTGGGAAAAACCAAGGAGCCTTGCCTAGGTGAAAAGAGTCAACTAAATTTGAGTGAATTAAAAAGTTTAACCCATCCCTTGACTTAGAAGCAGACAAATTACAGTAGTTTGGAGAGCTAGATAAAGGTCTAGCGACGGTCGGACGGAAGTCCAACGGCGTTGGTGCAAAATTTTAGTTGACGAGGAATGATTTAACGAAGGTCAGGCAGAAGTTCAGCGATGCTCGACTGCCTTGTGGAATTTTGGAGGCGATCAGCAGTCTGACAGTGATCACGACGAAGGTCAAGATGAAGTCCAGAGGCGGTTGACGACCAGGTGGAAGTCCAGCCACGGCCAGCGGTCGGGCGATGGTTCAACAACGATCAGGTTGAAGTCCTCTGATGATTGTCGACTGATGGAAGTACAACGATGGTTGATGGTAATGCGGTGGTTCGACGATGGTCGTGCTAAAGTTTGGCAGTCGTCGGCGATCGGGTGGAATTCTATCGGTTGTCGGGGGCTGGGCTATGATCAGATGATGGTCAGGCTGAAGTTCGATAGTGGTCAGTGGTTTGGTAGAGGTCCGACAACTGTTATGGTGAAGTCTGGTGGCGCAGTTGGCGACATGATGGAAGCCCGATGTTGTTAAGCGGAGGCAAGGTGGTGGTCTGACAATGGTAGGGTAGAAGTTTGGCATCGGTAGGCGGCCTGGTGGAAGTTTGGTTGCGGTCGGTGGAAAGAAAGTGTTTGAATGATGGTCAGATTAAAGTCTGGTGGCGGTCGGCTGCTGGGTGGAAGTTCGCTAGCGATCGTTGGCCAGGCAGTGGTCCGAAGATAATCAGGTTGAAGTCCGACTGTAGTCGGGCGGAAGTTCGGCGGTGATCGACAGACGAGCGGTGGTCCGACGTAAGTCGATGGGGGGTTCGGAGTGCTCCATCAGATGGCTCGTATTGATACCCTTAAGCATAGAGAGTTTTTCAAATGTTTAAGTGCCTTAACAATGTCGGAATTTAATGATCTTGGACTCGTTGGATTTGTCTTGCCAAGCCGATTGATTTGACTATAAGCATGTCATATTTTTATAACATTTTGTCATCCAAATAATGCTTTGATCATCCAAATAAGGTTTGTGGCCCCCAATTTTAACCCATTTGGACTCGAGTTGGATTGATTTTGGTGTTATTAGGTTCGTCTCTTTAAGACCTTCAGTTTTACTAAAAGTTCACTGAAATTGAAATTCAGATGATCCTAAATTTAATTTTAAAAGTTCTCAATTTAAATATGCCTCGAGATCATACTTGATAAAAGCAAATTTTTTATGACGTATCAATTATTATTATTTTATTTATAAAACTCACAATGGACTTATGAGTTAAATCAATAAAAGGATTACAAGTAATCAGAGGGATCCACATCTTACTTTGCTCAAAGAGCTACAATCAAAATAGAAAAGAACCTAAGGAGCCATATATCCCTAACTAATTACAATAATAAAACCCAAAAAAGATCCAAAGCCAAGACCCACAAAAGCCGCATAGCTGGGAAGATTAGTCCAGTTTGCACATAGATATGAACATAATATCTGCAAAAAAGATATAACATAAAACAAAATATTGCAAAATAAATGGCACCTACAAAATAGATAATGTTAGAAAATCCAAGAAAAGAAAAAAATAGAGAAGACAACATAAGATAGCATCAGAGGACGATACCACAATAGAAAACAAATGAAAATACTCGAATCAGCAACAAGGACCAGTAAAAAAAAGGAGAACCAACCAAAATATCCCTGGTAAGAGAAGAAAGCCCAACCCAAAATAGGAGACACTACAGGAAAATCATTGATTACCGGCGGAATTTTCCGGCGGCTTTCCGGCGGCCACATTACCGGCGGCTTTCCGACGCATCTCCGACGGTTTTTTCCCAAGGAATTTTCCGGCGGAATTTCCGGCGGCTTTTTCACATTTCCGGCGGCTTTTAAAAAATTAATGAAAATGAAAAAAAAATTTACTATTTAAATGATTTAACAAAAAATTATTAAAACTTATATTTACTATTTAATTAATTCCCATTTTAAAATTAATTAGTTAGTTATTTTTTATTTTATATTAAATATTTTATTTTATTTTAAATTAATTAGTTTTATTTAAAAATAATTGAAAAAATATTTGATTTTTGGTCTCCTTATACTTTAAATAAAAAATATTGACAAAACAAACGTATTTGCATAATTGGCATTTTGGTTCGTTGCTTGAAATTCTTCACAGGTGACGGAGGTTCGAAATCGCACGACCGCGCACGAGCAAGAGGCAGCGCGTGCAGGAACGCGGGATCCCGCCGACTGCGTGGAACGCGGGAGCTGCTGCCCGCCGGCAGCGCTGGAAGCTGGAGTTGGCCGGCTCCAGGACGCGGGAGCGGTGCGCCGGTAAACGCGGGTGTTTTTTTTAGTTTTTTTTTTTAATTTGACCGGCGGTTTAAGACTGCCGGCTAACCGCCAGAATAATTTTCCTACGGGGTTTTTTCCGGCGGCATTTTAACCGCCGGAAAACCGCCGCTAAATTACAAAACCACCGGAAAATGCTCAATTTCCGCCAAAAATTGCCGCAGGAAATGAGTGATTTTCCTGTAGTGAGACCAAAAAACACCCAGTAGGAGGAAAAGAACCACACAAACTATAACTAACACCCGAAGAAAGCAGATATGCATAATAAACCCATAAAAAAACCAACAACAAAGAAACCAACCCAACCCCAACAAGAGGAACAAAAGACAAAAAAAACAAAAAATAACATTAGATTAAAAAACCAACAAGACAACCCAAACACAGTGATCTATAGAATAGATCTGCATAAAAAACTTAAACAAAAGAAGACACCATATAAAAAAAAAGGCAAATGCCCCAGCATGAAAAAAAAAAGAGTAGAAAAACCAAGGCACATGCAAGGAAGGAACTAGAAACAACCACCACACTAGCTAACTAGTAATGTAAGGTAACCCATATGCATCCAACATAATTTTTCCCTTAAGTATAGTAGTAATAATTAAAATGCTAAAAGGCATGAAACAAATCATGGCAGAGCCTTCCTTAGCCAAACATGCTGCACACATATTAGAAACCACTTTAATGTAAGAGAAATTACTCTGTAATTTCATCATCTTTTCAAAATTATAAAAATTAATAGCGTTAAGACACTTTTTTACATCAACCAATAAAAACATTCTTTTAGAATAAGTTTCAATCTAGATTGTCTTAATGTTATAGTCGTAGCACAATCTTAATTAAGAAAGGCAAATAACTCCACACCTACAACATCACTATTAATATAATTGAAAGAAAAACAACACTCCATCTTGCCATTGTGATCCTTAATCAAGCCACCACACCCTTTACTAACAACATGAATGTTAAGTTTAAACTCATTAATATGAGGGTTAGACCAGTTAATAATCAAAGGAGTAATCACATTAGAGTTTCATAATGAATATTAAAGAAAGCCAATTATTCCTACCTCTAAAGTGTTTCAAAGATAGCAAACCACCCTTAAAGAGCTGTTAAATTTTGAATGATAAGGAGCCAAAAACCCTTTGATGACACATTTTAATATAATTATGTTTGCTCTTATTCCTCTCATCCCAAAGTAATCAAAACACTAATAAAGGAATGACGGTGAATATAAGACTTTTTTACTTTAAGATGAAACCAACAATCTAAAAAATTAGAAATATCCAAGTTATTAAAATCAATCTTAATTTGCAAACCTTTTTACAAAGCAGTCCAAACTTTAGTAGCCACACACCCATTCAAAAAATCATTACTAATAGTCTCTACATAATAACATCATTAACATTTAGAAAATAAACATAAACCTTTATCTTGTAATCTACTGTAAAAAAGAATAAAACCTTTTCAAAATTTCTAAACTAACATAGAAGTAGTTAAAGGAGTAGAAAAATTCTAAATCTTATCAAAGATAGGGTTAAAATCTTTTTGATTTCTAATAAAATGCCACACTTTATTGAGACTAAAATTACCATCCTCGTATAACTTACACATGATTTTATAATTATAATTACTATTAATGGGGATATCACAAACCATGTCTACCAAGTTTTGAGGAATGCACACAAAAAGGTAATTTTTTGAACGAACATCATTACTGATGAACCAAGAAGCTTTCAATGAGGAGGTCGAATGAGAATTGAGATAGGAGTCTAGAGACCCCTCACCAAACCAATCATCCTGCCGAAAGAAATATGAACAATTATGAATTCCCCATTGAGTAATTGATTCCACTACCATTTAATGTTGCCAAAGCTTTTCCACCTCAGGGATTGACTTTGTTTAAAAGAGCAAGAGGTTGGATGTTTGTTATACAATATTTTTTTATTCATGAATTTGGCCCAAAGAGATTCATTACTCCTGAGTTTCTATCGTAATATGAAAGAAAAACTTTTAACCAAATCATAAATGGACTTGCAAGACTACCACCCCTTTAAAAACGGGCCAGTATTATACCACAATTGGACCAAAGAATCCTTTTAGAATTATTAGTGGAGCTCCAAAAAAATTTATTTAAAATTTTCTCCAAGCAATCACAAATACCTAAAGTTGGATTAATGATTTGAAGGAGATAGATAAGCATAGAACAAAAAATGCTCTTAATGAGAATAAGTTTAGCCCCCATAGAGATAAATTTAAATTCATAGGCAGAGAGATTACTATTAACGGTAGTAAATGTATTATTAAACAAAAAAGACTTCTTACAATAATTATACAAAAAAGTTACACGATAACAAATGGTTAAAACATGATTGCAAAAGTTAATGCATAATTTAATATTCTCAAAATCCAACAGAGACATACCTTTGCCACCAATGGAATATCATTTTCTATTATTAAAATTAAGACCACTTTCCCGTTCAAAAGTAGAAAGAAAATTCTTGACCTTCTTAACACAATCATTAGAATCGTTACAAAAGATGATTGATAAGCCAAAGTCACAATCGCTCTAATTAGACTATAAGGTTTTCCTCTATAATTCAAGTCTTCCTTCAACTCCCTCTCTAGTATTATCAAAAAGAATATCATAAACAAATTGCATACCTTCACTACAAAGCCCCGCAGCAAGGAAAGAGTTTGTCATGTTTACGAATTTGGACGAAGAAGGGCAAAAGGAAGAAATATGGATATATTCACAACGACAAAGTGCCCGTCGGAGGTAAAGGAGGTGTGACTACGGATGTGATAGAAGAATGACGAGGAGGTGAGATTTTGAATGTGACATGGAGGAACGTCATTGAAGGAGGCAATGCGATAGGAAGGAATAATATCGTAGGAGGAAAAGAAGTTATTTAGCGACTATAGTCGAGAATGTGCGGAGGCAAAGTTGAAAGAGAGTTGAAGGGAAGATGTAAGAAGTCAAAGAATCAAAAGAAAAAATGAAACTAAAGCACAATCCATCAGCTGGATAGGGTAGTTTTCGGCGAATTTGCTGCGAAATTATGACACATTTTTCACCGTAAACTTATGGCAGAAATTCTGCGACAAAAAAAAAAACATCAAAAATTTCCATCGTAAATATGTCGCCATTTTTGACAAAAATTAATCCACCGTAAAGTCCGCTGAAAACCCACCGCAAATGCTAACTTTCTAGTTGTGAGGATTATTGTTTGGCGTAGCTGAGCAAACCAGAATGAAAATGATGTTGTTTTTGTAGACGAGAAAACCAGAATCAAATTGGGATTTTGCTTCTATCGTTGTAAGTAACTTCTATTTATAATTGAATGAACATAAAATTCTTTGTTATAGGCGTAATTTATGCTCATTTTATACCATGACTTTAAGAGTAAAGCCACTCATCCACTTGAGCATCCTCATCTCTGCAACACTTAACCTAATATTATGCTCCTCTTTTAATGGAAAACATTTTGCACCATAATGCATTGTAGGTCTCACCATTTCTTATAGAATATTCCATTAAGTTCTAGGGGGACTTTTCTATCATGTAACAAACCTGATGCATTCCTCCACTTCAACCTTCCAACTTGAATTCAGCTAATAATATCTTCATTTATTTCACAATCACTATGAATAATAGACCAAAGGAGTTGGGCGACGATGGTCGGGGAGACCATAGTGTGGAGATGGTGGTTGGAGAGACCATAGTCGACAAACGACGGAGATCACAATACAAGAAAATTGTCCATTAGTGGTGAAATTTTCGGCGGATTTTCAACGGATTATTTAAAAATATTTCCAAAAAATTTTCAAACAGATTTTTTGACGGCTTTTCCGGTTAATATGTTTTCGACGAAATTAAAAATCTCTGAAAATATAATTTATTCTTAATTTAATTCATTAATAATTTTATAGTTTATTTTAATTTATTACTAATTTAATAATGTATTTTAATTCATTATTAATTTAATAACATAATTTAATTAATTGTTACTTAAATAAATTATTTTGATTATCGATTAAAATAATAAACTTAAATTAAGTAGTTTTAATTCTAATATTTTATTGATTTTAATATCAATAAAAAAATATCAATTAAACACTTTTGCAGGAACGGCATGGTGGTCTCACTAGCGCGCAAGAGGGGTGTGGGGAGTCCTCGGTTCGATTCTTAGGGCTGATAGGCACGGCCTGGTGAACCGCGATGGGAGCGAGCTCAACGCAACAAGAGCGGGCTCAATGTGACGGGAGCGGGCTCATCTAGGCACAGGAACTAGACCCAATGGTGCGAATAGGAGAGGGCTGACCGGGCTTGCTGGCGCGGACGTGAGTGAGCTCACAGCGGACTGGCTCCCCTGGTCGAAGGAACCAGGTCGGCTAGTGCTTATTTTTTTAAAAAAAAAAAAACTAGTTTAATTATTCTGATGGAAAAAAAATTCTGATAGGTTTTTTTCAATGGAAAGTTTTTCAGACACTCGATTTACTATCGAAGATGTTTCGTCAGAAATCTACCAGAAAATTTTGAAATCTGCTGAAAACTTTATTACTTTTCGCAGGAACTGCATGACTTTCTTATAGTCGGGAAGACCGTAGTCGGGTGACGGTGGTCGAGAGGACCATATTTTGCTGGTGATGGAGGCCCAAAATATCATTGTCTGATTACTACGGTCGAAAGGATTATAGTCAGGCGATAAAGGTCAGAAAGACCGTAGTTAGACGATAATGTTCGAAAGGATATCAGACGACAATTATTGGCCTGATGTAAGTCCAACAATAATTGGTGGCTAGGCGGAAGTCCAACGACGATCAGTGGTCGAGGAGGAGCTTGGTGGAAAGAGAGATTTCAATTTTATTGAAGTAGCATTACTAATAAATAGAGAGAATATCAAGGGCATGTTGTAATTGGTTTGAATGGATGGATGATATCGATTCCCTTGATTATAGACCGTTCATCAATTTTTGGTGCTTTAATAATGTCAGAATTCGACGATCTTGGACTCGCTAGATTCATCGCGTCGATCAGCTCTATTCGACTATAAGTATGTCACATTTGGAGATCATTTTGGTCATCCAATTTATGTTTTACCCTTTAAATATACTTTGGGTCCTCAATTTGGATCTATTTGGGCTTGGATGAGTCAAATTTCATGTCGTTGGTGTTAAGAGAGTTGCTATTTGCATATGTTACATTCTTGTAGCTTGTATATGGTGGGAAAAATTGTGTCTCACCACGCATATTTTGATTTCTCCTATTTTGTAATCAAATACTGCATTGAGAATAAAGTATGGTCTCGAGAGGCTGATACAATATTCTACAATAGATTCAATATCAAAATAGGGTTTTGAAAATTGATATTTCTATAATCAAACATAGTTCAAAGAATAACATATCATCTCAAAAGATGAACATGAAATTCTATAGAATATGTTTAAAAATAAAAATACGTTTTATTTTTAAAAAAGTTTATTCATTCTTTTATTTAGATATGACAAGAAAAATATTATATTATCTTAAAAGACAAACATAACATTCTTCAAGATATCCAAAAGCAAGAATGAGTTTTATAAAATTTATTTTTTCTAAAGTTGAATATAACAAGTATAATATTATATTATCTGAAAAGATAATAGTAACATTCTACAAGTCTATTCAAAATTAGAAATAAGGTTTTAAAAATATCTATGTTCCCAAAGATTCTTCCCTTGTTTTATACGAATAAAACAAGGTTTATTTTAGTCTAGGGTTCTCAAATCCCTATAGGAGCAAGCCCCTATAGTTAATTGCATCCTAGGAGAGAAGCTCCTAAGAAAACTCTCGATTAAAGCAGTGATTTCATACCCTTTTGAGTACAAAGTAAAAGGCAAGAAAATAGAAGTAGGAATTTTTCAAGGAGAAAGCTCAATGTTGAACATTTATTAGCGGGTCAAAGGAAGAAAAGTAGGAGGCGTCGGATTCTGAGAAGCTCAAAGACAACCTCAGCCTACCCTATGTTAGGCTTTACATTTTAGGAGAAAATTTTATGTTTAAATTGACATTTTATTAGAAATTTGGGATTTTATTCCCGGAGGATGAGGACTTAAGATCTAAAAAGAATCTGCCTCAGAACCTAAATCTAATTTGGGTACTACAAAGTAGTGACCCGAACCTAACTAATGAAGTGCAAATTTGGACTAACCCCGGCCTGGATTGGGGAGCCAGCTAACCACCTAAACGCTTTAAAATAATGTATCCAGACTCTTATGAAAGATGGGTAGGGATGTTGTTTAAGTTTTAAGGAATTGAGGGCCGACATCTAAGACAGATCCTAATTGCCCTTTAACTTATGTAGGGTGAAAAATGTCTAGAAATGTAATTAATATTTTAGACTCTTTTTAATTTGTATCTAATGCAATGCATGCTAATTGACTCGAATGCATAAAATGATAATGAAGCAGTTTAAAAATTTAGGCTTAGAAAATAGGTTTTTTCCTAGAGATTGCACAGCTTCCCCTTGACAGAACTGCACCCTCATAGGTCAAGTGGTCTGCCAGAACCCGCAGGCGGGGAGGTGCCTAACAAGGAAGAGAAAGTAATAATATGCTTATGCTGACTCTCGGCGGTCCCGAGCTTACTTCTTAGAACGTTATAGTTACTATGTGAGCCTAAAAAATTTTATTTTTAATTACAAGTAAAAGAATTTTAAGCGTACCCTTACGAAAAAAATCTCTCCGATTCGAATCCAGGCTAAAACAAAACACGGCATGGAAGGGCCCTAAAAAAAAGCTACTGCACAAACAATGTAAACAAACAAATTTTAATAATCCAAATATAATGTCAAATGTCCATATTACACCCAGAATTTATAGAAAAGTAAAGTGGCCGGGCACCACTGACAACAAACCTGGATTATAATCTTAAGAATGACGCAAGTGATTTTTGAAATGGGATATACTGTTATTTGAATCTTCATTTCTTCATCTTCTTTCTTCAATCTTCTCGTTTTATCTTTTCTTCTTCTACGAACTTCTCGGGTTCATCGGGTTCTGCATATCCAAATGAAAAGAAACTCATCCCTATGAGGGGTATTTTCTTTTCTATTTGGATATTGAATCATCCTAATTTGGCTTTCCAAATAAAAGAGAATAATCCTTTAAGGTATATTCACCTTTCTTTGATTTCCAAATTGAATGTAATATCCCACTTTCAAAATCACTTTCACATTTTTTACTCTTGATATATTATATTTACATTACATTTCATTTCACAAAAAGAGAAGAAAAATCTAGTCCACCTGCAAGGTTATCCTAAGCAATTTATATAAAAATCATCCCAAGCACTTATATATTCGTATTTAAATTAAATCAATTAGCCACACTTGGCCACACTCCTTTTTATTTGGGGGCTAGGCAACTGGAGTACCTGAAGCATTTATATAAAATTTTTGATTAATTAGCCCCCTTTTTCTGCCCTGCACGAGTGTGGCCACCTGCAAGAAATCTTGTTAACAACCCAGATCGCTCCTAACCTATAGGTAATCTAATCGTCAGTCAAATTACAACACAGAGTACAGTAAAAGTAAATAAACAAACACACCAACAATTTTATAACCACCATGCAATGAAACTCGAGGAAAAAGCCTGTCACAGTGCAGTAAGGAAATAAACGCCGGCCTAACCTAAAGCTAAAGTCGGTTGTCCTAACAAACAATTCTAAGTGTGTGTATTAGAAGGTGTGGTTTTGATATATCCTAAATCAATTATTATTTAGAAGAAAATTTTTAATTAATTAAATTTAATTTGTTAAATAAATAAGTAAAAATAAAATAAAATAATAATAATAATAATAATAATAATAATAATAATAATAATAATAATAATAATAATAATAATAATAATGAATGTCACTGAGTTTTCTATGTTATATGTCTCTATCCTAAGGTGTACATGCATCCTAAGTCTAAGTTTTTTAAGACCCGATCCTTAATTTTTGTCCTTAAATGTCACTACTGTTATATAGGTGAAAATCATTGTTATTACTAACCCTTAGGACTTTTCGTACGTAGAAATAGGATTTTAGGGATCTATGATAAAATAAAAATAAATCTAATAAATTGAAGTTACAACAAGGACCTAAAAGGGAAAGGTTTACGCACACCACATCAAGGGGTCCCTAAAGGTTTTCTAAGTTTAGAAATACTCATAGTCACCGGGGGCTACGATCCGGTGGTTCCACCCGTAGCACATCCACACGGTTGGATAGAGGCGACTGACGTCATTAGCTCCTTGTACTTTTGTCCACTCGATCAATATCGTTCCTCGTAGTTCATGCAAATATAGAAAAGAAAACAAGGAAAGCAGGGATTAGAAAGTATATTTAATAATTAATAATAAAATAATTAAAATTTACTGAAAATAAAGACGTACCTTTCTTCGGACTTGAATACTGGCTTGGTTAAATGTCTTTTGAAACTTTTACTTTTGGAAGCATATTGTATACCTTTCCAATATTTACTTCCACTCTTTTAAACTCATACAATTTTCACAAAAACAAACACTTTTACCTCTAACACTTATACACTTCTCCCAATCCTAAAATCATACTATACACTTTTCCTTATCAAAATACTTTTAAACATTTCAATATTCAAAGCACCTTTCTACACATTTCAAATTTCACCTTTCAAAACATACACCTTTCACCTAATTTTTACTTTTCAACCCAACATACACAATTTACTTTTCTTTTCCAAAACACACATTTCCTACTCTCCCAAATTCACACAAGTTCTAATATAATTTCCACCTTTCTAAGAGACATAATTTTCATCATTCCAAAACATATACGATTTCCACTTTTCAAATCACACATACACATGTCATATTTCAAAACACATATAGATTACTTTTCAAAGATCTCTTTCAAAATACACATGTTCTACTTCCAAAAATTTGCACACCTCACCCTTAGAAAGTTCACACTTGTACTTTTCAACAATACTTTTTCATTTTTACACATTTATCTTCACTATTCACATATACATTTTGGCTTTTCAAAGCATTTGCACTTTTCAAAACAAGCACAAGTTCCATTTTTCTAGAACATACACAATTTTCACCTTTACAAAAACTCCATGTCTCTACCTTTCAAATCGATATTTATGCTAAATACAACTCAAAGAAAGAATTAAAACCAACTTTATTCTCTTCCAAAACCAATGAAGCTTTTCAACTATACCAAAAACATCATTGTATTGAATCTATGATTGCTTACAATTAAATACATAGAGCACATGGATATATATAAAAAATAACTAGTGTCAAATGTTTTAAGTGAATACAACTTTTCAAATTGATGAAACTAAGCTCCAACAAGAAGATATATTACATCCTGCTATCATCATAATATATTCTTATTTTTGTTGACATCTCCAATAAAACAAAGATTGATAAATGACTAACATAACAGAGAAGAGAGATGCAGCCAAATAAATATATATATATCAACTTGCTTACCAAGATGAATTTCATGCGTTTATTTACATTCCAACAAATATTCAAGATTTCTTTTATTGTCAACTTTGTCATTTTTAAAAGATAGAAGGGAATTAAAACTTGTTTCAGATTTTTCTCTAAATAATCATGGCAAAAGACAATCTCTAATAAAGTTTATCAAACACTTTGAATAAAAAGAAATAGATTTCTGGATGAAAATAAATTAAATATACAATATGCTCAAATCGATTGAAGTTTCTCTAAGGATCTCATTATTCAAATTTATTGAAGTTTTAATATTTTCAATCAAATCCCCATTTTCTATAAAACATAAAGAGAATTAAGAAAATAGTTTCAGATTTTCTCTATATATATATATTTTATCCAGAATACTAATCTCAAAAACGTAAATCAATAGAAAATATGATAACAAACCATCCACGAACTCAAGAAACAGAACAGCAATGTATCTCATTATTTCTATGAGCAGGATTAAATGGACCACTAAAATCTTGAAACTAATTCAATAATCATATAGAGATGATAAGGATATTTGTTGGAGAGGAAGAAATCTTTCAAGAGGAAAAGGAACAAGGAGAGGTATACATACACAAGTGGAATGGCGCGGCTAGGGTTGAGGAAGCAAAGGCTTCGGCTGTTTGGGCTGGGGGCTCTAGGTTCGTGCGAATGGAGAGGCGACGAGGCTGGAGGTGTACAGGTTCGGCCGGCTTCTCACGAGCAGGGAGGCGACGAGCTGTGGCTTGGGGTTCGGCCTTGGAGTTGCGAATCACAGCCGAGAATACCAGAGAGAGGGATATGAAGCCTTAGGGATTTCCGAATGCAAAGAGGTCTTCGTACGAACACAAGGAGGCGATGGCGTACGGTTCTGTATGTGCGAATGAGAGAATGCTAGAGTGAGGGAGGAATTCTTGCGAACAGAGAGAGAGATCGTGCGGGCTGGGGATGGTGCGAGCTGCAGAGAGACAGCTTCGTGGGGAGTTCGGACCTGGTGGGTTTTGGAACTGGGATGAGGTTCTTCTCTGTGTGTGCGAATCCAAAGGGAGAAGGTTTCATGTGGTTAGCGAACTGCAGGGGAGATTTCGCCAACTGTCTAGGAGACAGGATAGGCTTGCGAACTGGAGCGGGATGTTCGGTCGTGCGAAAGAAAGGGAGATGGGGTGACATTTTGCGAATTGCTGAGAGAATAGTCCTCGTGCGAACTGCTGCGTGAAAGAGAGTGGGAGAGGGAGCGGTTTGTGTGAAATTGAAAGAGAGGGATTATGGAATTGGACCGGATTTAACTTAACTGCAATTTTGGTTTATAGTTTAAATTAACTTTAGATTTAAATTTTAAAATAAGAGGTGATTATTAGGATGTTTTAATTTAAAAAAATGACATTTTATTTTAAAATATATGTAATTTATTTTAATAAAATAACTAAATAAAATTATTAAAAAAAAAATTAAATTAAATTAATTTACCTTTATTTATTTAACTTAACTAATGTCATTCGCTCGCGACGAGTCAAATCGAGCTAATCAGGGCTATTGAAATCGAACTCGGGTTAAAATGATTTGATTTCGCTTTGATTGGTGTAGCAAAATTTTGATTTTAAAAAGTCGATTTGAGTTCATTTGAAGTTGAAATAAAATCTAGATTGAATTGATTTTGATTCAAATTGAGTGATAGACTTGAGTCGATGTTACGTCAGTGGGCGTCCACCTAAGGGAAATCCTATGGGCGACGTCTACACTAGGCTACGAAGACCTAGGTGCTAGAGTCGATTCCGGGAAAATTGATCTCAAATAATGAGGTCAACAAATGGACCCCCAATAGGCATGATAAACTTGTTAAAGTTTATCATGCGTATTGGCGTTGACCAAAACAATCAACTGGATTCAAAATTGAACTTGAAGATTTGGGTATATGAATTGAATGAATTTTGAACTTTTGATATATAATCAAAATGAACAATTTATAGAGATTTGAGTTGATGAATTGATTTGAAGTTTGATGTCAGCATTGGGCTTTATCAAATAATAACTAAAGATATTAGTATCATTTGGTAAAGTGAAGATATGAAAAAGTTAAATGTAGTGATTTGAATATAGTTTGAAAGGAATGTAAGAGTCAATGTAATTTTGATTTGAAAATGATTTTGATAAGACTAGAGTCTTCTTTCTAGTCCAAGAGAAAGGATACCACCAAGTGGGCACTTACACCTAACTCAACAAACTAGAGGACATCTTCTAAGAAAAGAGAGCAACTTATGGAATAGATTATATCTAATCTTAGAAGGTTTAAAAATTTAAGTTTTACACTAGGATGGTGCCACGAGGGGCGTTCTCCAACTCTAGCGGATGATCGTAAGTAAAGGATGCCTAAGTGTGGGGACTCCTACCTAACCATAGAGGATCAATTTAAGATTTAAGATTTATACTAGGATGGTGCCACGAGGGGCGTTCTCCAACTCTAGCGGATGATCGTAAGGAAAGGATGCCTAAGTGTGGGGACTCACACCTAACCTTAGAGAATCAGAAGATCATATGAAAAGGAAGCCTAAGTGTGGGGACTCACACCTAATCATAGAGGATCGATTTAAGATTTAAGATTTATACTAGGATGGTGCCACGAGGGGCGTTCTCCAACTCTAGCGGATGATCGTAAGGAAAGGATGCCTAAGTTTGGGGACTCAAACCTAACCTTAGAGGATAAGAAGATCATATGAAAAGGAAGCCTAAGTGTGGGGACTCACACCTAATCATAGAGGATCGATTTAAGATTTAAGATTTACACTAGGATGGTGCCACGAGGGGCGTTCTCGAACTCTAGCGGATGATCGTGAGGAAAGGATGCCTAAGTGTGGGGACTCACACATAACCTCGGAGGATCAGAAGATCATATGGAAAGGAAGCCTAAGTGTGGGGACTCACACCTAACCATAGAGGATCAGATTTTAGGTTTACAATTTACTGAAGAAAAGATGCCGCTAGGGATGCTTATACTTAACTTCTAGATGAAGATTAGGATGCCACTAGGGATGCTTATACCTAACTTCAAGAATGTCAATAGGATGCCGTAGGAGGACTTATACCTAGAGATGGATTTAAGATTTAAAATTTAATGAAGAGAAGATGCCGCTAGGGATGCTTATACTTAACTTCTGGATGAAGATTAGGATGCCACTAGGGATGCTTATACCTAACTTCAAGAATGTCAATAGGATGCCGTAGGAAGACTTATACCTAGAGACGGATTTAAGATTTAAGATTTAATGAAGAGAAATTGATTTCTTTAAAGTTTTGAATCTTTTCCCTCAACCACAAATGACATTGACAACTTGCAAATGTTCTACTAGAGATCATAAGCTTTTATAGATGTCATTTTCTAGAGGGGAAAGAAAAATATTTTAATGATTGATAGACTTGAAAATCTTTTGATTAAAATTTTGTTTTATCCTTCATTATAAACGATCTTTATAACTTACAAATAATCCACTAGGAATTATGTTTTTATATCAGATCATCATATATGAGAAAAATAAAAGGGGAGTAGTTTGATCATCTTTGATAAGTAAAGACTTAACAAAGCATCTCGATCACTAGAGGATAAATGCAATATTTTGATTAAAGATTGATTCTATGATTGAATTTGTTTCGATTAACTCAAAGAAAATAATATGAATTTTCTAGAGTATTCGTTTACATGTTCTAAGAGAACTAAATGCAACGTGATAAAATTTTCTTATCTTTTGCATGAGTTGTTATAGAACAATGAATATATTTGAGCATCCTTTATAGTGAAAACACTAAGAAATATCAAATATTCACAATGATTGAGAAAAGTTTGATTTTCATCAAAAAGTGAAAGCTTTATTTTTCATTTGATAATTTTCTTATAATATTGGAAAGTGGTCGATTAAGTTTTAATCATCTTAACCCAATGAAAATGACATGCGAAAAGATTCAAAAACTCAACGAAAGATGGGTTGACTCATCCTAAATTATATAGTTTGAATATGACCAACATGAATTTAATCAAAATATCCGAAACTCAATAATTTTCTTTAAAGAAAAGTGTAGTTTCAATGATTTTGAATTTCAATGATATAGAAAGATTCTTTAATGGGAATAGAGTTATTTAGACTCTAACGTCCAATTCTAGTTTATCATAAAGATATATATTGAATTAAATGTTATGTCTATTTGACGAAGCCATCATAGACTCTATCGGGAATAGAATCCCTCCAATTCTAACATCTAAGATTAGTCAATAATGGACTAGGTCAAACTGTAGTTTGATTTTGATTTGACATTTAACAAAGATTCAAACAAAGATATCGTTGACATCACTAAGGATAGAACCCCTCATGTTCTAACATCCTAGTTTAGTCAATGATATATTTAAAATTCAGACATGACATCTACTCATAGTGAATGAGAATATTTGACAATCATCTCAAAACCAACTAAATGATGTCCTTTAGTTAAGTTTCAAAATTTTAAATCCAAAGAAAGTGATTTTTATATCTATAAATATCACTGTAGATCATCTAGCATGAGGATTTTATCTAAAATCTCATTCAAATTGGAAGATGTTCAAAAGAGAGTTGAAGATATTTGGATAATGATTTGTTTATGCATCTCAATTAGGTTAGTTATTAGAAACCTGATAATGCACAACCATCACCATTATAATTCCAGTTAGATTGATCATCTTTGTGATTTTTCTTTAAAAAGATTTGAAGATATGAACTGACCTACTCAAGTTGCTAATTAGAGAGGTCTTAAGATTTAGATTTTGTTAACCCAGATCAAAGCTCTCTACAAGCAAAACTGGGGTTTCCTTCTTCATCTTTTTATTCTTTTTGAATTAAGAACTATATCTAAAGAAAATTATAGTAGAGGTAGAAGTCCAATCTTTCTAAATTCTTTAAATGATATATATTTTGCATCTAATAAAACATCAATATTTGATGATGAACTAAAATTTTGAATTCTCAAAGTCAAGTGTTAAAAATACTTAAGGATGAATAAGTCCTTTGATATTCAAGATCTAGAAAGGGAAGCCATCTCTTTTTTTTTTTGCTATACATTTAATGAATGTGTCACTCTCTCTCTCTCTATTTTTTTTTTTTTTAGGAGGCTTCCTTTACTTAAATCTTGAAATGATTATTTTAGCTGTAAAATCACCTTTCAAGTATAAGAGTAGAAAATTAACACTCTTATATAAAGAAGATGGATTTATAAATCGGACCTGATCCTATAGTATGAATAAACAACTTGGTTGAGATAATTATAAAATAAGTTCATCAACTCGTAAGATGCCTATGAGATGTATAACGATAAAAAAATGAATAAGACTTCCACCTCCTCTAATTTCAATTTGATATATCTTAATTCAAAAGAAGTTATTTATGGATATCATAATGGGTGAACCCAAATATGATAATAATTTATTTATTTATTTTACTATTGAAGATGGAAACTATTAAAAGATGTTATAAAATCAACTAACTTAGTATCAATTCAAGATGTGTTAATAATTTTGAGGGAAAATTATATGATAAATGAAATGTTAACAATATCATGGGTTAACCTTAATAAAGAAACTTGAATTGTCCTAAGTTTTCGACTCGAACGAAATTTAAGATGATCAATCTTTAATAAGAACTGCTCATGAGTTTTCTCAAATGGAATAATAAAGCCAAGAGTAAACTTAGCTAATATTTGATTTTAAAATATTACTATAAGAGAAAACAACATATGATGAACAAAAGCTTTTATATAACTTATCTATTTATCTTCATCGCATGCCTTAAAATCCATATTTTATCAGAGTAAAACCACATGGTAGAGGACAAATCGTCGTATCCATACAGTACTCTTAGGAAATAGGATTTATAGGCATATTAAACTTTAACCTACAAGAAGGTTTAAATGTGAGGAATTTAGAATGATTTTCAAACTTTCAATATATCAACCAATATTTATAAATTCCTAAGATTAGAAAAAATCATAATATGGTTGAATAGAAAATTTGAAAATATATTTGAATTTAATTCAGCGATTGCTAGGAACCTAGCAAAATTAGCTAAATTTTTGTGCTTTAAGGTTCCTAAAGGAAATGAGATTAAATATATCTTCATCTAAAGCATTAATCCACCCAAGTGGAGGGAGGGAGGGAACACACTTTTCATTTTAGCATTGAAAATCATAGGTCTTATTCTTTAAGTGTTTAGAGGAGTCAACCACAATGAAGTTTTAATTATAATTTAAGGAAGATAGAGGTAAGTTTCTTTTTAAAAGAAATCAACCTGCTACAACATGTTGGTTTAGAAAGGGGGAAAACTTTGATTTAAAAGCTCAAATTTTCTTTAAGATTTGTTCAGCCATATATCAAGTTACAAAAACATATAACTACAACATGTTGGCTATGACACATAAGTTTAAAATTTTTGAAGACTTAAAGTTATTTGTACCCAATCCAAATAATACATTAAGTTAATAAAAAAAGTAACTATACATATTACTAAAGATTGGGCAAAGGAATTTTGGACCCAGTGCTAAATCAAACATCAAGCTACAAGAAAAATGTAACTACAACATTCGAATTAGCATGGGAATTTTCTTTACAAAAAGTTCGTACAAAGGATCTTCCTGTTAGTTTTCTAACGGGGTCCAAAATAAGACCTCTAAAATTTTTAGATACCAGCCAAATTATTCAAGAATGAAATGAATAAAAGAACCGGCGGAAGAAAGGTAGTTACAATATACGCTAAGCACAAGTATACTACCGATTAAAGGGTATAAAACACTACTAAAGATGGAGAAAAAAATAATCCCCAGTGGAGTCGCTAGAAAAACCTTGGTGGGAAAAATTTTGTCTCACCACGCAGATTTTGATTTCTCCTATTTTGTAATCGAATACTGCATTGAGAATAAAGTACGGTCTCGAGAGGCCGATACAATATTCTACAATAGATTCAATATCAAAATAGGATTTTGAAAATTGATATTTCTATAATCAAACATAGTTCAAATAATAACATATCATCTCAAAAGATGAACATGAAATTCTATAGAATATGTTTAAAAATAAAAATACGTTTTATTTTTAAAAAAGTTTATTCATTCTTTTATTTAGATATGACAAGAAAAATATTATATCATCTTAAAAGACAAACATAACATTCTTCAAGATATCCAAAAGCTAGAATGAGTTTAATAAAATTTATTATTTCTAAAGTTGAATATAACAAGTATAATATTATATTATCTGAAAAGATAATAGTAACATTCTACAAGTCTATTCAAAATTAGAAATAAGGTTTTAAAAATATCTACGTTCCAAAAGATTTTTCCCTTATTTTATATGAATAAAACAAGGTTTATTTTAGTCTAGGGTTCTCAAATCCCTATAGGAGCAAGCCCCTATAGTTAATTACATCCTAGGAGAGAAGCTCCTAAGAAAACTCTCGATTAAAGTAGTGATTTCATACCCTTTTGAGTATAAAGTAAAAGACAAGGAAATAGAAGTAGGAATTTTTCAAGGAGAAAGCTCAATGTTCAATTTTTCAAGGAAGAAAAGTAGGAGGCGTCGGATTCTGAGAAGCTCAAAGACAACCTCAGCCTACCCTATGTTAGGCTTTACATTTTAGGAGAAAATTTTATGTTTAAATTGACATTTTATTAGAAATTTGGGATTATATTCCCGGAGGGTGAGGACTTAATATCTAAAAAGAATCTACCTCAGAACTTAAATCTAATTTGGGTACTACAAAGTAGTGACCCGAACCTAACTAATGAAGTGCAAATCTGGACTTACCCCGGCCTGGATTGGGGAGCCAGCTAACCACCTAAACGCTTTAAAATCTTGTATCCAGTCTCTTATGAAAGATGGGTAGGGATGTTGTTTAAGTTTTAAGGAATTGAGGGCCGACATCTAAGACAGATCCTAATTGGCCCTTTAACTTATGTAGGGTGAAAAATGTCTAGAAATGTAATTAATATTTTAAACTCTTTTTAATTTGTATCTAATGCAATGCATGCTAATTGACTCGAATATATAAAATGATAATGAAGAAGTTTAAAAATTTAGGTTTAGAAAATAGGTTTTTCCCTAGAGATTGCACAACTTCCCCTTGACAGAACTGCACCCTCATAGGTCAAGTGGTCTGCCAGAACCCGCAGGCGAGGAGGTGCCTAACAAGGAAGAGAAAGTAATAATATGCTTATGCTGACTCTCGGCGGTCCCGAGCTTACTTCTTAGAACGTTAGAGTTACTATGTGAGCCTAAAAATTTTTATTTTTAATTACAAGTAAAAGAATTTTAAGCGTACCCTTACGAAAAAAAAATCTCTCCGATTCGAATCCAGGCTAAAATAGAACACGACATGCAAGGGCCCTAAAAAAAAGCTACTGCATAAACAATATAAACAAACAAATTTTAATAATTTAAATATAATGTCCAATATCCAATGTCCATATTACACCCAGAATTTACAGAAAAGTAAAGTGGCCGGGCACCACTGACAACAAACCCGTATTCTAATCCTAAGAATGACGCAAGTGATTTTTGAAATGGGATATACTGTTATTTGAATCTTCATTTCTTCATCTTCTTTCTTCAATCTTCTCGTTCTGTCTTTTCTTCTTCTACGAACTTCTCGGGTCCATCGGGTTCTGGATATCCAAATGAAAAGAAACTCATTCCTATGAGGGGTATTTTCTTTTCTATTTGGATATTGAATCATCCTAATTTGGCTTTCCAAATAAAAGAGAATAATCCTTTAAGGTATATTCTCCTTTCTTTGGTTTCCAAATTGGATGTAATATCCCACTTTCAAAATCACTTTCACATTTTTGAATCTTGATATATTATATTTACATTACATTTCATTTCACAAAAAGAGAAGAAAAATCTAGTCCACCTGTAGGGTTATCCTAAGCAATTTATATAAAAATCATCCCAAGCAGTTATATATTCGTATTTAAATTAAATTAATTAGCCACACTTGGCCACACTCCTTTTTATTTGGGGGCTAGGAAACTGGAGTACCTGAAGCATTTATATAAAATTTTTGATTAATTAGCCCCCTTTTTCTGCCCTGCACGAGTGTGGCCACCTGCAAGAAATCTTGTTAACAACCCAGATCGCTCCTAACCTGTAGGTAATCTAATCATCAGTCAAATCACAACACAGAGTACAGTAAAAGTAAATAAATAAACGCACCAACAATTTTACAACCAGCATGCAATGAAACTCGAGAAAAAGCCCGTCAAAGTGCAGTAAGGAAATAAATACCGGCCTAACCTAAAGCTAAAGTCGGTTGTCCTAACAAATAATTCTAAGTGTGTGTATTAGAAGGTGTGGTTTTGATATATCCTAAATCAATTATTATTTAGAAGAAAATTTTTAATTCATTAAATTTAATTTATTAAATAAATAAGTAAAAATAAAATAAAATAAAATAATAATAATAATAATAATAATAATAATAATAATAATAATAATAATAATAATAATGAATGTCACTAAGTTTTCTATGTTATATGTCTCTATCCTAATGTGTACATGCATCCTAAGTCTAAGTTTTCTAAGACCCGATCCTTAATTTTTGTCCTTAAATGTCACTACTATTATATAGGTGAAAATCTTTGTTATTACTAACCCTTAGGACTTTTCGTACGTAGAAATAGGATTTTAGGGATCTATGATAAAATAAAAATAAATCTAATAAATTGAAGTTACTACAAGTACCTAAAAGGGAAAGGTTTACGCACACCACATCAAGGGGTCCCTAAAGGTTTTCTAAGTTTAGAAATACTCACAGTCACCAGGGGCTACAACCTGGTGCTTCCACCCGTAGCACCTCTACCCGGTTGGATAGAGGCGACTGACATCATTAGCTCCTTGTACTTTTGTCCACTAGATCAATATCGTTCCTCGTAGTTCATGCAAATATAGAAAAGAAAATAAGGAAAGCAGAGATTAGAAAGTATATTTAATAATTAATAATAAAATAATTAAAATTTACTGAAAATAAAGACTTACCTTTCTTCGGACTTGAATACTGGCTTGGTTAAATGTCTTTTGAAACTTTTACTTTTGGAAGAATATTGTATACCTTTCCAATATTTACTTCCACTCTTTTAAACTCATACAATTTTCACAAAAACAAACACTTTTACCTCTAACACTTATACACTTCTCCCAATCCTAAAATCATACTATACACTTTTCCTTATCAAAATACTTTTAAACATTTCAATATTCAAAGCACCTTTCTACACATTTCAAATTTCACCTTTCAAAACATACACCTTTCACCTAATTTTTTACTTTTCAACCCAACATACACAATTTACTTTTCTTTTCCAAAACACACATTTCCTACTCTCTCCCAAATTCACACAAGTTCTAATATAATTTCCACCTTTCTAAGAGACATAATTTTCATCATTCCAAAACATATACGATTTCCACTTTTCAAATCACACATACACATGTCATGTTTCAAAACACATATAGATTACTTTTCAAAGATCTCTTTCAAAATACACATGTTCTACTTCCAAAAATTTGCACACCTCACCCTTAGAAAGTTCACACTTGTACTTTTCAACAATACTTTTTCATTTTTACACATTTCTCTTCACTATTCACATATACATTTTGGCTTTTCAAAGCATTTGCAGTTTTCAAAACAAACACAAGTTCCATTTTTCTAGAACATACACAATTTTCACCTTTACAAAAACTCCATGTCTCTACCTTTCAAATCGATATTTATGCTAAATACAACTGAAAGAAAGAATTAAAACCAACTTTATTCTCTTTCAAAACCAATGAAGCTTTTCAACTATACCAAAAACATCATTGTATTGAATCTATGATTGCTTACAATTAAATACATAGAGCACATGGATATATAAAAAAAATAACTACTGTCAAATATTTTAAGTGAATACAACTTTTCAAATTGATGAAACTAAGCTCCAACAAGAAGATATATTACATCCTGCTATCATCATAATATATTCTTATTTTTGTTGACATCTCCAATAAAACAAAGATTGATAAATGACTAACATAACAGAGAAGAGAGATGCAGCCAAATAAATAGATATATCAACTTGCTTACCAAGATGAATTTCATGCATTTATTTACATTCCAACAAATATTTAAGATTTCTTTTATTGTCAACTTTGTCATTTTTAAAAGATAGAAGGGAATTAAAACTTGTTTCAGATTTTTCTCTAAATAATCATGGCAAAATACAATCTCTAATAAAAATTATCAAACACTTTGAATAAAAAGAAATAGATTTCTGGATGAAAATAAATTAAATATACAATATGCTCAAATCGATTGAAGTTTCTCTATGGATCTCATTATTCAAATTTATTGAAGTTTTAATATCTTCAATCAAATCCCCATTTTCTATAAAACATAAAGAGAATTAAGAAAATAGTTTCAGATTTTCTCTATATATATATATATTTTATCCAGAATACTAATCTCAAAAACGTAAATCAATAGAAAATATGATAATAAACCATCCACGAACTCAAGAAACAGAACAGCAATGTATCTCATTATTTCTATGAGCAGGATTAAATGGACCACTAAAATCTTGAAACTAATTCAATAATCATATAGAGATGATAAGGATATTTGTTGGAGAGGAAGAAATCTTTCAAGAGGAAAAGGAACAAGGAGAGGTATACATACACAAGTTGAATGGCGCGGCTAGGGTTGAGGAAGCAAAGGCTTCGGCTGTTTGGGCTGGGGACTCTCGGTTCATGCGAATGGAGAGGCGACGAGGCTGGAGGTGTACAGGTTCGGCCGGCTTCTCACGAGCAGGGAGGCGACGAGCTGCAGCTTGGGGTTCGGCCTTGGAGTTCCGAATCACAGTCGAGAATACCAGAGAGAGGGAGATGAAGCCTTAGGGATTTCCGAATGCAAAGAGGTCTTCGTACGAACACAAGGAGGGGATGGCGTTCGGTTCTGTATGTGCGAATGAGAGAATGCTAGAGTGAGGGAGGAATTCTTGCGAACAGAGAGAGAGATCGTGCGGGCTGGGGATGGTGCGAACTACAGAGAGACGGCTTCGTGGGGAGTTCGGATCTGGTGGGTTTTGGAACTGGGATGAGGTTCTTCTCTATGTGTGCGAATCCAAAGGGAGAAGGTTTCGTGTGGTTAGCGAACTACAGGGGAGATTTTTCCAAATGTCTAGGAGACAGGATAGGCTTGCGAACTGGAGCAGGATGTTCAGTCGTGCGAAATATAGGGAGATGGGGTGACAGTTTGCGAATTGCTGAGAGAATAGTCCTCGTGCGAACTGCTGCGTGAAAGAGAGTGGGAGAGGGAGCGATTTGTGTGAAATTGAAAGAGAGGGATTATGGAATTGGACCGGATTTAACTTAACTGCAATTTAGGTTTATAGTTTAAATTAACTTTAGATTTAAATTTTAAAATAAGAGGTGATTATTAGGATATTTTAATTAAAAAAATGACATTTTATTTTAAAATATATGTAATTTATTTTAATAAAATAACTAAATAAAATTAGTTAAAAAAAATTTAAATTAAATTAATTTACATTTATTTATTTAACTTAACTAATGTCATTCGCTCGCGACGAGTCAAATAGGGCTAATCGGGGCTATTGAAATCGAACTCAGGTTAGAATGATTTGATTTCACTTTGATTGGTGTAGCAAAATTTTGATTTTAAAAAGTCAATTTGAGTTCGTTTGAAGTTGAAATAAAATCTAGATTGAATTGATTTTGATTCAAATTGAGTGATAGGCTCGAGTCGATGCTACGTCAGTGGGCGTCCACCTAAGGGAAATCCTATGGGCGACGTCTACACTAGGCTATGAAGACCTAGGTGCTAGAGTCGATTCCGGGGAAATTGACCTCAAATAATGAGGTCAACAGTATAGTTTTGATGATTTCAAATATTATTGTTTTATGTGCAATTATTTCCTAATACTTTTTGGAAGAATTGTTTTTGCTCTTGTGTGTACTAACATTTTAGAAAAATTGAACTCCAAACTATGAAGACTTCAAATCAAATTTAGCATACAATTCTTCGTAAATTGAAGCTTTAAATACTTCTTTGAATTGAGAGGGAGTGACTGTAATTTAGTGAATAAAAACACACACGCACACACTTACTTAAGAAGATCTTACAAATTTGTACTGATCGTACGGGACGAACATAGTTTGTACGGGACAATCTGGTTAGTTCTTCTCCCCGCAAGAGAAATGGAACGAACAGGAGTTGGAGCGAAATTTTCTAAGTCCTGATCGTCCAGGACGAAATTATTTGCATCCCAGGACGAAATAGGCTCTGTAAAAATTTTGTTCAAACAAAACCTATAATCCTGCCAGGACGATTTCTTCTCTATAAAAATTTTGTCCAAACGAAATCCAAATCGTCCCAGGACGAATTCTTCTCTGTAAAAATTTCGTTCAAACGCAGTTCATTATCGTACCATGACGAGTTGCTCTCTTTAAAAATTTTGTCCGGACAAAGTTCTGTTCGTCCCAGGACGATGTGAACCGACTTACCAAAATTGGTTACGTCATACAGTTATTTGGGAACCGACCTATGGTATAACTGATCGTACCGGACGAACCTAGTTCGTACGGGACGATGATCGTGTATGAACATAGTTCGTACCAATATTCATTATGATCATTTCTGACACTTTAAGTAAAATCGTTCAGGATGATCCACGATCGTACGGGATGATTCATTTCGTGTTGACTTGAAAAATTTGCAGTTTTGGATGGTTTTTCTCGTCTCTCCTATATATAGTCCAATTTAGACTGCCACCCAATCTTTTTGCCATTTGATCTTCGTTCCTATTGAAAGAAGAGTCAAGGAGAGAGTGTGAGAGAGCATTCAAAGGAGGATTCCTGCCACTGAAGCGTGAAGGCTTCGCTTGGTGTTCAAAGGTAAGAATCTCTACTTGTGATTTGGGATTACTTCACTCATTTCTTCTTTCCTTCTAAAATTCTTATGAGAAGATCTGTCAAGGAGATCCGGTTTTTTGCCGACACTTAGAGAGTATAAACAGCTGCGGGTTCTCTGCCCACACTAGGAGAGTGTGAAAGGTCGAAGGCTTCTCTGCCCACACTAGGAGAGTGTGAAAGGACAAATGGTTCTCTGCCAACACTAAGGATAGTGTAAAAGGACGACGATTCTCTGTCAACACTAGGGATAGTGTAAAAGGACGACGGTTCTCTGCCAACACTAGGGATAGTGTAAAAGGACGACGGTTCTTTGCCACACCTGGTAGTGGTGGAAAGAGTGTTTGTAAAGGCTTCTCCACCTAGCTCTGGTTGCAAAAGGAGAAACACTATTGGTATTAATGCAATACTCAGAGGGTGCCTCCCGCACCTGGTAGTGGTGGAAAGAGTGTTTGTAAAGGCTTCTCCACCTAGCTCTGGGTGCAAAAGGAGAGACACTATTGGTATTAGTGCAATACTCAGAGGGTGCCTCCGGGGAGTAGATGTAGGTCTGGTTTAGACCGAACCACTATAAATCTTGTGTCTTTTATTTTTACTGATTTTTATTTTCCGCATTTTATTTTTGTTCCAAAAATTGTGGTTGAAAAACTTTTTCTAAAAATTTATTGAAGTTTATTTTCGGTTCAACATACACAAGAGGGATAATTTTTTTTTTTTAACAAATACCAATTCACCCCCCTCTTTGATAGCCTTGGGACATAAGCTTAGGTTTAACAACTTAATTCATAGTGAATGAATCTCAACAAGTGGTATCAGAGCTTTGTTTCAAAATCATAAGTTTAGACTACTTCTTGATTAACTTAAATGGCTACATTTGAAAATGGAAATACACCTGAGGGTTACTCCATTAATAGACTTCCATTGTTTGACAATATACCTTCTAATTTTTGAAAAACACGCAAGTATACTTTCTTACAGTCACTTGATTATCATTTGTGGATCTTAGTCCATGAATGACATACAAAACAAATTAGATCAGTTGATGGAATTAGAGTTGAAACACCTTTTGCAGACTGGACAGTTGAAGAACGTGACTTAGCACAACTAAATGCCAAATGCTTGAATAGTTTCTTTTATGCTTTAAAATCAGAAGACTACATGCGGATTTCCACTTGCAAAAGTGGAAAGGACATATGGGATAGACTTTGTATAACATATGAGGGGACTAATGTGGTTAAACAATCTAGAATCAATATCTTGTTGCATGATTATGAACTGTTTCGCATGAAACCAAATGAATCTATTTCTGATATGTATACAAGATTCACACATATAGTCACCTCCTTACATGCATTGGGTAGAGAGATAACTAATGCTGAAATAGTAAATAAGATTATTCATTGCTTACCTACTGTATATGATGCTAAAATTACTGCAATTACAGAGTCTAAGGATTTAAACATTTATTCTATTGTCAATCTTCTTGGTTCGCTTATTGCTTACGAGCAAGGAGTTAGCCAAAGAAAGATTGATGGAGGTGAACCACGAAAGGAGAAGAACATAGCACTGAATATAGAAGAGTCTAAAAGTGAACACTCACAACCTGAGGATGAAGAAGATATTGCATTGATGACTAGACAATTCAGAAGCTTTCTGAATAGGAAGCAGAAGAAACGCAGCAATGAAATAGAGATAAATTCAGTAGAAATATCAAAGTTTAAAATAATGTTATTTGCTATGAGTGCAGGTGTTAACCTCATTATTCGAGGTCAATTTCCCGAAAATTAATCTCTAGTGCTTAGGTCTTCCTAACCTAGTGTAGACGTCGCTCCCATAGGATTTCTCCTAGGTGGATACCCACTGACGTAGCATTGACTCGAACTTATCACTCAACTCAAATCAAAATCAATTCAATCCAATTTTAATTCAACTCCAAACGAAACTCAAATCAAATTTGATTTATGATTCATCAATTCGCCTCGACTCATTTTAATGTAACCAAATTTATTTTTGATCAAATTAATATTTTATTAAACCCTAATACAAACCTTTGAGTCTTAATGATAAAAAAAGATAGAATAATAATCTTCCTAAATACAAGTCATATAGCCATTTGGGCAATTTCCATTTAGTCCAAATTAGTAGTTAAACCTGATCTCCAGCCCCTAACCGACCCCAACTCCCTCTTAAGTTCCGAACCCTCTCCCTCACACTACCCCACTCACTCTCACAGACAGAATGAAATCGCCCCCCATCTCCTCAACAGTTCGCACGAAGCCCACGGTCTTCCTCTCTTGCATAAAGTCCAGGCAAGAACCGAAACTCCCAAGCCCTCATTGGAAAACTGCTCCCTGCTCTCTACTTCGCACGACCCCAAGTTTGTGAACCCCGCACCTCTTCGTCTCCCTCTCCCTCTCATTTCGGAAGAACCAAACCCAGGCCCCCTCTCTCAGTAGTTCACAGCCCACGAACCCCTCACGCCTGCAGTTCGCTAACTGCCTTCCCCGTCGCCCATTCCTTCTGATTTGCATGTAGATAAAGAACCTCCTCCCAGGTCGGAACGCCCTCTCTCACGATCCCTTTCTTCCTACAGACTCCCAGTTTGCCTCTTCCCACTCATTCGAATCGCTCGATCTCCCCTCAGTTCCAAAACCCCCCAGGTCGCGAAATCAGGCCCCCCCCCCCCCCCCCCGTCTCCTCCCATTTCGCAAGAAGACCTCCAGCCGGCCTCTTCTCTGTTCGCACAACTCAGGAAGAAACCCCAGTTCGAAAATCTCCCTGCTCGGTCAAATTCTCTCGTTCGATATTCCCATTCGCGAAGCCAAGACTGGACGCCCCTTTCTCCTCTTTCAGTTTTCTTATGTGAAACCCAAGTTGAGCTCATCTCAAGTTCATTTTCTACATGCGCAAGAGAGACGGAGACTCCCATTTGGCTTCCCTGGGTTCGATCAGACAGCGGCTGCTGCTTAACCGTCGATCCTCCTTCTATTTGCAAGGTATTTTCTATATTCTCTTTCACTATTTGGTTGCAGTTCTTAGCTCTCATGCCAAAGTTTGTGACCAGCCATTAGTTGGAATCATGCATGTTTATAAAACTAATTTCAAGCAAAACATCGTTAACTAGATTTCATATTTCTTCTTTCTTTAGGATAAATCAGATTGAAAATATCTAATTGTTTCTAATCAAGATTATAACCTGTTGGATTTACATTTTCTTTTCTTTGAAATGAGTTCTTTATGAATCAATTTTTTTTGTTAGGTTATCAATAGCATATGAATCATCTTCTCTTAATTTAAATATTGTTATTCTTGAGTATTTTTAAGTTGTCATTTTTATAGCAAAGAAATGATTAAGGGTAGAATTTTAAATGTTTGCTCATAACGTCTTTGATTCTCATAAAATCTGAGAGATTTTCTTAAGTTTCCTTGTTTCGATTTCATTAATAATTAGCTTAATTATTACATCTTTATATCTTGATATAACTCTATGGCAGAGTTCTGTTTGAAATTGAAATAGAGAATAAAACAAATCCACCATGCTTTCTTTAAATATAGGAGATATGATGAGACACATATTTTGAACTTCAGATATATATATATATATATATATATATATATATATATATATATATATATATATATATATATATATATATATATATATATATATATATATATATATATATATATATATATATGAAAGTTTTCTATATAAGTAAACAAGATTTCCTACATTGTTTTAGTAATACCAATGGTCATATCAAAAAGTTTGTATGTAATGGTTTATATATTTGCGATGGTCAAGGATTTAAGAAATTGTTTGAAAAATTATATATATAATTAAATCATAATATTACTACTTGGCATGTTAGAGTTTGTAATAAAACGTATAGAGCTAAGATTTGTTTGTGTTATGGAAAGGAAAAGTGAGTCATGTAATCATGTGTATGTTTTAAAATATGATTGTGTGATCTTTGGAAAAGTGAAAGGTGTATATTTTAAAAGGTGATTTATAAATGTGAGTGCTAAGAGAGAAGTGTATATTTGAAAGTTGAAGATGTATGGTTTTGAGAAGAGAGAGAGAGAGAGAGAGAGTTTGTGTTAGAAATTGTTTGGTTTGGGTAAATAATAAAAGAAAGTATACCTCTCTTTTCCCCTTCTACTTCTTCTTTCTTATTGCTTCGGGGTAAATGTTGGAAAGATATATACTATGCTATCAAAAGAGAATAGGTTCCAAAAGGACATTCAACCAAGCCGGTGTTCAAGCCTGAAAGGTACGTATTTATTTTCAGTAAAAATTTCAATTATTTTAGTATTAATTATTAAATGTGCTTTCTAATCCCAGTTTTTCCTTGTTTTCTTTTCTTTATTGGCATAAACTATGAGGAATGGTACCGGTCGAGGGAACAAAAAGATGAGGAACTGACGGCGTCAGTCGCCTCTATCCAACCGGGTAGAGGTACTACGGGCGGAACCACCGGGTCGTAGCCCCCGATGACTGTGAGTATTCTAAACTTAAGAAACCTTTAGGGGCCCCTTGATGTGGTGAGCGTGAACCCTTCCTTTAGATCCCTGTAGTAATTTCAATTTTATTAGGTTTACTTTTATTTAATCTTAGATCCCTAAACCATTTTTACATATACGCAAAGCCCTAAGGGTTAGTAATAACAAATTTTTCACTCCATATAATAGTAGTGACACTTAAGGACAATAATTAAGGACCGAGTCTTAGAAAATCTAGACTTAGGATACATGCACACTATAGGATAGAAACATATAACATATAAACTTTAGTGACACCTCATCTTAGGATTAGTGAATATTTTCAAATTAAAATTCAATCAATTAGAAAACTTTAGCCAATAATTAACTTAGGACATATCAAAACCCCACACCTTACTAAATACACTTAGATTTGTTTGCTAGAACAATCGACTATAGTTTTAGGTTAGGCCGGTGTTTATTTCCTTACTGCATTGTGATAGGCTTTCTCGGCTTTTATTGCATGTTGGATGTAAAACTGTTGGTGTGTTTGTTTACTTACTTTTACTACACTCTATGATGTGATTTGGTTGACGATTAGATTAACCGAAGGTTAGGAGCGATCGGGTTGTTAACAAAATTTTTTGCAGGTGGCCACACTCATGTAGGGCAGTAAAAGAAAGGGGGCTAATTAATTAATAATCATATAAATGCTACAGATGCTTCAGCTGCATAGCCCCCAAATAAAAAAGAGTGTGGCCAAATGTGGCTGAGTGATTTAATTTAAATGCTTATATATAACTTCTTGGGATGATTTTTGCTTAGGATAACCCTGCAGGTGGTCTATATTTTCTTTTCCTTTTCTGTGATGTAAATGCAAATGTAATTGTAATGTATTAAAAGGCAAAATTGTGAAAGTGATTTTGAAAATGGGATATTACATCCGATTTGGAATCCAAAGAAATGAGAATATACCTTAAAGGATTATTATTTTTTATTTGGAAGGCCAAATTAGGATGATTCTAATATCCAAATAGAAAAGAAAATATCCCTTTTAGGGATGAGTTTCTTTTTATTTGGATATCTAGATCTGGCAGATGTAAGTTGCTAGTAGAAGAAAAGAAGACGAAATGAAAAGGCAAAAGAAAGAAGATGAAATGAAAGGACGAAATGAATAAATGAAGAAAGGAGACGAAGAAATAAGGACACAAGAGAGAATATATCCCATTTCAAAAATCACTTGAGTCATTCTTAGGATTAGAATCCGGGTTTATTGTCAGTGGTGCCCGGCCACATTACTTTTCTGCAAATTTTGGATGTAATTATATGGACATTGGACATTGGACATTATATTTTTGGATTATTTAAATTGATTGTTTACATTGTTTGTGCAGTAGCTTTTTTTAGGGCCATTACATGTTGTGTTTTGTTTTAGCCTGGATATGAATCAGGGTACTTTTTTTCGTAAGGGTACGCTTAAAATTCTTCTACTTGTAATTTTAATAAAAAATTTTAGGCTTACATAGTAACTCTAATGATCTAAGAAGTAAGCTCAGGACCGCCGACAGTTAGCATAAGCATATTATTACTTTCTCTTCCTTGTTAGGCACCTCCCCGCCTGCGGGTTCTGGCAGACCACTTGGCCTATGAGGGTGCAGTTCTATCAAGGGGAAGTTGTGCAATCTCTACGGAAAAACCCTATTTTCTAAGCCTAATTTTAAAATTACTTCATATTCATTCTGTGCATTCGAGTCAATTAGCATGCATTGCATTAGATACAAATTAAAATGAGTCTAAAATATTATTTGCATTTCTAGACATTTTTCACCATACATAAGTTGAGGGGCCAATTAGAATCTGTCTTAAATGTTGGCCCTCAATTCTTTAAAACTTAAGCAACATCCCTACCCATCTTTCATAAGAGACTGGATACACGATTTTAAAGCGCCTAGGTGGTTAGCTGGCTCCCCAATCCAGGCCGGGATAAGTCCAGATTTGCACTTCATTAGTTAGGTTCGGGTCACTATTTTATAGTACCCAAATTAGATTTAGGTTCTGAGGCAGATTCTTTTTTAAATCTTAAGTCCTCGCCCTCCGGAAATATAATCTCAATTTTCTAATAAAACGTCAACTTAAACATAAAATTTTTCTTAAAATGTAAAGCCAAACATAGGATAGACTGAGGTTGCCTCTGAGTTTCTCAGAATCCGGCACCTCATACTTTTTCTCCTTTGACTTGCTAATAAATGTTCAATATTGAGCTTTCTCCTTGAAAACTCTTTACTTCTGTTCCTTGTCTACTACTTTATAGTCAAAAGGGTATGAAATTACTACTTTAATCGAGAGTTTTCTTAGGAGTATTCCTTCTAGGATTTAATTAACTACAGGAGCTTGCTCCTATAGGGATTTGAGAACCCTAGACTAAAATAAACCTTGTTTTATTCATATAAAATAATGGAAGAATCTTTAGGACTGCATATATCTTTATAAACTTCATTTCTAATCTTAAATATCTTTATAGGATGTTATTTTTGTCTTTTCAGATAATATAATTTCCAACTTAATATATTCAACTTTAGAAATGATGAATTTTATAAAACGCATTCTTGTTTTTTTTTGGATGATTTTTAAGAATGTTATGTTCATCTTTCAAGATGATATAATATTTTCTTTGTTATATCTAAATAAAAGAATGAATAAATTTTTCAAAAAATTTTATAAACACATTCTCTAGAATTTCATATTAATCTTTTAAAATAATATGTTATTCTTTGAACTGTGTTTGATTATAGAAATATCAATTTTTAAAATCCTATTTTGATATTGAATCCATTATAGAATATTGTGTCAGTCTCTTGAGATTATACTTTATTCTCAATATAGTATTCGATTACAATATATGAGAAATCAAAATCTGCGTGGTAACATAATTTTTCCCACCAAGGTTTTTCTGGCGACTCCGCTGGGGATCAATCATCTCTTCATCTTTAGCAGTATTTTATACCCTTTAATCAGTAGTGTACTTGTGCTTTTCATAAGTTGTAACTACTTTTCTTCCGCCGGCTCTTTTATTCATTTCATTCTTGGATATCTCGGCCGATATCTAAAAATTTTTTTAGAGGTCTTATTTTGGACCCCGTTAGAAAACTAACGGGAAGATCCTTTGTACGACCTTTTTGTAAAGAAATTTCCTGTGCTAATTCAAATGTTGCAGTTACATTTTTCTTGTAGCTTGATGTTTGACTTAACACTGGGTCAAAAATCCCTTTGTCCAATTTTTAGTAATATGTATAGTTACTTCTTTTAGTAACTTAATGTATTATTTGGATTGGGTCCAAAAAATTTTAAGTCTTCAAAAATTTAAACTTCTCTGTGTCCTAGCTAATATGTTGTAGTTATATATTTTTGTAACTCGATATGTGGCTGGACAAATCTTAAGAAAATTTGATCTTTTAAATCAAAGTTTTCTCCTTATCTAAACCAACATATTATAGTTATATTTTTTTATAGCTTAATATGTGTGGTAGGACAAGGTCCAAAAGCTCAAACCTTCAAATCAAAACTTTTTTTTGCTTGTCCTATTAACATATTGTAGTTACATGTCCTTTGTAGCTTAATATGTTTGCTAGGACAGGGTTCATAATCTGATCTATGCAAGATTTTTATGATTAAAGTCAATTTAAATTAAGAAAAGTTTGGAGGTTCAAATACAAGTCAAGCTTATAAAACTAATTATTGCTAGAGAAAATAGCAGGTTGATTTCTTTTAAAAAGAAATTTATCTCTATCTTCTTTAAATTGTAATTAAAACTTCATTGTGGTTGACTCCTCTAAATACTTAAAGAATAAGACCTATGGTTATCAATGCTAAAATGAGAAGTGTGTTCCCTCCCTCCCTCCACTTGGGTACATTAACGCTTTAGATGAAGATATATCTAATCTCATTTCCTTTTGGAACGTTAAAGCACAAAAGTTCTGCTAATTTAATTAAATTCCTAGCAATCGCTGAATTAAATTTAATTATATTTTCAAATTTTCTATTCAACCAAATTATAACTTTTCTAAATATAAAAATGTGTAATTATCGGTTGATGTGTTGAAATTTGAAAATCATTCTGAATTCCCTCATCTTTAACCTTATTATAGGTTAAAGTTTAAGATGCCTATAAAATCTATTTCTTAAGAGTACTATATGGATACGACGATTTGTCCTCTACCATGTGGTTTAACTCTGATAGATTAGAGATTTTATGGCATGTGATGAAAATAAATGCCTAATCAATTACATAAAAGATTTTGTTCATCATCTGAAGTTTTTTCTTATGATAATATTTTTAAATCAAATATTAGCTAAGTTTACTCTTGGCTTTATTACTCCATTTGAGAAAACTCATGAGCAATTCTTGTTAAGATTGATTATCTTAAATTCCTCTTTCAGTCAAAGACTTGGGATAATTCAAGGTTCCTTATTAAGGCTAACCCATAATATGATAAAAATTTCTTTGTCATGTGGCTTTTCATTAAAATTAACTGACACACCTTGAATTAATACCGAGTCAGAAGATTTTATAACATCTTTAATAGTTTTTTCTCTTCAATAGTGATAAAAACTTATCATATTTGGGTTCACCCATTATGATATCAATATGTATCTTCTTTTGAATTAAGATTTATGTCAAATTAAAATTGGAGGAAATGAAAGTTTTGTTCACCTCATTGTTATACATTTCATAGGAATCTTGCAAATTGATGAACTTATTTCATAATTATCTCATTCAAGTTATTTATTCATACTACAGGATTGGGTCCGATTTGTAGATTCATATTCCTTATATAAGAGGGTTAATTTTCTACTCTTATATTTAGAAGATGACTTTACAACTAAAATAATCATTTCAAGATTTAAGTAGAGGAAGCCTCCTTAAAAAAATAAATAAATAAAAGTGAAGAAGGAAAAGAAAAGAAAAGAAAAAAGAGACACATTTAATTGTGTAGCAAATAAAAAAGTGTTTTCCCTTTCTAAATCTTGAATATCATAGGACCTATTCATCCTTTAGTATTTTTAACATTTGACTTTGAGAATTTAAAATTTTGGTTCATCATCTAGCATTAATGTTCTATTAGATGTAAAATACATATACCATCTGAAAGATTTAAAAAAATTAAATTTCTATCTCCAATTTAATTTCTTTGAATCTTAGTTTAAAAAGAAGAAAAAGATAAAGAAGGAAACCCCAGTTTTATTTGTAGGGAGATTTGATTTGGGTTAACAAAATCTAAATCTTGAGACCTCTCTAGTTAGCAACTTGAGTAGGTCAGTTCATATATTCAAATCATTTTCAAGAAAAATAACATAGATGATCAATCTAAATGGAATTATAATGATACTGGTTATGCATTATTTGGGTTTCACATATATAACCTAATTGAGATGCATAAACAAATCATGATCCAAAAAAAAATCTTTAACTCTCTTTTGTACATCTTCTAATTTGAATGAGATTCTAGACAGGATCCTGATACTGGATGATCTATTGTGATATTTATGGATATAAAAATCACTTTCTTTAGATTCAAATTTTTGAAACTAAACTAAGGGACATCCCTTAGTTGGTTCTGAGATGATTGTCTAATATTCTCCCTCACTATTGAATAACTATAACTTCTAAATTTAAATTTATTATTGACTGAACTAGGATGTTAGAACATGAGGGGTTCTATCCTTAGTGATGTCAATAATACCTTTGTTTGAATTTTTGTCAAACTTCAAAACAAAATCAAGCTATAATTTGACTAAGTCCATAATTGACTAATCTTGGATGTTAGAATTTGAGGGATTCTATTCCTGATAAATTCTATGGTAATTTCATCAAAAAGATATGAAATTCAATTCACGGTATATCTTTATCATAAACAAGATTCGGTTGTTAGAGCTTAAACAACTCTATCCCCGTTTCTTTTCATAGCATTAAAATTCAAAATATTTTGAAACTACAATTTTCTTTGAAGGAAGTTGTTAAGTTTTAACTTTTGATTGAAATCGTTCTGGTCATATTCAAACTATTTAATTTAGAGGGAGTCAATCAATCCTTTATTAAGTTTTTAAATCTTTTCCAATATCATTTTGATTGGGTTAAGATGATTAAAACTTAAGCGCTCACAGTCAAATACTATAAAAAATTATCAAATAAAAAAAATAAAGTTTTCACTCTCTGATGAAAATCAAACTTTTCTCAATCATTATGAGTATTTGATATTTCTTAGTGCTTTCACTATAAAGGATGCTCAAATATGCTCGTTGCTCTGTAACAACTCATGCAAAAGTTAAAATTTTTCAGAGAAAATTTTATCATGTTGCATTTAGTTCTCTTAGAACATGCAAACCAGAACTCTAGAAAATTCATATAATTTTCTTTGAGTTATTCGAAACAAATTCAATCATAGAATCAATCTTTTAATCAAAATCTTACATTTCTCCTCCAGTGGTCAAGATTCTTTGATAAGTTTTTACTTAACAAAAATGATCAAACTACTCCCCTTTTGTTTTTCTCATATATAATGATCCGATATAAAAACATAATCCCCAGTGGAATATTTATAAGTTATAAAGATCATTTGTAGTGGAGGAGAAAATAAATTTTCAATTCAAAGATTTTCAAGTCTTTCAATCTTCAAAATGTTTTTCTTTCTCTTCTAGAAAATGACATGTATAAAAGCTTATGATCTCTAGTAGAACATTTGCACGTTGTCAATGTCATTTGTGGTTGAGGGAAAAGATTCATAGCTTTAAGGGAATCAACTTTACGTTAAAAATTCACCACCCTGAAATCAGTCTTTAGGTCTAAGTCCGCTTTTAAGGCATCCTATTGACTTCTGGCTTAAGTCTGCTTTTACAGCAGCCATCCTGATTAAATCTGTTTTTAAGTCTAAGTCTGCTTTTACGGCTTCCTATTGACTTTCTAGCTTAAGTTTGCTCTTACGGCAGCCATCCTGATTAAATCTGTCTTTAGGTCTAAGTCCGCTTTTATGGCATCCTATTGACTTTCTGGCTTAAGTCCGCTTGTACGGCTTCCTATTAACTTTCTGGCTTAAGTCCGCTCTTACGGCAGCCATCCTGATTAAATCAGTCTTTAGGTCTAAGTCCGCTTTTACGGCATCCTATTAACTTTATGGCTTAAGTTCGCTTTTACGACTTCCAAACCTGATCAAATCCGTCTTTAGGTCTAAGTCCGCTTTTACGGCATCCTACTGACTTTCTGGCTTAAATCCGCTCTTACGGCAGCCAATCCAGTTTAAATCAATCTTTAGGTCTAAGTTCGCTTTTACGGCATCTTACTAACTTTCTACCTTAAGTCCGCTGTTACAGCAGCCAATCATGTTTAAATCTATCTTTAGGTCTAAGTCCTCTTACGGCATCCTATTGACATTCTTGAAGTTAGGTATAAGCATCCCTAGTGGCATCCTAATCTTCATCCAGAAGTTAAGTATAAGCATCCCTAGCGGAATCTTCTCTTCATTAAATTATAAACCTTAAATCTGATCCTCTATGGTTAGGTGTGAGTCCCCACACTTAGGCTTCCTTTCCATATGATCATTTGATCCTCTGAAGTTAGGTGTGAGTCTCCACACTTAGGCATCTTTTATTCACGATCATTTGCTAGAGTTGGAGAACGCCCCTCGTGGCACCATCATAGTATAAATTTTAAATCTTAAATCGATCCTCTAAGGTTAGGTGTGAGTCCCCACACTTAGGCATCCTTTCCTTACGATCATCCGCTAGAGTTGAAGAACGCCCCTCGTGGTACCATCCTAATGTAAAACTTAAATTGTTTAAACCTTCCAAGATTAGATACAATCTTTTTCATTGGTTGCTTTCTTTTTTTTAGAAGACGCCCTTTAGTTCGTTGAGTTAGGTGTAAGTGCCCACTTAATGACATCCTTCCTCTTGAACTAGAAAGAAGACTATAGTATTATCAAAATCATATTCAAACCAAAATCACATTGAAAATCTCTATTCATGCCAAACTACATTCAAATCACTAAAGCATCATTGTCGACATCAACTTCAAAATCACTGAACCGACTCGAAACTCTATCAACCTTTATCCTAATTTTCTATCAAACCTCAAAATTCCTTCAATTGTAAACTCAAATCTTCAACTTCAACTCTGGATCAAGTTGATTGTTTTGTTCAACGCCAATACGCATGATAAACTTTGGCAAGTTTATCATGCCTATTGGGGGTCGATTTGTTGACCTCATTATTCGAGGTAAATTTCCCCAGAATTAATCTCTAGTGCTTAGGTCTTCCTAACCTAGTGTAGACGTCGCTCCATAGGATTTCTCCTAGATGGATACCCACTGACGTAGCATCGACTCGAACTTATCACTCAACTCAAATCAAAATCAATTCAATCCAATTTTAATTCAACTCCAAACGAAACTCAAATCAAATTCGATTTATGATTCGTCAATTCGCCTGGACTCATTTAAATGTAACCTAATTTATTTTTGATCAAATTGATATTTTATTAAACCCTAATCCAAACCTTTGAGTCTTAATGATAAATAAAGATAGAATAATAATCTTCCTAAATACAAGTCATATAGCCATTTGGGCAATTTCCATTTAGTCCAAATAAGTAGTTAAGGCTGATCTCCAGCTCATGCACCTAACCGACCCCAACTCCCTCTTAAGTTCTGAACCCTCTCCCTCACACTACCCCACTCACTCGGACAGACAGAACAAAACCGCTCCCCATCTCCTCAGCAGTTCGCACGAAGCCCACGGTCTCCCTCTCTCTCGTAAAGTCCAGGCAAGAACCAAAACTCCCAAGCCCTCCTTGCAAAACTGCTCCCTTCTCTCTGCTTCACACGACCTGAAGTTCGTGAACCCCGCTCCTCTTCGTCTCCCTCTCCCTCTCATTTCAGAAGAACCAAACCCAGGCCCCTTCTCTCTCAGCAGTTCGCAGCCCACGAACCCCCTCACGCCTGCAGTTCGCTAACTGCCTTCCCCGTCACCCATTCCTTCTAATTCGCGTACAGATAAAGAACCGCCTCCCAGGTTGGAACTCCCTCTCTCACGATCCCTTTCTACCTACAGACTCCCAGTTCGCCTCTTCCCACTCATTCGAACTGCTCGATCTCCCCTCAATTCCGAAACCCCACAGGTCACGAAATCAGCCCCCCCGTCTCCTCCCATTTCGCAAGAGGACCTCCAGCCGTCCTCTTCTCTGTTCGCACAACTCAGGAAGAAACCCCAGTTCAAAAAGCCCCCTGCTCGGTCAAATTCTCCCGTCTGATCCTCCCATTCGCGAAGCCAAGACTGGACGCCCCTTTCTCCTCTCTCAGTTTTCATATGTGAAACCCAAGTTGAGCTCATCTCAAGTTCGTTTTCCACACGAGCAAGAGAGACGAAGACTCCCGTTTGGCTTCCCTGGGTTCGATCGGACAGTGGCTGCTGCTTAACCGTCGATCCTCCTTCTATTTGCAAGGTATTTTCTATCTTCTCTTCACTATTTGGTTGCAGTTCTTGGCTCTCATGCCAAAGTTTGTGACCAGCCATTAGTTGGAATCATGTATGTTTATAAAAACAATTTCTAGCAAAACATCATTAACTAGATTTCATATTTCTGCTTTCTTTAGGATAAATCAGATTGAAAATATCTAATTGTTTCTAATTAAGATTATAACCTGTTGGATTTACATTTTCTTTTCATTGAAATGAGTTCTTTATGCATCAATTTTTTTTTGTTAGTTTATCAATAGCATATGAATCATCTCCTCTTAATTTAAATATTGTTATTCTTGAGTATTTTTAAGTTGTCATTTTTTATAGCAAAGAAATGATTAAGGGTAGAATTTTAAATGTTTGCTCATAACATCTTTGATTCTCATAAAATCTGAGAGATTTTCTTAAGTTTCCTTGTTTCGGTTTCATTAATAATTAGCTTAATTATTGCATCTTTATATCTTGATATAAATCTATGGCAGAGTTCTGTTTGAAATTGAAAGAGAGAATAAAATAAATCCACCATGCTTTCTTTAAATATAGGAGATATGATGAGACACATATTTTGAACTTTAGATATATATATATATATATATATATATATATATATATATGAAAATTTTCTATAAAAGTAAATAAGATTTCCTACATTGTTTTAGTAATACTAATGGTCATATCAAAAAGTTTGTATGTAATGGTTTATATATTTGCGATGGTCAAGGATTTGAGAAATTGTTTGAAAAATTATATATATAATTAAATCATAATAATACTACTTGGCATGTTAGAGTTTGTAATGAAATGTATAGAGTTAAGATTTGTTTGTGTTATGGAAAGGTAAAGTGAGTCATGTAATCATGTGTATGTTTTAAAATATGATTGTGTGATCTTTGGAAAAGTGAAAGGTGTATATTTTAAAAGGTGATTTATAAATGTGAGTGCTAAGAGATAAGTGTATATTTGAAAGTTGAAGATGAATGGTTTTTTGAGAAGAGAGAGAGAGAGAGAGAGAGAGAGAGAGAGAGAGAGAGAGAGAGAGAGAGAGAGAGAGAGTTTTTGTTAGAAATTGTTTGGTTTGGGTAAATAATAAAAGAAAGTAGACCTCTCTTTTCCCCTTCAACTTCTTCTTTCTTATTGCTTCGGGGTAAATGTTGGAAAGATATATACTATGCTATCAAAAGTGAACAGGATCCAAAAGGACATTCAACCAAGCCGGTGTTCAAGCCCGAAGAAAGGTACGTCTATATTTTCAGTAAAAATTTTAATTATTTTATTATTAATTATTAAATGTGCTTTCTAATCCCTATTTTTCCCTATTTCTTTTCTTTATTGGCATAAACTATGAGGAATGGTACCGGTCGAGGGAACAAAAAGACGAGGAACTAACGGCGTTAGTCGCTTCTATCCAACCGGGTAGATGTGCTACAGGAGGAACCACCGGGTCGTAGCCCCCGATGACTATGAGTATTCTAAACTTAGGAAACCTTTAGGGGCCCCTTGATGTGGTGTGCGTGAACCCTTCCTTTAGGTCCCTGTAGTAACTTCAATTTTATTAGGTTTACTTTTATTTAATCTTAGATCCCTAAACCATTTTTATATATACGCAAAGTCCTAAGGGTTAGTAATAACAAATTGTTCACTCCATATAATAGTAGTGACACTTAAGGACAATAATTAAGAACCAAGTCTTAGAAAATCTAGACTTAGAATGACAGCACACTATACGATAGAAACTTATAACATAGAAAATATAGTGACACCTCATCTTAGGATTAGTGAATATTTTCAAATTAAAATTTAATCAATTAGAAAACTTTAGCCAATAATTGACTTAGGACATATCAAAACCCCACACCTTACTACACACACTTATTTTTGTTTGTTAAGACAATCGACTCTAGTTTTAGGTTAGGCCGGTGTTTATTTCCTTACTGCATTGTGACGGGCTTTTTTGACTTTTATTGCATGTTGGATGTAAAACTGTTGGTGTGTTTGTTTACTTACTTTTATTGCACTCTATGATGTGATTTGGTTGATGATTAGATTACCTGTAGGTTAGGAGTGATCGGGTTGTTAACAAAATTTTCTGCAGGTGGCCACACTCATGCAGGGCAGTAAAAAAAAAAGGGGGACTAATTTATTAATAATGATATAAATACTACAGGTGTTTCAGCTGGTTAGCCCCCAAATAAAAAAGAGTGTGGCCAAGTGTGGCTGAGTGATTTAATTTAAATGCTTATATATAACTGCTTGGGATGACTTTTGTTTAGGATAACCCTACATGTGGTCTAGATTTTCTTTTCCTTTTATGTGATGTAAATTCAAATGTAAATGTAATGTATTAAAAGGCAAAAATATGAAAGTGATTTTGAAAATGGGATATTAAATACGATTTGGAAACCAAAGAAAAGAGAATATATCTTAAAGGATTATTCTCTTTTATTTGAAAGACCAAATTATAATGATTCTAATATCCAAATAGAAAAGAAAATATCCCTTTTAGGGATGAGTTTCTTTTCATTTGGATATCTATATCTGGTGGATTTAAGGAGCTAGTAGAAGAAAAGAAGACGAAATAAAAAGACAAAAGAAAGAAGATGAAATGAAATGACGAAATGAAGAAATGAAGAAAGGAGACGAAGAAATAAAGACACAAGAGAGAATATATCCCATTTCAAAAATCACTTGCGTCATTCTTAGGATTAGAATCCGGGTTTATTGTCAGTGGTGCCCGGCCACATTACTTTTCTGCAAATTCTGGATGTAATTATATGGACATTGGACATTGGACATTATACTTTTAAATTATTTAAATTTATTGTTTACATTGTTTGTGCAGTAGCTTTTTTTAGGACCATTACATGTCGTATTTTGTTTTAGCCTGGATACGAATCGGAGTGCTTTTTTTCGTAAGGGTTCGCTTAAAATTCTTCTACTTGTAATTTTAATAAAAAAATTTAGGCTCACATAGTAACCCTATTGATCTAAGAAGTAAGATCGGGACCGCCGAGAGTCAGCATAAGCATATTGTTACTTTCTCTTCCTTGTTAGGCACCTCCCCACCTGCGGGGTCTGGCAGACCACTTGACCTATGAGGGTGCAGTTCTGTCAAGGGGAAGTTGTACAATTTTTAGGGAAAAACCTATTTTTTAAGCCTAATTTTAAAACTGCTTCATATTCATTTTATGCATTCGAGTCAATTAGCATGCATAGCATTAGATACAAATTAAAAATAGTCTAAAATATTAATTACGTTTCTAAACATTTTTCACCATACATAAGTTGAGGGGCCAATTAGAATGTGTCTTAGATGTCGGCCCTCAATTCCTTAAAACTTAAGCAACGTCCCTACCCATCTTTCATAAGAGACTGGATACATGGTTTTAAAGCGCCTATGTGGTTAGCTGGCTCCCCAATCCAGGCCGGGATAAGTCCAGATTTTCACTTCATTAGTTAGGTTCGGGTCACTAATTTATAGTACCCAAATTAGATTTAGGTTCTGAGGTAGATTCTTTTTTAGATCTTAAGTCCTCGCCCTCCGGGAATATAATCCCAAATTTCTAATAAAATGTCAACTTAAATATAAATTTTTTTCTTAAAATGTAAAGCCCAACATAGGATAGATTGAGGTCGCCTCTGAGTTTCTCAGAATCCAACACCTTCTACTTTTGCTCCTTTGACTCGCTAATAAATGTTTAACATTGAGCTTTCTCCTTGAAAACTCTTTACTTCTGTTCCTTGTCTTCTACTTTGTAGTCAAAGGGGTATGAAATTACTGCTTTAATCGAGAGTTTTCTTTGGAGTATTCCTCCTAGGATGTAATTAACTATAAGAGCTTGCTTATATAGGGATTTTAGAACCCTAGACTAAAATAAACCTTATTTTATTCATATAAAATAAGAGAAGAATCTTTGGGAATGCAGATTTCTTTAAAAACTTCATTTCTAATCTTAAATATGTTTGTAGGATATTATTTTTGTCTTTTCATATAATATAATTTCCTACTTAATATATTCAACTTTAGAAATGATGAATTTTATAAAAGTCATTCTTATTTTTTTTGGATGATTTTTAAGAATGTTATGTTCATCTTTCAAGTTTACTTCTATCTTTAAACACATTTTCTAGAATTTCATGTTTATCTTTCGAAATAATATGTTATTCTTTGAACTGTGTTTGATTATAGTAATATCAATTTTTAAAATCTTATTTTGATATTGAATCCGTTATATAATATTGTGCCAGTCTCTTGAGATTGTACTTTATTCTCAATGTTGTATTCGATTACAAAATAGGAGAAATCAAAATCTGCGTGGTGACATAAATTTTTCCACCAGCAGGAAACCTGGATATATAAAGACGGATTGCCCTAAACTAAAAGCCAATCCTAGCAAAGAGAAGGTTGAGGAGAAACATACTGTAAAGAAGGGTAGAAAGAAGTTTTAAAAAGCTTTCTGGGCGAATTTAGCTTCAGATTCATTAGAGATTGAAAAAGAAGAGGAAGTCACTAATCTGTGCTTAATGGCTGACTGTCTTGATCAGTTAGACCAAGAAGAGGGTCGTTCTCATACAAGACCTCGTGAGAGTATATGGTACCTGGACAGCGGATGTTCAAAGCACATGACTGGAGATACTACTCAATTCATAATGCTGGAAGCCAGGAGTGGAGGCAAGGTTACACTTGGAGATAACACCACAATGATGGAAGTTGGGACAGGTATGATTAGAAATTTAAAGAATTTTTTCATAGATAATGTATTATTGGTTGAAGGCTTAAAATATAATTTGTTAAGTATAAGTCAGCTATGTGATAAAGGTTACTGTATAAAAATTTTTCCTACTAGCTGCATATTAAGCCTAAATGGTAAAGATGTTTTGAATGAAAAAAGAGTAAACAATATTTATATACTAGATTTAAATTGCATTCAAACTCCTACTGCTTTTTGTTTGAAAATTGTATCTGATGAGTCATGGCTTTGACATAGGAGACTTTGTCATTCTAGCATGAAAAACCTTAGGAGATTTACCCAAAAGAACTTAGTGAGAGGTATACAAAAACTAGACTTTACTAAGGACCATCTTTATGATGCATGTCAATTAAGAAAGTAGGTGAAGTCCTCTTTTCAGTCCAATAAGGATCTTAGAACTAATATACCATTGTAAATTTTACATATGGATCTTTTTGGACCAGTTGGAACTGTGAGTGTAGGAGGGAAGGTATATGAATTTGTGATTGTGGATGATTACTCAAGATTCACGTGGGTTAGATTTCTATTTCATAAGAGTTTATTATTTGAGAAATTTAGAAATTTTTGACTTGGATTCAAAGGAAATTAGGGTGTAAAATTATTTCTATTCAAAGTGATCATGGATGAGAATTTAAAAATGATAGATTTGAAGAAAATTTTGTAAGGAAAAAAAAATTGATCACAACCTTTTTGTACCAAAAACCCCTCAGCAGAATGGGATAGTCGAAAGGAAAAATAGAACATTAACAAAAGCTGCCCGAGCAATGTTGGCAAAATATTCACTTCCTAAATATTTTTGGGCTGAGGCGGTTAGCACAGCATGTTTTGTTCTAAAAAGGGTAAATTTAAGATCTAAATTGAATAAAATACCCTATGAGTTGCTAAAAGGGAGAATACCTAATTTGTCTCATTTGCATATTTTTTGTTGTAAGGTGTTTATTCGTAACAATGGAAAATCTGCCATAGAAAAATTTGATCCAAAATCAGATGAAGGAATTTTTGTTGGATACTCAAGTGTTGGAAAATCTTATAGAGTATTCAATAGAAGAACTTTGGTAATTGAGGAGACCACACATATTGTATTTGATGAATATGAAAATATGGAAGAGACAAATATTGTAGAAGATGAAATTGAGATTAACTCCCAAAAGATTGATAAATTAAACTTGGAAGAAAATTTGGAGATAGAAAACCCTTTGCCAAGAGATTTGAGATTTTTTAAAAACCATCCAACGGAATTGATCATAGGTGAACCAAGTGAGGGTATAAGGACTAGGCATGGATTAAATAAGTCAATCATTCATCCTTCATTTCAAATATAGAACCCACTAATATTGAGCAAGCACTTTTTGATGAATTTTGGATTTTGGCCATGTAGGAAGAGTTGAATCAATTTATAAGAAATAAAGTTTGGGAATTAACTACAAGGCCAAATGATCAAAGTGTAGTTGGAATTAAGTGGGTATTCAAAAACAAAATGAATGACTCAGGAGTAGTCATTAGAAATAAGGCTAGATTAGTTGCTAAAGGGTATAATCAGATTGAAGGAATTGATTTTGAGGAAACTTTTGCCCCTGTAGCTAGACTTGAAGCAATTAGAGTTTTGCTAGCCTTTACCTATTTTTGAGGATTTAAATTGTATCAAATGGATGTCAAAAGTGCCTTTTTAAATGGGGTAATTCAAGATGATGTGTTTTTAGAACAACCTCAAAGCTTTAAAAATTCTAAATACCCAAATCATGTTTTCAAGTTGAAAAAGGTATTATATGGATTGAAACAAGCACCTAGGGCTTGGTATGAGAGGTTGAGCACCTTCCTACTTGAAAGATCATTTGAAAAAGGAAGTGTGGATATAACTCTCTTTTTGAAGAAATGTAGAAATGATATACTCATTGTGCAATTTTATGTATATGATATCATTTTTGGATCTTCAAATAAAAATCTTTGTAATAATTTTTCTAAAAATATGAGTAGGAAATTTGAGATGAGTTTAATGAGAGATTTAAGTTACTTTTTAGGTTTTAGCATTAAGCAAATTGAGGAAGGAATATTTCTAAGTCAATCAAAGTATGTTAAGGACATCCTCAAAAAGTATGAAATGGACAATGCTAAACATGTAAGTACACCAATGTGTTCCTCAGTTCAATTGGATAAGGACCCTAAGGGAAAATTTGTCGATAAAAAAAAATTTATAGGGATAATTGGATCTTTACTTTACTTAACTACTAGCCGGCCCGATATCATGTTTAGTGTTTGCTTATGTGCTAGATTTCAATCAGATCCAAAAGAATCATATTTGACAATAGTGAAAAAGATTTTAAGATATATGTTAGGAACTCAGAACTTAGGAATTTGGTATCATAAGTTTAGCTCTTGAATTGAAATAATTGGTTATTCAGATTCTGATTTTGCAGGATGTAGGGTGGATAGGAAAAGTACTTCTGGAATATGTCAATTCAGTGGAAATTCTTTAGTCTCTTGGTGCAGTAGAAAACAAAATTCAATAGCCCTATCTACTACAGAAGCTAAATACATTGCATTAGAAAGTTGTGTGGCACAAGTACTTTGGTTGAAAAATAGTTGATTGATTTAGGATTGTCTATAGGTACTATTCCAATTTATTGTGATAACACTAGTGCTATTTTCATTTCTAAAAATTCTATTCAACATTCAAGAACCAAAGACATAGACATAAGGCATCATTTCAGAAGGGATCATATATCTAAGGGAGAAATTGAACTCATTCATGTGACAACTGAAAATCAACTTGCAGACATTTTTACAAAACCTTTAGCCTTTGATATTTTCAGTGCATTAAGAATAAGGCTTGGTATGATTGATTTAAATGCTTAAATAAAAATTTTCTTGCAACATTGATGTTTGTTTATTAATTAAATATTTTTTTTATGTGTTTATAATTCTGTTTGTGTGATTTTTTTCTTTTAGAGTCTGTGTTTCTTTGTTATTTTTTGTATCTATTTTATTCTGGTCATATTGGATCGTCTGTACAAAATATTTTCGTATGTGACGATCGAGAATTTTTGTACGGGATGAAAATTTTTCGTTTGGTATGAACATGTCGTTTTCAATATATAGGCGGGCTTTTTAACTCAATAGTCACACGCTAAACATCACTTTCAACTCCTTTCTTACTCTAGATCACTTTCAAATGGCCAGTTCAAGCAAGCGTCAAAAGGTCTTAGTCAAGAAGCCTCATAGGAATTCGTCCGAAAACTTTCTGTCCAAAGCAAATGAGGATTCTTTTCCTAGATTTGCTTCTGCCAAAATCACTCCTTCCCGAATTTTAATTCAAGAAGATATTACCTTTAAGGTAATGCATTTATTTGCTTCGACTCAGTTTCAATTTATCCTTACTCTGGTCCACCTCTATAACAAAGAAACCTTTCACTATTTTCTAGCCAATATGTCCTTCAATTCTGACCACTCTGTGATTTGCTCCTTTGTTTTCAAACAAAAAGTTGAAATCATTAAACACGACTTAGAAGCTTTTCTACATTTAAGGGCTGAGGGGAGTAGAGCCCATACCTTAATCACCAATGATACATATAAATGGTATGAAATCAAAAGAGTGATTAGAGGAAATGATTTAACTGAGCATGTGGCTAGGGTATCTGGTCTTGTCCATAATGGTTGCATCATCCAGCATGTTCTTAGAACTTCAATCATTCCAAAAGGTGGTGATAGAGTCAATATTACCCTACTTCTTTCCATGGTAACTTTCTTAATCATGAGCAATAAACCTATAGATGAAGCCCAACTTATTCTTGACTACCTTTATGGGCTTTCTGAAATTGGTCATGCAGAACAGAAAAGAAAAAGGAATATTGCTTTAGGACACTTAGTTTCCTACGTTATGCAAAAGAAGTATAACTTGGTCCATCCTGATCAAGAGTATGAAGAACCGCTCTATTATAATGACGGATCATTTAAAGCGATCTTCAAGGAGGAATCAGGAAAAATACATGTCATCAGTGATATAGAAGAAGAGCCTGAAGATGTAACTGCTCCTATAAATAAACCAAATTATTAAAAATTGGTTCAAAGATTTGATCATTTAGAGACTCATTTTGATCATCGCCTTGATCAAATTGAGACTCATTTATAACAGTAGACTACTCAATATCAACATGACATGGGCTATATGAGGGAGCAAATGAATGATATTAGTACCAATGTACTTATGATGAGTACATATTTTAACCTCTTTGGTGGTGCTCCTCCTCCTCCTCCAGATCAGGGACCGTCCGAGTGATTGTTACACTTTATATTTTGTGTTTGTATTGTTATTATTTATGTGCTAGTTGTTGTCTGCATTTAGTAGTTTTTATGTATTTCTTCTTTATTTTAGTTAATTGTATTGATATCTTGATGAATACTTGTAATATTTAAAATGATATCAATATAAGTTCTTGTATTTTGATTTAAATTTACTTTTGAAATGTTTGTTAGACTTTATGTAAATCATTAGATTTTTAATCTTAATCGTGTTATAACCTGAATTACAAGAAAAATTAAATTCATTAGAAAATCTAGTTATTCTAAGTTTAAGTTATGTTTATAACTTGATATTATTAGATTTATCAATTTAATGTCTCTTCTTTAGACTATATTATTGTTAATATTATTATTGCGACTACGATGTTTTCTTATTTTATATTTCACTTATCAATTATTATTTATACACTTAGAGAGATTTAAAATTTTAGATTATTATTTTTGGAAAAAATAAAATTACTCTTGCAAATTGTCTAAAAGTATAATAAAAAAAAATCAAAAGGAATGCGCAAAGATTCGCAAAGTGAAAAAGTGGCACAAAATAAGCCCAAAATAAAAATGATGCACAAAAGTGTTCCACAACTATGAAAAGATGCGCAAAACGCCACATGTGATAGTTATTTCTTTCTAATCTCTTTTAAGCTCTTAATTCAAATTGATCTTATGTTCATTTATAATTGATATTGAAATTTGAAATATACAATTTTTCATTCATCCTTATTGCAATGATATTCTCTATCTTAGTGTCTAAACTGACTCATTTTCTTGATAAATTCTTTTTATTATATATGTTATATCACTTCTTAAATTATATGAATTTCTATGATTTTCTTAGTATTTTAATTTTATTTGCATAACATATTTCAATCCCTGTTAAGATTACATTATCAAATAATTTTCATATCTCTGCTTTCATTTCAAGTTATTTTTCTTCACTTTTTGCTGTTGTCAAAAAGGGAGAAAAATTGTTTGTTGAATTGTGTCTTGTGAGTCTTGTATCTTGTGTTAGTATTTGTGTTTATTTTTATTTTTAGTATCTTGTGAGTCTTGTATCTTGTGTCAGTATTTTTGTTTATTTTGTTTTTTTTTATTATGTTGTTGTTTTGATTTGTATAATTTTTTTTTTGAAAAAAAACAATGCCTCCTTATTTTCATGCATTCATCAATTAAGGGGGAGCTTAGGAGATTCTTAAAATTTGAAATCCTACAAATAATAATTGTTTTGTCATCATTAAAAAGTGAGAGATTGTTAAGAGAGTTGCTATTTGCATATGTTACAATCTTGCAACTTGTATAGTTTTGATGATTTCAAATATTATTATTTTATGTGAAATTACACTTTTTGGAAGATTTATTTTTACTCTTATGTGTACTAATATTTTAGAAAAATTGAACTCCAAACTATGAAGACTTCAAATCAAATTCAGCATACAATTCTTCGCAAATTGAAGCTTTAAATTGTTCTTTGAATTGAGAGAGAGTGATTGTAATTGAGTGAATAAAAAAAAAACACACACACACACTTACTTAAGGAGATCTTACAAATTTGTACTAATCGTACGGTACAATCATGTTAGTTCTTCTCCCCGTAAGAGCAATGGAACGAACAATAGTTGGAGGAAATTTTTCTAAGTCCTGACCGTCCAGGATGAAATTATTTTCATCCCATGATAAAATAGGCTCTGTAAAAAATTCGTTCAGATAAAATCTATAATCGTGCTAGGACGATTTCTTCTCTGTAAAAATTTCGTCCAGATGAAATCCAAATCGTCCCGGACGAATTCTTCTCTGTAAAAATTTCGTTCAGACGAAGTTCATTATCGTACCAGGATGAGTTACTCTCTGTAAAAATTTCGTCCGGATGAAGTCCTATTCGTCCCAGGACGATGTGAATCGACTTACCAAAATTGGTTACGTCCATGCAGTTATTTGGGAACCAACCTATGGTATAACTGATCGTACCAGACGAACCTAGTTCGTACGGGATGATGATCGTGTACGAAGATAGTTCTTACCAATATTCATTAGGATCGTTTCTGACACTTTAAGTAAAATCGTCCAGGATGATCCACGATCGTACGGGACGATTCATTTCGTGTTGACTTGAAAAATTTGCACTTTTGGATGGTTTTTCTTGTCTCTCCTATATAGTCCAATTTAGACTACCACCCAATTTTATTGCCATTTGAACTTCGAACCTATTGAAAGAAGAATCAAGGAGAGAGTGTGATAGAGCATTCAAAGGAGGATACCTGCCACTAAAGTGTGAAGGCTTCGCCTGGTGTTCAAAGGAAAGAATCTCTAATTGTGATTTGGGATTACTTCACTCTTTTCTTCTTTACTTCTAGAATTCTTGTGAGAAGATCTGTCAAGAAGATTCGGTTTTCTGCCGACACTTGAAGAGTGTAAACAGCCGCGGGTTCTCTGCCCACACTAAGAGAGTTTGAAAGGTCGAAGGATTCTCTACCAATACTAGGAGAGTGTGAAAGGACAGACGGTTCTCTGCCAATACTGGGGATAGTGTAAAAGGATGACGGTTCTCTGCCAACACTAGGGATAGTGTAAAAGGATGACGGTTCTCTGCCAACACTGGGGATAGTCTAAAAGGACGACGGTTCTTTGCCGCACCGTGTAGTGGTGGAAAGAGTGTTTGTAAAGGCTTCTCCGCCTTGTTGTGGGTGCAAAAGGAGAGACACAATTGATATTAGTGCAATACTCGGAGGGTGCCTCCGGGGAGTGGATGTAGGTTTGATTTAGACCGAACCATTATAAATCTTGTGTCTTTTATTTTTACTACTTTTTATTTTTCGCATTTTGTTTTTGTTCCAAAAATTGTGATTGAAAATTTTTTTCTAAAAATTCATTAAAGTTTATTTTCGGTTCAACATACTCAAGAGGGATAATTTTTTTTTTAATTTTTTTTTAAAAAAAATACCAATTCACCCCCCACCCCACCTCTTGGATAGCCTTGAGACATAAGCTTAGATTTAACAACCTAATTCATAGTGAACGAATCTCAACAGTTGGGTTCGTATTTTCGAAACATTTAGTAAGACTATGAGTTTGCTAGAAACTGAGCTTAGACGGTCTCCAGTTTAATTTTTGAAATTTTCTACTTAATTTTGCTTCAAGGTTCGTGCGTGATCAAGATAAAATTTAGATATATATCAATAATAACAATAATAATAACAACATAATCATAAATGGCGGCTTTAGTGCGTGAAATCGAAATAAAAATTTAATAAAATTGATATGAAAGCATATAGCCGTCTCTCATGGAATTAGTTAAGTTGTTTTACTTGAGGAATTAGTCAAATGTAAGAGGCGGGCTCAGTGACGAGTTGCATGGAGTGAAAGGAGGAGATAGGCAACGGCAAATACAAATATATAGCTTTGGCCATTTCCAATATCAAATGAAGAATACACTCAGAGATTTCTGCTTAAATCAATATGATTGTCTTTCGAGAATTATTTATGCTCTTTCAACAATTATTCCTTTTCCATCTTGTCGCCGCCATCGGCCTCGTGGTGGGAACAATGGTGATTTGTTATGTGCAGAATCCTAATTTCAGCTGGATCTCTTTCTTCGCCGGGGAAGATAGTGTTTTTGAAAAACACCACGTTGAATTGTCAAAGGCAAAGGAGTTGTCCCGACAGAGGGCTATTTGGCCATGTAAACCTTTGCCGATGAGGAATGGCCGGACGACGAACTTGGTGAATATTCTTCAGTCGAGGTACTGCTAGCTAGTTAATGATTATAAATTAACTTATAAGAAATATGTAAGCTCACTGTTGCCGAGCTTAAATAATTAATTAACTGATAAGAAATCTATATGTAGATGTAGTGCAGAAAACTATTATTAGCCTCCTAAGAAAAATTTCTATTTAAAATGTCGATCTTATTGCAAATTTATTATAACTTTATAAAATTTTGAGCAATCATTTATATGAATGATTATATTAGTTATTGTATGCTTATTGTTAGCGTTTTATCTCTTCATTTTAGCAAGGCTGATCAATTCATAAAACAACATTCTCGTTTGGAGAACGGAGAAAGAAATGCTCGCACGGTTTCCTCAGAGAGGAAACCTGCTTCTCTTTTTTGGTAATTATTTATTGTCAGTAATTATTTTATTTCATCTCTTTTTTTTTAATAATGATTGAAATAATACTATTAATATCTTTAAATAATTTAGTTATTGTGTGATTATTCACTAATATTTAAATAATTTAGTTATTGTGTGATTATTCACTAATATTTTTCTATTATTGTCATTTTAGGGCGGTTAATAACTTTAGAAGACCATCGGCTCACTTTGAGGAAAGTGGTGGAAAATATGCTCCCATGGCTATCTCAAAGAAGAAAAATGCATCTCTTTCGAGGTAATTATCCTCTAGATTAATAAATATCATGTTCCATCTCTTAGTTTTATTCGAGTCTTGTGTATGTAATATCGATGAGTGTATGAGCTTTAATTGGCTTAAATTTCCAAAAAAAAAATTGGCGAAATAAGTTCTAAATGATTTTATTATATATAGATATATAATATCATTTTTAGTATTTTAATTAATGCTCATATTATCCTCAAATTGATAAGATGGTCTGTCTTTTTTTATATTTGAAGAAAATATCTTTGAGTTCTAAATCTCAATGCATTTAAATTTATAACTTTATAAATTTTTATGCAATCGTTTATATGAATGATTATATTATTTACATTAAATATAACATTAAACTTGATAAAAATATAATATAACTATAATATATTATAACATCTAAATGAGTATTAAATATATATAATTATGATTTAACAAAAGCACTTATCAAATATTTTTGCATGGCCCCACCACTTAAAAAGCTATATAAATGATACAAAGTGAAAATTTCCAACTGATTTGGATCTAAATAACTATGTTAAAAGTTTTCATGATTACAACATATATCTTATTTTTCTATATAAATTTTTTTATTAATTTTAATAATAGGAATAATATATATTTTTTTTGTTGATAATATTTAATTTTTTATTTGTTTAATGTTTATATATTAATTAAAGATTATAAATAATTAATTTTTATATATTTATTTATATGCATGAATAATTTATCTATATAATTTTATAGTGAATTTGTTGTATAATTTATTTGTAAAAATTATATTTAAATATGTAAAATAAAATAGTAATAGTTTATATTAAATTTATGATTTTATGTAAATTAAATTTTGATAAAAAATCAAATTTAAACATTAAACATATTTAAATTTAAAGTTATAAAAACATTATGCTTGAACTCAATTTAATTTCCAACAAGATTAAAGCCATAGGAGCTCTCATGGTGGTATGGGCGGTGGTTTTGGGCAGAGAGAGAGAGAGAGAGAGAAAGAGAGTCATGAATATATATTTTTTAAATATTTTAGGTATTTTAAAAACAATAACATATTATTTTTCTGTAGAATTTTAAAATAATTAGAAGTTTTCAAGGAATTCTACAACAAAATTTTAACTTCATTTATCTTGATGAGAGAAAATTGTATGCTTCCTTAAAAATATATAAATTTTTATCGAAATTATATTATGATTAAACTACTTTTTTTAAATTTGAAGTCATAAGAAAAAAAATATAAATATTTTTATCAAATCTAAGTTTAACAATGGTTTTTTTTTTCCCCTTAAAATCGCGTATGAATTCATCTTCATAATTTGACATAAGAAACTTTGACCAATATTAAAAAAATAAAATAGAATGTTCAAAATACTCCATCCACTATATATACTTTAATTTCTCTGTGTATACAAATTACTTAAAAGTTTAATTCAATATGTTATTTATTTATTGTGTGCTTATTATTTTTTATGAATTCTCTTATTTTAGTACTGTTGGTAAATTCATAAGACAATCTACTCCGTTAGAGGAGAATGGTCATAAATATGCTCCCCTGATTATGCTTGAGAATAGGGGTGTCAATATTTGACACGACACGAAAACCCGACCCGGACCCAACCCGAAAAATCCGGGTTGGACCCGACCCGAATGCAAAACGGGTCGGGTTCGGGTTCTAGAAATCGACCCGTTTGAAAAACGGGTCGGATTCGGGTTGACCCGACGGGTTGCCGGGTCAACCTGTTTGACCCGAAACATGCAGTCCGAGCCAAGCCCGAGTCCGAGCCAGCCCGCGATGCCGCGCTACGCCCGCGCTGCCGAGCTCGCGCGGTCGGGTCTGCGCAGCGACCGACCGCTCCGCCGCGATGCCGTGCTCCGCCCCGCGATGCCGTGCTTTGCCCGCGATGCGTGCTGTGCTCCGCCCGCGATGCCGTGCTCCGCCCGCGATGCCGTGCTCCGCCCGCGATGCCGTGCTCCGCCCGCGATGCCGTGCTCCGCCCGCGATGCCGTGCTCCGCCCGCGCTGCCGCGCTCGCGCGCGGTCGCCCCGCGCTGCTGCCGCTCTCCGCCAGCGCTCACGCAATGCGAGCGCTCCTCCGCAATCGGTTCCGTGTCGGGTCAACCCGCCAACCCGCAGGGTCGGGTTCGGGTTTGAATTTTCGACCCGTTTGCCTAACCGGGTCGGGTTAGGGTCGACCCGTTTGAACTCGGGTCTGTTCCGGGTCCGACCCGAACCCGTCCCATGACCCGAAATTGACACCCCTACTTGAAAAGAAGCAATAGTCTCTCTTTCGAGGAAATTATATCTTCACGATAACAACTAAGTTTCATCTCTTATTGTAATAATAATTGAGATATAAATGTGTCTTTAGCTTTATTAATTTTGAAGCTAAAATAGCATTATATATATATATATATATATATATATATATATACACACACACACACACACACACACACACACACACATTCTAGCGCTTTAATTAATGAACATAGCCTCCCCAAAACTGGAGAAATTATTCTTCGCGGACAACATACCTTTTGGATGCGAATCAGAACGCGCCACATCACACGATATACAGTGGTCCCAAACGCGGTACACAACAATAGGTGACGTGTCGAGTTTTGATTTGCATCCGAACGCCGTCCGTATCCGTACATAATAATTTCTCCTAAAATTGAGAATATGATCTACCTTTATAAATGAGGAAAATTGTTTTATATTATGAATTTCAATGCATTTTAGAGTTGTCAAAAATAAAATATATCAAAATTCTAATAATTTGCATCTATGTTCTATCTATATATTCAAAATAAATAAATTTGATCACTTAGAATGGAATCATATTTAATACATAAATGCTTCATTTGTCCTAAGTATATTTTATATTATTGGGATGTATCAATTTGAGGACATGAAAATTAGATATATTTTTAAAGCAACGCAACATAAGACAATAATATATATTATATAAAGGGATTTTATTTTTTGCATTAAATAAAAAAGGACAAATATATTTGTATTTTTATTCAAAAGCTATAAATTAATTACATACAAATTATATATATTGCATTAAGCTATTTTTTAATGTTTGAAGTCTTGACAAAAATGACAAATTAAATATAACTAATAAATAAATTTAATCCCTTAAAATATGTTATTGAGAAATATACGAAATATTGCAATAATATTTTAATATAGAACTATTTCATTTATCATAATAGATTTAATAATATAAGACTGTGACAATTTGAGAATGTGATAATCGTATATATTATTAATGCAACATAATATGAGATAGTAATATTTTATAGAGCTTTAACTAGGCTATAATTTCTTATTAGTCTCCCATAAGTTTTGCACCTAAACATGTTGAAACTAAGGCTTTGGAAATCCTTAAGAAAAAAAAATTCCAACAAAATAAAGAAAAAAAATTCAATGTAAAGCATCATATTTCATATTTAAAGTTATAACAATATTATGCTTGAAATTAATTTAATTTCCAACAAATTAAAGCCATGGGAGCACTCATGGTGGTATGGGCGGTGGTTTTGGGTAGAGAGAGAGAGAGAGAATAATGAATATATATATTTTTTTAATATTTTAGATATTCTAAAAATAATAACAGATTATTTTCTGTAGAATTTTAAAATAATTAAAAGGTTTCAAGAATTTTTATAACAAAATTTTAACTTAATTTTCTTAATGACTTAAAATTGTATGCTTCCTAAATTCTTAAAAATATATAAATTTTAACCGAAATTATATTGAGATTAAACTATTTTTAAAAATTAAAAGTCATAAGAAAAAAAAGGAAAAATTAAATATTTTTATCATATCTAAGTTTAACAATGCATTTTATTCTTAAAATCACGTATGAATTCCTCTTTATAATTTGACATAAAAAAATTTGACCATTAAAAAAATAAATTAAATGTTCAAAATACTCCATCCACTATATATACTATAAGTTCCATATGTATACAAATTTCTTAAAAGTTTAATTCAATATGTTATTTAGTTATTATGTTCATATTATTATTTTTTAATTCTTGTCATTTTAGTAGTGTTGATAAATTCAGAGGGCAAACTACTCAGTTAGAGGAGAATGTTAAAAAATATACTCCCCTGATTATGCTTGAGAAGAAGCAGTATGTCTCTCCTTCGAGATAATTATATCTTGACGATAACAACTAAGTTCCATCTCTTATTCTAATAATAATTGAGATATAAATGAGCCTTTAGCTTTATTAATTTTGAAGCTAAAATAGCATTATATATATAGATATATAATATCATTTATAGTGATTTAATTAATGAACATAGCATCCCGTGAGAATGGAAAAATTATTTTTGTGGATACAGACGGCATTCGGAGGCGAATTAGAACTTGCCACATCACCCGGTGGACGTCGGTACCCAGCCGCACTACACAACAAACAGCTGATGTGGCGAGTTCTAATTTGCCTCTGGACGTCGTTCGTATCCTCACAGAATAATTTCTCCTGAAATTGAGAATATGGTCTATCTTTATAAATGAGGAAAATAGTTTTGTAAAATAAAAAAAAGGAAAATATTTTTGTATTCCAAATTTCAATGCATTTTAGAGTTGTTAAAAATAAAATATAGCAAAATTCTAATAATTTGCATCTATGCTCTATCTACTTAAAATAATTAAATTTGACCACTTAGAATGGAATCATATTTAATACATAAATGCTTCATTTGTCCCAAGTATATTTCATATTATTGAGATGTATCAATTTGAGAACATGACAATTATATGCATTATATAAAGGAATTTTATTATTTGCATTAAATAAAAAAATTACATATATATGAATGAGATTCGTTTGAATCGAAAACTGCTCAGTTTATACATCAATTTGTTCGACTATAAATTTATTCTATTTATATTAATTAATAATTGTATAACATTTAAGATTAAGAGTATTTTCATGTGTGATGAAAAAATTCATTTGTAAAATTATAAAACGTGTTTACTCTAAATTAAAAAACCTCCTTAAGAATGTGTGATGATACAAATTAATAACTCATTCAGATTTTTAATAAGAGAAATTTGTATTTTTATTCAAAAACTATAAATTAATTAATAAAAAATTATATATATATATATATATATATATATATATATATATATATATATATATATATATATATATATATATATATATTGCATTAAGAGATTTTTTAATATTTGAAGCCTTGAAAAAAGGACAAATTAAATTTATCTAATAAATAAATTTGTTCACTTATAAAATATGTTCTTGAGAAATATAAGAAATATTGCTATCATATTTTAAAATCAAAATATTTCATTTATCATAATAGATTTAATAATATAGGAGCATGACAATTTGAGAATGTGATAGTTGTATATATTATTAATACAACATAATATGAGATAATAATATTTTATAGAGCATTAACTAGGCTATAATTTATTATTACTCTCCCATAAGTTTTGCACCTAAACATGTGGCTTCGTCTTGGACGTTTTTTTTACTGCTTCTTAAATCAGCTTTTTAATATAAAAATTAAAATTTGTGTATAGAAAGTAGCTTTAAGAATAAGTAAGAAAGCTGCCCCAAACTAAACCTAAATGCATTAAGATTTTCCATTTTTGAATTAATTTAAGGCTTTGTTTGGGACAGTCGTAGTGTTACGATGGTTTCCTTTCGCCTTTTACTTCCTCTGCTAGGGTTTCCGCCGTCACCATGATTTTGGGCGTTTGGTGGCTGTTCCTTCCCTTCTTTCTTCAGTTTTTCTGGTTTTTGCATCATGGCTTCCATTCGCCTTCGCGATCCCGGATTCCTGAAGGGGGCGGCTGCGCCTCTTTCCTTTAGAGACGCTTTATCTGGTATTTCTACTACTTTTCCTGATTTATGCGTTTCTACCCATCGTGGTTTGCCGGCTCTGCTTATTTCTGAGGAGGAAATTCGTTCCCTTGCGGCCCCTTTTGATTTCGCCTTGGTTGGCCGTTTTTCCGGGTCGGCGTCCGCCGGTGGACGCGATTCGGAATTTTTGCTTTAATTTAAAGCTTATTGGAGAATTTTCAGTCACTGTTCTTAATCATAGGAACGTTTTGATAAAGTTAGTGAACGATTTTGATTACTGCCGTATGTTTTCCCATAGATCTTACTTTGTGAAAAATTGTCTCATGAAAGTGGTGAAATGGTCTCCAAATTTGGACATTGAGGTGGAGTCCCCTATTGTGCCGATTTGGGTTTCTTTCCCTTTTCTTAGACCTCATTTGTTCTCTCCTAGAATTCTTTCTGGATTAGGTTCTCTTTTCGGTAAACCCCTCAGGTCGGATATGGCAACTGCTTCTGGTTCTCGTCCGTCCATGGCGCGTATCATGGTGGAATTGGATGTTACGAAAAATTACCCTGATAAAATTTGGGTTGGTTCTGTGGAAACGGGTTATGTTCAATCGGTGGTTTTTGAGGACATTCCGCTTTTCTGTATGCATTGTCATACCTTAGGCCACTCTAAGGATTTCTGCTCTGTTTTACATCCTATGGCTAAATCGGCGGTGGTTGTGTCTGAGAAACAGGATGTGATTGTTGGTAATGATAAGGTGGTTAATGATGTGTTGGATGTTGTCGTTAAGGATCCTAATGTTACTGCAACTTTGGTATCTAATAATTCTTTAAACTGTGTTTCCCTCCCCTTGGATCGATGTCCTCTGGTGAATAATGTTCCTGCGGTATCTAATAACCTTGAGACAGGCTCTGTGTCGAATTCGGATGTTGGTTTCGGGGTGCTACCTGCTCGTATGCCGTCAGGGGGTTCCCCTGTGGCCGGTGTTGTCCCTGTTGCTTTGGTTGTTGGTCATTCGGAGCTTGAGACGAATTCTCCTATTGGTGTTGATAATTGTAATAACCCGGATATGCTTGATGTTGGTGTCAAGGTGTTGGATGGTGAGTTTTCTTCGTTATCTCCTAATGCAATTCCGTTTATTCCCTCGGTTTTGGTGGACGGTCTTTGTCCGCCGGATGTGACTTTGGACTCTTTGGAGGTGGGTCTGGGTGCGGAGGTGGACTCGGCTCCTGTTTTTGGAGCGAGTTCTCTGGACGTGGGTGAAAGGAGGTCTGGAGATTCACCGGTTTTGGGTGTTGTGTATCCAATTGGGTGTGGTCAGGTTTTTGATATGCCGGATGGTGATGATGTTGTTAATTTGATTGTTGAATCTTCTCCTGTCGTTTTTGGGGCGGATCCTCCGTCCAGTGTGGAGAGTATGCCTTTGGTTAACAGGTTAATTGATGTCCCAGTGAAGGAGATTGAAACGCAAGCCATGACTAAATGTTTAGGTGACCCTGCTGGCGTGGAGATCAGGGAACAACTTAATTGGCTGAATGTTTCATCGGATGGTAAGTCGGAATCTGATTCGTCTGTAGGTGATATGGCGTCTGAGGATGACAATGATTTCACTCTGGTGTGTACGAGACCTGCTATCACTGGTGCAACTCGGGGGAGAGATTTTGGGGGGAGAGGCCGACGTAAACGTTGATTTCCCATGCCTGTCTTTTTTGTTGCTCGCTTGTTCTCTTCATGTGACCCTCGGGTTTTATATGCTTTGTGGGGGCTTTTGCTGTTTTGGTGGGCTATGGGCAATGATGTGGAAGGGGCTCGCGGCCCGGTTTTCTCTGGTGGCAACCTTTGGTGGGACTCTACCTTGTCTACACCTTACTGGACGGTCCGTGCTAGGATTCAGGGTCGCTGGAAGCCTCGGCCGTTTACTGAGCCCGTTTTTAGCTGCTGATTTGGACTTCTTCTTGATTTTGTTTGTGGTTTCCTTTTGCTGGGGTGTGGGATTGTGGTTCCCATAAGGATTTTGTAATTTGCCCTTTTATTAACGTGTAGACCCCTTTTGTGGGGTTTTTTTTTAAAAAAAAAAAAAAAAAAAAAAAAAAAAGGCTTTGTTTGGGACAGCTATCTTACTGCTTCTTAAAGCAATTTTTTAGTTAAAAAAAATTAATATTTGTGCTAAAAAGTTGTTCTAAGAAACAGTGAGAAAGTCTTCCCAAACTTAACCTAAGACTCTAATTAATCTATTAGTTTTTCGATGTTATTGAGGATTTGATCCTTGGTTATTTTTTATTTATAATATTTTCAAATAATTTTAATTGTGTGCTTATTATTGATGTTTTGTCAATATCATTTTAGTATGGTTGATCAGTTCAAAAGAAAATTTTATTGCTCTGAGGAAAATAGCGTAAAAAATGTTGACAAGAGGAAACCTGCAGATTATCTTCCCAGGTAATTAATTTTAGGCCCCAATTGCATTTTTCATCATTTTTTAAATATATATATATATATATATATATATATATATATATATATATATATATATATATATATATATATATATATATATATATATCTTAGGTTATCTTATGTAGTTATTATGTGCTATTCGTTGATGTTATATTTTTGTCATTTTAGTGGGGTTGCTCAATACAAAAAACTCTCTATTAATGGTGAAAAAGAAGCAGGCATGGTACTGTTAGAGAGGAAAAATATTTCTCTTTCTAGGTAATTATTTCTTAACAGTCAAAATTTGTTCCATTTCTTTTCCAAAATTATTATAATAAGAGATTATATAAGTATTTATGTATTAAGCATGCTTTCTAGATTGTAAATATATTTATATTATTATTTATATATATTAAATTTCTTGGGATCAAATATTATCCTCTAAGCATGCTAAATTCTTTTAAACTCCAAAACTCTACTTTGATTTATTACCTCTCTTTTTAATTATTAATTTGAGATTTATTTTTTCAAATTTTATTGCAGGATTAAAAAAATTGTGCTGAAAAAGGAGAAGAAGAAGAATTCTATGTGTAAGGCTAAAGTTTTGAAGTTGAAAGAGAACAAGAAGCGCTCTCTCGCCGCAAGTAGTGATTTTGAGTTAGATTGGTATCTAAGCTCTAAAATATTGAAGGTAGCAGATGATGCCTTTGACACAACTGCCTGTAGCAAAAATAATGGGGAGGAGAAGTGCGAAGGAGGGGTGGAAGAAGCAGAAGATTATATGGAAGTAGAACGACCAATGATGCCTTGGGATTTGCTTATGGATGGTGTCACAAGATTGATGGACAGTTTGAGGCTGGCCGGGGACCTTCATTCAGATATGAGTGTTCATTCAGACATGAGTGTTGATGATATCGCAAATCTCATGATGGATTTGAATATGGTTGATCGTATGGATATGAGTGTTGACGACATCTCAAATCTTATGACAGCTTTAAGCTTAATTGTGCACTCAGATCCCAAAATAGATACATGTATTGAGGACATTACAAATCTTATGAAAGTTTTGAGTTTGACATTTATATGAGAGAGTGCTTCTATATTAAGGCTTAATTCATTGATTTGTTCTAGATACTGATTTTTTTTTTTATATTTAAAGAATGTAAAAATTTACATGTTTATGAAATTGTAATGTTAATTTGTATCAATAATATAATATTTTTTCCTTTATACCACTTCAGTTATTTTAACAGCACTTTTCTATAGAATATCGCTATTATATATGTTTTTGAGTTTCAGCGACTTTCAAATAAATTTCAGAGTAAGCTAAACAAACTTATTAGAATTCTTTCGATGGGATTTTTTCTTTCTTCATAGTAAAATAAATCAATAAATGCTTTAAATATTAAACTTTAGGTAGGAGCTGTATAAATGTTTTAGCAAGAACGATTGAAGATGATTTAAAATAATAACAATAAATGCTTTTTCTTATATTCCAGGTTACTTATTTCCCTTCTAATACCCTTTTTTGGAGAGTTGTTTGCAGGACTTCTTGGGCGTTGGGATTTTTGAGCTTCAATAAGTGTAACTCTCTCTCTACTTTTTATTTCCTTTGCATTGTCTTTTGTGTTTTCTATTTTTGCATGGAGTTTATACTGAACGTCTTAATCTTTCACTTCCGGTTTTTGGGTGATGTTGATCTTCAGCCCAGTTTTAATTTTCTGCTTCATTGTAATTTTAGAAAAAGAATCCACCGGCTCATAGATTTTCATTTTCTTTTTGACTGTAGCTCGTTTGAGCGTAGTGAGCTGGAGGATCCTTCTAAGGACCTTGTAACCCTTTTTTGATATTAACTCGTAGGCCCCTATTGTGGGTTTTAACCAAAAATAAATAAATGCTTTATTATTATATTCAATAAAAATTAAAATTATATATATATATATATATATATATATATATATATATATATATATATATTATTTCATATCAAAAAATAAGTAAAATAATATAAAATTAAAAAATTCAAATGATGCTAGTTGCATCGACAAAACTTTAAATTCTTTATAAATTCTCGAATTTATTTGATCCAATTTATTATTTAAAAAAAAATAATGTTGAATAGAAGCCATCATTTCATAAATAAACAGAAAAACGAAAGATTAATGGATTGATTACAACATGACCATTAAATATATTTCATTTGCTAAGGATTCACGATACTACTCCGTGATACATGCAACTGTTTGCTGAATGATCGATCAGAAAAGTTCTCTCTTATTTACAAGTTTCAATTTTTACTAATTTCTCTCGCTAATCTGATTGACTTTTGAAATTGATCAAAAATGATGACAATGGTTCTGAGGCAAATAGGAAGAGGGGAAGCCAATTAGCTGATCTCTTCTCTTCCATCAAACAAGACTTTCGGGTACGTAGAGTTGTACTCAAATCAATCCCTATTAGCTTCACCATCCTCCAAGAGCAAGAGAGATCCCCCACTTTCCCTTTCGTGGAGATTCCTCTTGATCTTTCCTTTCCACCATTGAGGTCGGATTCAATACTAGGCTCCGCCATTCAAAGGTGGTGGTGGAAAGATTCAAAGAACAAAATACTCACTATAAAGTCGAATGAGATCTTACCAGAGAAGACCGACTTCAATCATTATTCAACATTCCTTTCTGCACAGATCTTTTAAGTATGCATAGTTTTTTTATCAACATATTCAGGAAATAAAACTAATTCAAAGTCCTTTTCTTAATAGTTCTATGTTAAATTTTATTTGGACAATTTTTTGTTGTTTTTTAAAATAAATTTTTAATAAAAAAAATTTTTGAATTAAAAAATTTTTGTACTAAAAAACTATTTTAGAAAATAATTAAAAAGTTATTTCAAACAAAATCTTAATTAAATTCCTCATTGCATAAATTAAATTTCATCTTATTAGTTGAACTTATGTTGATTAATTAATATCATAATATGATTCATTATGCTGACGCATTTTAGTCCTTTCCTTTATCCTTGTGTTTATTTTAACATATTATTAATTATGTTTAAACTTATCATTCATTATGACTTGAGCAGCATTTCATTTATTTTCTTATGCGTTTTTTGTATACATGTTTTAATCATTCCAAAATTTTAGTTTCTACTCTCTTATTATTATTTTTGCAGGCTAAAAAATTTGCGGCTATAGAGTGAGTAAATTTTTCGTCTCAGCGATGCACGGATATCCAACACATAGAGAGAGAAATAAAATACCTGATCTTTTTACGTAGAAAGCCCGAAGAGGGAAAAACCAAGGAGTCTTGCCTAGGTGAAAAGAGTCAACTAAATTTGAGTGAATTAAAAAGTTTGACCCATCCCTTGACTTAGAAGCAGACAAATTACAGTAGTTTGGAGAGTTAGACAAAGGTCTAGCGACGGTCGGACGGAAGTCCAACGGCATTGGTGAAAAAGTTTAGTTGACGAGGAATGATTTAACGAAGGTCGGGCAGAAGTTCAGCGACGCTCGACTGCCATGTGGAATTTTGGAGGCGATCAGCAGTCTGACAGTGATCACGACGAAGGTCAAGCTGAAGTCCAGAGGTGGTTGACGACCAGGTGGAAGTCCAGCCATGGCCGGCAGTCGGGCAATGGTTCAACAACGATCAGGTTGAAGTCCTCTGATGATTGTCGACTGATGGAAGTACAACGATTGTTGATTGCAATGCGGTGGTTCGACGATGTTCGTGCTAAAGTTTGGCAGTTGTCGGCGATCGGGTGGAAGTCTATCGGTTGTCGGGGGCTGGGCTATGATCAGAAGATGGTCAGGCTGAAGTTCGATAGTGGTCAGTGGTTTGGTAGAGGTCCGACAACTGTTAGGGTGAAGTCTGGTGGCGCAGTTGGCAACATGATGGAAGCCCGATGTTGTTCAGCGGAGGCAAGGTGGTGGTCCGACAATGGTAGGGTAGAAGTTTGGCATCGGTAGGCGGCCTGGTGGAAGTTTGGCTGCGGTCGATGGCAAGAAAGTGTTTGATTGATGGTCAGGTTAAAGTCTGGTGGCGGTCGGCTGCCTGGTGGAAGTTCGCTAGCGATCGTTGGCCAGGCGGTGGTCCAACGATAATAAGGCTGATGTCCGGCTGTAGTCGGGCGGAAGTTCGGCGGTGATCCGATGTAAGTCGATGGGGGGTTCGGAGTGCTCCATCAGATGGCTCGTATTGATACCCTTAAGCATAGAGAGTTTTTCAAATGTTTAAGTGCCTAAACAATGTCGGAATTTAATGATCTTGGACTTGTTGGATTTGTCTTGCCAAGCCGATTGATTTGACTATAAGCATGTCATATTTTGATAACATTTTGTCATCCAAATAATACTTTGATCATCGAAATAAGGTTTGTGGCCCCCAATTTGAACCCATTTGGACTCGAGTTGGATCGATTTTGGTGTTATTAGGTTCGTCTCTTTAAGACCTTCAGTTTTACTAAAAGTTCACTGAAATTGAAATTCAGATGATCCTAAATTTAATTTTGAAAGTTCTCAATTTAAATATGCCTTGAGATTCATGCTTGATCAAAGCAAATTTTTTATGACGTATCAATTTTTATTATTTTATTTATAAAACTCACAATGGACTTATGAGTTAAATCAATAAAAGGATTACAAGTCATTAGAGGGATCCACATCTTACTTTGCTCAAAGAGCTACAATCAAAATAGAAAAGAACCTAAGGAGCCATATATCCCTAACTAATTACAATAATAAAACCCAAAAAAGATCCAAAGCCAAGACCCACAAAAGCCGCGTAGCTGGGAAGATTAGTTCAGTTTGCACATAGATATCAACATAATATCTGCAAAAAAGAAATAACATAAAACAAAATATTGCAAAATAAATGGCACCTACAAAATAGATAATGTTAGAAACTCCAAGAAAAGAAAAAAATAGAGAAGACAACATAAGATAGCATCAGAGGATGATACTACAATAGAAAACAAATGAAAATACTCGAATCAGCAACAAGGACCTGTATAAAAAAGGAGAACCAACCAAAATATCCCTGGTAAGAGAAGAAAGCCCAACCCAAAAAAGGAAACACTACAAGAAAATCATTGATTACCGGCGGCTTTCCGGCGGCCACATTACCGGCGGCTTTCCGACGCATCTCCGACGATTTTTTCCCAAGGAATTTTTCGACAGAATTTCCGGCGGCTTTTTCACGTTTCCGGCGGCTTTTAAAAAATTAATGAAAATGAAAAAAAATTACTATTTAAATGATTTAACAAAATATTATTAAAACTTATATTAACTATTTAATTATTTCTCATTTTAAAATTAATTAGTTAGTTATTTTTTATTTTATATTAAATATTATATTTTATTTTAAATTAATTAGTTTTATTTTAAAAATATTTGATTTTTGGTCTGCATATACTTTAACTAAAAAATATTGACAAAACAAACGTATTTGCATAATTGGCATTTTGGTTCGTTGCTTGAAATTCTTCACAGGAGACGGGGGTTCAAAATCACACGACCGCACACGAGCAGGAGGCAGCGCACGCTGGAACGCGGGATCCCGCTGGCTGCGTGGAATGCGGGAGCTGCTTCCCGCCGGCAGCGCTGGAAGCTGGAGTTGGCCTGCTCCGGGACGCGGGAGCGGTGCGCCGGTAACTGAGGGTGTTTTTTTTTTGTTTTTTTTTTAATTTGACCGGCTATTTAAGACCGCCGGAATAATTTGCCGCCGGAAAAAACTGCCAGAATTTATTTTCCTACGCGGTTTTTTCCGGCGGCATTTTAACGGCTGGAAAACCGCCGCTAAATTACAAAACCGGCGGAAAATGTTCAATTTCCGCCGGAAATTGCCACCGGAAATGAGTGATTTTCCTGTAGTGAGACCAAAAAAGACCCAGTAGGAGGAAAAGAACCACACAAACTACAACTAACACCCGAAGAAAGCAGACATGCACAATAAACCCATAAAAAAACCAACAACAAAGAAACCAACCCAACCCCAACAAGAGGAACAAAAGATAAAAAAGACAAAAAATAGCAGTAGATTAAAAAACCAACAAGACAACCCAAACACAGTGATCTATAGAATAGATCTGCATAAAAAACTTAAACAAAAGAAGACACCATATATAAAAAAGGCAAATGCCCCAGCATGAAAAAAAAAAAAAGAGTAGAAAAACCAAGGCACGTGCAAGGAAGGAACTAGAAACAACCACCACACTAGCTAACTAGTAATGTAAGGTAACCCATATGCATCCAACATAATTTTTCCCTTAAGTATAGTAGTAATATTTAACATGCTAAAAGGCATGAAACAATTCATAGCAGAGCCTTCCTTAGCCAAACATGCTGCACACATATTAGAAACCACTTTAATGTAAGAGAAATTACTCTGTAATTCCATCATCTTTTAAAAATTATAAAAATTAATAGCGTTAAGACACTTTTTTACATCAACCAATAAAATCATTCTTTTAGAATAAGTTTCAATCCAGATTGTCTTAATGTTATAGTCGTAGCACAATCTTAATTAAGCAAGGCAAATAACTCCACACCTACAACATCACTATTAATATAATTTAAAGAAAAACAACACTCCATCTTGCCATTGTGATCCTTAATCAAGCCACCACACCCTTTACTAACAACATGAATGTTAAGTTTAAACTCATTAATATGAGGGTTAGACCAGTTAATAATCAAAGGAGTAATCACATTAGAGTTTCATAATGAATATTAAAGAAAGCCAATTATTCCTACCTCTAAAGTGTTTCAAAGATAGCGAACCACCCTTAAAGAGTTGTTAAATTTTGAATGATAAGGAGCCAAAAACCCTTTGATGACACATTTTAATATAATTATGTTTGCTCTTATTCCTCTCATCCCAAAGTAATCAAAACACTAATAAAGGAATGACGGTGAATATAAGACTTTTTTACTTTAAGATGAAACCAACATTCTAAAAAATTAGAAATATCCAAGTTATTAAAATCAATCTTAATTTGCAAACCTTTTTACAAAGCAGTCCAAACTTTAGTAGCCACACACCCATTCAAAAAATCATGACTAATAGTCTCAACATAATAACATCATTGACATTTAGAAAATAAACATAAACCTTTATCTTGTAATCTACTATAAAAAAGAATAAAACCTTTTCAAAATTTCTAAACTAACATAGAAGTAGTTAAAGGAGTAGAAAAATTCTAAATCTTATCAAAGATAGGGATAAAATCTTTTTTATTTCTAATTAAATGCCACACTTTATTGAGACTAAAATTACCATCCTCGTATAACTTACACATGATTTTATAATTATAGTTACTATTAATGGGGATATCACAAACCATGTCCACCAAGTTTTGAGGAATGCACACAAAAAGGTAATTTTTTGACCGAACATCATTACTGATGAACCAAGAAGCTTTCAATGAGGAGGTCGAATGAGAATTGAGATAGGAGTATAGAGACCCCTCACCAAACCAATCATCCCGCCGAAAGAAATATGAACAATTATGAATTCCCCATTGAGTAATTGATTCCACATACCATTTAATGTTGCCAAAGCTTTTCCACCTTAGGGATTGACTTTGTTTAAAAGAGCAAGAGGTTGGATGTTTGTTATACAATATTTTTTATTCATGAATTTGGCTTAAAGAGATTCATTACTCCTGAGTTTTATCGTAATATGAAAGAAAAACTTTTAACCAAATCATAAATGGACTTGCAAGACTACCACCCCTTTAAAAACGGGCCAGTATAGTACCACAATTGGACCAAATAATCCTTTTAGAATTATTAGTGGAGCTCCAAAAAAAAATTATTTAAAAATTTCTCCAAGCTATCACAAATACCTAAAGTTGGATTAATGATTTGAAGGAGATAGATAAGCATAGAACAAAAAATGCTCTTAATGAGAATAAGTTTAGCCCCCATAGAGAGAAATTTAAATTCATAGGCAGAGAGATTACTATTAACGGTAGTAAATGTATTATTAAACAAAAAAGACTTCTTACAACCTTCATACAAAAAAGTTATATGATAACAAATGGTTAAAACATGATTGCAAAAGTTAATGCATAATTTAATATTCTCAAAATGCAGCAGAGACATACCTTTGCCACCAATGGAATAGAATTTGCTATTATTAAAATTAAGACCACTTTCCCGTTCAAAAGTAGAAAGAAAATTCTTGACCTTCTTAACACAAACAATAGAAACATTACAAAAGATGATTGATAAGCCAAACTCACAATCGCTCTAATTAGACTATAAGGTTTTCCTCTATAATTCAAGTCTACCTTCAACTCCCTCTCTAGTATTATCAAAAAGAAGAATATCATAAACAAAATGCATACCTTCACAACAAAGCCCCACAGCAAGGAAAGAGTTTGTCATGTTTACGAATTTGGACGAAGAAGGGCAAAAGGAAGAAAGATGGATACATTCACAACGACAAAGTGCCCGTCGGAGGTAAAGGAGGTGTGACTACGGATGTGATAGAAGAATGACGAGGAGGTGAGATTTTGAATGTGACATGGAGGAACGTCATTGAAGGAGGCAATGCGATAGGAAGGAATAATATCGTAGGAGGCAAAGAAGTTATTTAGCGACTATAGCCGAGAATGTACGGAGGCAAAGTTGAAAGAGAGTTGAAGGGCAGATGTAAGAAGTCAAAGAATCAAAAGAAAAAATGAAACGAAAGCACAATCCATCAGCTAGATAGGGTAGTTTGTGGCGAATTTGCTGCGAAATTATGACACATTTTTCATCGCAAACTTATGGCAGAAATTCTGCGACAAAAAAAAAAACATCAAAAATTTCCATCGTAAATCTGTCGCCATTTTTGACAAAAATTAATCCACCGTAAAGTCCACTGAAAACCCACCGCAAATGCTAACTTTCTAGTTGTGAGGATTATTGTTTGGCGTAGCCGAGCAAACCATAATCAAAATGATGTTGTTGTTGTAGCCGAGAAAACCAGAATCAAATTGGGATTTTGCTTCTATCGTTGTAAGTAACTTCTATTTATAATTGAATGAACGTAAAATTCTTTGTTATAGGCGTAATTTATGCTCATTTTATACCATGACTTTAAGAGTAAAGCCACTCATCCACTTGAGCATCCTCATCTCTGCAACACTTAACCTAATATTATGCTCCTCTTTTAATGGCAAACATTTTGCACCATAAAGCATTGTAGGTCTCACCATTTCTTATAGAATATTCCATTAAGTTCTAGGGGGACTTTTCTATCATATATCAAACCTGATGCATTCCTCCACTTCAACCATCCAACTTGAATTCAGCTAATAATATCTTCATTTATTTCACAATCACTATGAATAATAGACCAAAGGAGTCGGGGGACGATGGTCGGGGAGACCATAGTGTGGAGATGGTGGTTGGAGAGACCATAGTCGACAAACGACGAAGATCACAATACAAGAAAATTATCCATTACTGGTGAAATTTTCGGCGGATTTTCAACGGATTATTTAAAAATATTTCCAACAAATTTTCAAACAGATTTTTTGACGGCTTTTCCGGTTAATATGTTTTCGACGGATTTTTCGATGAAACTAAAAATCTCTGAAAATATAATTTATTCTTAATTTAATTCATTAATAATTTTATAGTTTATTTTAATTTATTACTAATTTAATAATGTATTTTAATTCATTATTAATTTAATAACATAATTTAATTAATTGTTACTTAAATAAATTATTTTGATTATCGATTAAAATAATAAACTTAAATTAAGTAGTTTAAATTCTAATATTTTATTGATTTTAATATCAATAAAAAAATATCAATTAAACACTTTTGCAAGAATGGCATGGTGGTCTCACTAGCGCGCGAGAGGGGTGTGGGGAGTCCTCGGTTCGATTCTTAGGGCTAATAGGCACGGCCTGGCGAACCGCGATGGGAGCGGGCTCAATGCAACAAGAGCAGGCTCAATGCGATAGGAGCGGGCTCACCTGGGCACAGGAACCAGACCCAATGGTGCGAACAGGAGAGGGCTGACCTGGGCTTGCTGGCGCCGACGTGAGTGAGCTCACAGCGGACTGGCTCCCCTGGTCAAAGGAACCAGGTCGGCTAGCGCATATTTTATTAAAAAAAAAACTAGTTTAATTATTCTGATGGAAAAAAATTCCGATAGGTTTTTTTCAATGGAAAGGTTTTCAGATGCTCGATTTACTGTCGAAGATATTTCCTCAAAAATCTACCAGAAAATTTTGAAATCTGCTGAAAACTTTATTACTTTTCGCCGGAACTGCATGACTTTCTTGTAGTCGGGAAGATCGTAGTCGGGTGACGGTGGTTGAGAGGACCATATTTCGCTGGTGATGGAGGCCCAAAAGATCGTTGTCTGATTACTACGGTCGAAAGGATTATAGTCAGGCGATAAAGGTCAGAAAGATCGTAGTTAGACGATAATGTTCGAAAGGATATCAGATGACAATTGTTGGCCTGACGTAAGTCCAACAATAATTGTTGGCTAGGCGGAAGTCTGACGACGGTCAGTGGTCGAGGAGGAGCTTGGTGGCAAGAGAGATTTCAATTTTATGGAAGTAGCATTACTAATAAATAGAGAGAATATCAAGGGCATGTTGTAATTGGTTTGAATGGATGGATGATATCGATTCCCTTGATTATAGACCGTTCATCAAGTTTTTGGTGCTTTAATAATGTCAGAATTCGACGATCTTGGACTCGTTGGATTCATTGCGTCGATCAGCTCTATTCGACTATAAGTATGTCACATTTGGAGATCATTTTGGTCATCCAATTTATGGTTTACCCTTCAAATATACTTTGGGTCCTCAATTTGGATCTATTTGGGCTTGGATTGAGTCAAATTTCATGTTGTTGGTGTTAAGAGAGTTGCTATTTGCATATGTTACATTCTTGTAGCTTGTATAGTTTTGATGATTTCAAATATTATTGTTTTATGTGCAATTATTTCCTAACACTTTTTGGAAGAATTATTTTTGCTCTTGTGTGTACTAACATTTCAGGAAAATTGAACTCCAAACTATGAAGACTTCAAATCAAATTTAGCATACAATTCTTCATAAATTGAAGCTTTAAATCATTCTTTGAATTGAGAGGGAGTGATTGTAATTTAGTGAATAAAAACACACACACACACACACACTTACTTAAGGAGATCTTACAAATTTGTACTGATCGTACGGGACGAACATAGTTCGTACGGGACAATCCAGTTAGTTCTTCTCCCCGTAAGAGCAATGGAAAGAACAGGAGTTGGAGGGAAATTTTCTAAGTCCTGATCGTCCAGGACGAAATTATTTTCATCCCAGGACGAAATAGGCTCTGTAAAAATTTTGTTCAAACAAAACCTATAATCGTGCCAGGACGATTTCTTCTCTCTAAAAATTTTGTCCAAACGAAATCCAAATCGTCCCAGGACGAATTCTTCTCTGTAAAAATTTCGTTCAGACGCAATTCATTATCGTACCAGGACAAGTTGCTCTCTGTAAAAATTTTGTCCGGACGAAGTTCTGTTCGTCCCAGGACGATGTGAATCGGCTTACCAAAATTGGTTACATCCATACAGTTATTTTGGGAACCGACCTATGGTATAACTGATCGTACCGGATGAACCTAGTTCGTACGGGACGATGATCGTGTACGAACATAGTTCGTACCAATATTCATTACGATCATTTCTGACACTTTAAGTAAAATCATTCAGGATGAACCACGATCGTACGGGACAATTCATTTTGTGTTGACTTGAAAAATTTGCAGTTTTGGACGGTTTTTCTTGTCTCTCCTATATATGTCCAATTTAGTCTGCCATCCAATCTTTTTTCCATTTGATCTTCGTGCCTATTGAAAGAAGAGTCAAGGAGAGAGTGTGAGAGAGCATTCAAAGGAGGATTCCTGCCACTGAAGCGTGAAGGCTTCGCTTGGTGTTCAAAGGTTAGAATCTCTACTTGTGATTTGGGATTACTTCACTCTTTTCTTCTTTCCTTCTAGGATTCTTATGAGAAGATCTGTCAAGGAGATCCGGTTCTCTGCCGACACTTGGAGAGTGTAAACAGCCGCAGGTTCTCTGCCCACACTAAGAGAGTGTGAAATGTCAAAAGGTTCTCAGCCCACACTAGGAGAGTATGAAAGGACGAATGGTTATCTGCCAACACTGAGGATAGTGTAAAAGGATGACGATTCTCTACTAACACTGGGGATAGTGTCAAAGGACGACGGTTCTCTGCCAACACTGGGGATAGTGTAAAAGAATGATGGTTCTCTATCACACCGGGTAGTGGTGGAAAGAGTGTTTGTAAAGGCTTCTCCGCCTAGCTCGGGGTGCAAAAGGAGAGACACTATTGGTATTAGTGCAATACTCAGAGGGTGCCTCCGGGGAGTAGATGTAGGTCTTGTTTAGACCGAACCACTATAAATCTTGTGTCTTTTATTTTTACTGCTTTTTATTTTCCGCATTTTTTTTGTTCCAAAAATTATGGTTGAAAAACGTTTTCTAAAAATTTATGGAAGTTTATTTTCGGTTCAACATACACAAGAGGGATAAATTTTTTTTTTTAAAACAAATACCAATTCACACCCCTCTTTGATAGCCTTGGGACATAAGCTTAGGTTTAACAACCTAATTTATAGTGAACGAATCTCAACAAGTGGTATCAGAGCTTTGTTTCAAAATCATAAGATTAGACTACTTTTTGATTAACGTAAATGGCTACATTTGAAAATGGAAATACACCTGAGGGTTACTCCATTAAAAGACATCCACTGTTTGACAATATACCTTTTGATTTTTGAAAAACACGCATGTCTACTTTCTTACAGTCACTTGATTATCGTTTATGGATCTTAGTCCATGAATGACATACAAAACCAACTAGATCAGTTGATGGAATTAGAGTTGAAACACCTTTTGTAGACTGGACAGTTGAAGAACGTGACTTAGCACAACTAAATGCCAAATGCTTGAATAGTTTCTTTTATGCTTTAAAATCAGAAGACTACATGCGGGTTTCCACTTGCAAAAGTGGAAAGAACATATGAGATAGACTTTGTATAACATATGAGGGGACTAACGAGGTTAAACAATCTAGACTCAATATCTTGTTGCATGATTATGAACTATTTCGCATGAAACCAAATGAATCTATTTCTGATATGTATACAAGATTCACACATATAGTCACCTCCTTATATGCATTGGGTAGAGAGTTAACTAATGCTGAAATAGTAAAAAAGATTATTCATTGCTTACCTACTGTATATGATGCTAAAATTACTGCAATTACAGAGTCTAAGGATTTAAACATTTATTCTATTGATAATCTTCTTGGTTCGCTTATTGCTTACGAGTAAGGATTTAGCCAAAGAAAGATTGATGGAGGTGAAACACTAAGGGAGAAGAACATAGCACTGAATATAGAAGAGTCTAAAAGTGAATAGTCACAACCTGAGGATGAAGAAGACATTGCATTGATGACTAGACAATTCAGAAGCTTTCTGAATAGGAAGCAGAAGAAACACCAGCAATGAAATAGAGATAAATTCAATATAAATATCAAGGTTTCAAATAATGTTATTTGCTATGAGTGCAGGTGTTGACCTCATTATTCAAGGTCAATTTCCCCAAAATTAATCTCTACTGCTTAGGTCTTCCTTACCTAGTGTAGACGTCGCTCCCATAGGATTTCTCCTAGGTGGATACCCACTGACGTAGCATCGACTCGAACTTATCACTCAACTAAAATCAAAATCAATTCAATCCAATTTTAATTCAACTCCAAACGAAACTCAAATCAAATTTGATTTATAATTCGTCAATTCGCGTCTACTCATTTTAATGTAACCAAATTTATTTTTGATCAAATTAATATTTTATTAAACCCTAATCCAAACCTTTGAGTCTGAATGATAAATAAAGATAGAATAATAATCTTCCTAAATACAAGTCATATAGCCATTTGGGCAATTTCTATTTAGTCCAAATAAGTAGTTAAGGCTGATCTCCTGCCCCTAACCGACCCCAACCCCCTCTTAAGTTCCAAACCCTCTCCCTCACACTACCCTACTAACTCGCACAAATAGAACGAAACCGCCCCCCATCTCCTCAACAGTTCGCACGAAGCCCATGGTCTCCCTCTCTCGCATAATGTCCAGACAAGAACCGAAACTCCCAAGCCCTCATTGGAAAACTGCTCCCTGCTCTCTGCTTCGCAAGACCCCAAGTTCTTGAACCCCGCACCTCTTCGTCTCCCTCTCCCTCTCATTTCGGAAGAACCAAACCCAGGCCCCCTCTCTCTCAGCAGTTCGTAGCCCCCGAACCCCCTCACGCCTGTAGTTCGCTAACTGCCTTCCCCGTCGCCCATTCCTTCTGATTCCCGTACAGATAAAGAACCGCCTCCCAGGTTGGAACTCCCTCTCTTACGATCCCTTTCTACCTACAGACTCCCAGTTTGTCTCTTCCACTCATTCGAACCGCTCGATCTCCCCTCAGTTCCAAAACCCCCCAGGTCGCCAAATCAGCCCCCCCGTCACCTCCCATTTTGCAAGAAGACCTCCAGCCGGCCTCTTCTCTATTCGCACAACTCAGGAAGAAACCCCAGTTCGAAAAGCCCCCTGCTCGGTCAAATTCTCCCATCCGATCCTCCCATTCGCGAAGCCAAGACTAAACGCTCCTTTCTCCTCTCTCGGTTTTCTTATGTGAAACCCAAGTTGAGCTCATCTCAAGTTCGTATTCCACATGCGCAAGAGAGACGGAGACTCCCGTTTGGCTTCCCTGGGTTCGATCAGACAGCGGCTGCTGCTTAACCGTCGATCCTCCTTCTATTTGCAAGGTATTTCTATCTTCTCTTTCAATATTTGGTTGCAGTTCTTGGCTCTCATGCCAAAGTTTGTGACCAACCATTAGTTGGAATCATGAATGTTTATAAAACCAATTTCTAGCAAAACATCATTAACTGGATTTCATATTTATGCTTTCTTTAGGATAAATCAGATTGAAAATATCTAATTGTTTCTAATCAAGATTATAACCTGTTGGATTTACATTTTCTTTTCTTTGAAATGAGTTCTTTATGAATCAATTTTTTTTGTTAGGTTATAAATAGCATATGAATCATCTCCTCTTAATTTAAATATTGTTATTCTTGAGTATTTTTAAGTTGTCATTTAATGATAGCAAAGAAATGATTAAGGGTAGAATTTTAAATGTTTGCTCATAACGTCTTCGATTCTCATAAAATCTGAGAGATTTTCTTAAGTTTCCTTGTTTCAATTTCATTAATAATTAGCTTAATTATTGCATCTTTATATCTTGATATAACTCTATGGCAGAGTTCTGTTTGAAATTGAAAGAGAGAATAAAATAAATCCACCATGCTTTCTTTAAATATAGGAGATGTGATGAGACACATATTTTGAACTTTATATATATATATATATATATATATATTATATATATATATATATATAATATATATATATATATATATATATATATATATATATATATATATATATATATATATATATATATATATATATATATATATATATATATATGAAAATTTTCTATATAAGTAAACAAGATTTTCCTACATTGTTTTAGTAATATCAATGGTCATATCAAAAAGTTTGTATGTAATGATTTTATATATTTTGCGATGGTCAAGGATTTAAGAAATTGTTTGAAAAATTATATATATAAATTAAATCATAATATTACTACTTGGCATGTTAGAGTTTGTAATGAAACGTATAGAGCTAAGATTTGTTTGTGTTATTGAAAGGTAAAGTGAGTCATGTAATCATGTGTATGTTTTAAAATATGATTGTGTGATCTTTGGAAAAGTGAAAGGTGTATATTTTAAAAGGTGATTTATAAATGTGAGTGCTAAGAGAGAAGTGTATATTTGAAAGTTGAAGATTTATGGTTTTGAGAAAAGAAAGAGAGAGAGAGAGAGAGAGAGTGTGTGTTTGTGTTAGAAATTGTTTGGATTGGGTAAATAATAAAAGAAAGTAGACCTCTCTTTTTCCCTTCTACTTCTTCTTTCTTATTGCTTCGGGGTAAATGTTGGAAAGATATATACTATGCTATCAAAAGAGAACAGGTTCCAAAAGGACATTCAACCAAGCCGGTGTTCAAGCCTGAAGAAAGGTACGTCTTTATTTTCAGTAAAAATTTTAATTATTTTATTATTAATTATTAAATTTGCTTTCTAATCCCTGTTTTTCCCTATTTTCTTTTCTTTATTGGCATAAACTATGAGGAATGGTACCGGTCGAGGGAACAAAAAGACGAGGAACTAACGGCGTCAGTCGCCTCTATCCAACCGGGTAGAGGTACTACGGGCGGAACCACCGGGTCGTAGCCCCCGATGACTGTGAGCATTCTAAACTTATGAAACCTTTAGGGGCCCCTTGATGTGGTGTGCGTGAACCCTTCCTTTAGGTCCCTGTAGTTAATTCAATTTTATTATGTTTACTTTTATTTAATCTTAGATCCCTAAACCATTTTTACATATACGCAAAGTCCTAAGGGTTAGTAATAACAAATTTTTCACTCCATATAATAGTACTGACACTTAAGGACAATAATTAAGGACCGAGTCTTAGAAAATCTAGACTTAGGATGCATGCACACTATAGGATAGAAACATATAACATATAAAATTTAGTGACACCTCATCTTAGGATTAGTGAATATTTTTAAATTAAAATTCAATCAATTAGAAAACTTTAGCCAATAATTGACTTAGGACATATCAAAACCCCACACCTTACTACATACACTTAGATTTATTTGCTAGGACAATCGACTCGAGTTTTAGGTTAGGCCAGTGTTTATTTCCTTACTGTATTGTGACGGGCTTTCTCGACTTTTATTGCATGTTGGATGTAAAATTGTTGGTGTGTTTGTTTACTTTTACTGCACTCTATGATGTGATTTGGTTGACAATTAGATTACCCGTAGGTTAGGAGCGATCGGGTTGTTAACAAAATTTTTTGCAGGTGGCCACACTCATGCAGGGCAGTAAAAAAAAAGGGGGCTAATTAATTAATAATCATATAAATGCTACAGGTGCTTCAGCTGCATAGCCCCCAAATAAAAAAGAGTGTGGCCAAGTGTGGCTGAGTGATTTAATTTAAATGCTTATATATAACTGCTTAGAATGATTTTTGCTTAGGATAACCCTGCAGGTGGCCTAGATTTTTTTTCCTTTGTGTGATGTAAATGCAAATGTAAATGTAATATATTAAAAGGCAAAAATGTGTAAGTGATTTTGTAAATGAGATATTACATCCGAATTGGAATCCAAAGAAAAGAGAATATACCTTAAAATATTATTCTCTTTTATTTGAAAGGCCAAATTAGGATGATTCTAATATCCAAATAGAAAAAAAAAATATCCCTTTTAGGGATGAGTCTCTTCTCATTTGGATATCTAGATCTGGCGGATGTAAGGAGCTAGTAGAAGAAAAGAAGACGAAATGAAAAGACGAAAGAAAGACGACGAAATGAAAGGACGAAATGAAGAAATGAAGAAAGGAGACGAAGAAATAAGGACAAAAGAGAGAATATATCCCATTTCAAAAATCACTTGCGTCATTGTTAGGATTAGAATCCGGATTTGTTGTCAGTGGTGCCCGGCCACATTACTTTTCTGCAAATTCTAGATGTAATTATATGGACATTAGACATTGGACATTATATTTTTGGATTATTTAAATTGATTGTTTATATTGTTTGTGCAGTAACTTTTTTTAGGGCCATTACATGTCATATTTTATTTTAGCCTGGATACGAATCGGAGTGCTTTTTTTTGTAAGGGTACGCTTAAAATTCTTCTACTTGTAAATTTAATAAAAAATTTTAGGCTCACATATAAACTCTAATGATCTAAGAAGTAAGCTCGGGACCGCCGAGAGTTAGCATAAGCATATTATTACTTTCTCTTCCTTGTTAGGCACCTCCCCGCCTGTGGGTTCTGGCAGACCACTTGACCTATGAGGGTGCAGTTCTGTCAAGGGGAAGTTGTGCAATCTCTAAGGAAAAACCTATTTTCTAAGCCTAATTTTAAAATTGTTTCATATTCATTTTATGTATTCGAGTCAATTAGTATGCATTGCATTAGATATAAATTAAAAAGAGTCTAAAATATTAATTGCATTTCTAGATATTTTTCACCCTACATAAGTTGAGGAGCCAATTAGAATCTGTCTTAAATGTTGGCCCTCAATTCCTTAAAACTTAAGCAATGTTCCTACCCATCTTTCATAAGAGACTGGATACATTATTTTAAAGCGCCTAGGTGGTTAGCTAGCTCCCCAATCGAGGCCGGGATAACTCCAGATTTGCACTTCATTAGTTAGGTTCGGGTCATTATATTATAGTACCCAAATTAGATTTAGGTTCTGAGGCAGATTCTTTTTTAGATCTTAAGTCCTCGCCCTCCGGGAATATAATCTCAAATTTCTAATAAAATGTAAACTTAAACATAAAATTTTCTCTTAAAATGTAAAGCCCAACATAGATAGACTGAGGTCGCCTCTGAGTTTCTCAGAATCCGGCACCTCATACTTTTTCTTCTTTGACTCGCTAATAAATGTTCAACATTGAGCTTTCTCCTTGAAAACTCTTTACTTCTGTTCCTTGTCTTCTACTTTGTATTCAAAGGGGTATGAAATTACTGCTTTAATCGAGAGTTTTCTTAGGAGTATTCCTCCTAGGATATAATTAACTACAGGAGCATGCTCCTATACGGATTTGAGAACCCTAGACTAAAATAAATCTTGTTTTATTCATATAAAATAAGGGAAGAATCTTTGAGAATGCAGATATCTTTAAAAACTTCATTTCTAATCTTAAATATGTTTGTAGGATGTTATTTTTATCTTTTCAGATAATATAATTTCCTACTTAATATATTCAACTTTAGATATGATGAATTTTATAAAACTCATTCTTGTTTCTTTTGGATGATTTTTAAGAATGTTATGTTCATCTTTCAAGATGAAATAATATTTTCTTTGCTATATCTAAATAAAAGAATGAATAAATTTTTCAAAAAAGTTTATTTCTATCTTTAAACACATTTTTCTAGAATTTCATGTTTATCTTTCGAAATAATATGTTATTCTTTGAACTGTGTTTGATTATAAAAATATTAATTTTCAAAACCCTATTTTGATATTGAATCCATTATAGAATATTGTGTCAGTCTCTTGAGATTGTATTTTATTCTCAATGTAGTATTCGATTACAAAATAGGAGAAATCAAAATCTGCGTGGTGACATAATTTTTCCCACCAGCAAGAAACCTGGACATATAAAGACGGATTGCCCTAAACTCAAAGCCAATCCTAGCAAGGAGAAGGTAGAGGAGAAACGTACTGTAAAGAAGGGTAGAAAGAAGTTTTAAAAAGCTTTTTGGGTGAATTCAGCTTCAGATTCATTAGAGATTGAAAAAGAAAAGGAAGTCACTAATCTGTGCTTAATGGCTGACTGTCTTAATCAGTTAGACCAAGAAGAGGGTCACTCTCACACAAGACCTCATGAGAGTATATGGTACCTGGACAGCGGATGTTTAAAGCACATGACTGGAGATACTACTCAATTCATAACGCTGGAAGCCAGGTGTGGAGGCAAGGTTACACTTGGAGATAACACCACAATGATGGTAGTTGGGACAGGTATGATTGGAAATTTAAAGAATTTTTTCATAGATAATGTATTATTGGTTGAAGGCTTAAAATATAATTTGTTAAGTATAAGTCAGCTATGTGATAAAGGTTACTGTGTAAAAATTTTTTCTACTAGCTGCATATTAAGCCTAAATGATAAAGATGTTTTGAATGGAAAAAGGGTAAAAAATATTTATATGCTAGATTTAAATTGCATTCAAACTCCTACTGCTTTTGGTTTGAAAACTGTATTTGATGAGTCATGGCTTTGACATAGGAGACTTTGTCATTCTAGCATGAAAAACCTTAGGAAATTTATCCAAAAGAACTTAGTGAGAGGTATACCAAAACTAGAATTTATTATGGACCACCTTTATGATGCATGTCAATTAAGAAAGAAGGTCAAGTCCTCTTTTCAGTCTAATAAGGATCTTAGAACTAATATACCATTGTAAATTTTACATATGGATCTTTTTGGACCAGTTGGAACTGTGAGTCTAGGAGGGAAGATATATGAATTTGTGATTGTGGATGATTACTCAAGATTCACATGTGTTAGATTTCTATTTCATAAGAGTGAATCATTTGAGAAATTTAGAAATTTTTGACTTGGATTCAAAGGAAATTAGGGTGTAAAATTATTTATATTCAAAGTGATTAAAGAGAAGAATTTGAAAATGATAGATTTGAAGAAAATTTTGTAAGGAAAAAGAAATTGATCACAACCTTTTTGTACCTAAAACCCCTCAGCATAATTGGATAGTCGAAAGGAAAAATAGAACATAAACAGAAGTCGCCCGAGCAATGTTGGCAAAATATTCACTTCCTAAATATTTTTGGACTGAGGCGGTTAGCACAGCATGTTTTGTTCTAAAAGGGTAAATATAAGATCTAAATTGAATAAAATACCCTATGAGTTGCTAAAAGGGAGAATACCTAATTTCTCTCATTTGCATATTTTTTATTGTAAGGTGTTTATTCATAACAATGGAAAATCTGCCATAGAAAATTTTGATCCAAAATCAGATGAAGGAATTTTTGTTGGATACTCAAGTGTTGGAAAATCTTATAGAGTATTCAATAGAAGAACTTTGGTAATTGAGGAGACCACACATGTTGTATTTGATGAATCTGAAAATATGAAAGAGACAAAAATTATAAAAGATGAAATTGAGATTAACTCCCAAAAGATTGATAAATTAAACTTGGAAGAAAACTTGGAAGAAAATTTGGAGATAGAAAACCCTTTGCCTTGAGATTTGAGATTTTCTAAAAACCATCCAACGAAATTAATCATAGGTGAACCAAGTGAGGGTGTAAGGACTAGGCATGGATTAAATAAGTCAATCATTCAGCCTTCATTTCAACTATAGAACCCACTAATATTGATCAAGCACTTTCTGATTAATTTTGGATTTTGGCAATGTAGGAAGAGTTGAATCAATTTGTAAGAAATAAAGTTTGAGAATTAACTACAAGGCCAAATGATCAAAGTGTAGTTGGAATTAACTGGGTACAAGGCCAAATGATCAAAGTTTGAGAATTAACTACATTAATTAATTAAAATTCCAGAATTTTCAAACTTGAATAATAAAATTCTCAACCAACTACTTAAAATCAATCACAAAATAAAATATTTAATATTCATATATCCTTTAATTTCAACTAGCTAAATTAATTTAATCAATCATGATTACTACTAGGTAACCTAAGCCTACGAGGCTATTAGCTTAGCCACAAGGAAGGTGAAGTAAACTTCACGGTCTCAATGTGAAATAAAGGTAGTAATTATTTAAAATTTAAAATATATTTAAATAAATTTTTAATATATTAATATTTAATCTCTAATATAAACCTCCCCTTAAGCCTTAACAAATTTAGAATTTTAGATAACTTTATTTAACTACCCTGCTTAAGACCTACCCCAGCCACACGACCTTCTACACACACTTTAGATGATTTTCTAGGACAACCAACTCTACATTTATATTAGGAAGATGTTTACTTTTTTGCTGTGTGCCGGATCTTTCATGATTTTATTGCATGTTGTGGGTGAAATTGCCTTGTTGTGTCTGCTTACTTTTTACTCCAATCTATGGATGATTAATGTGTTTGGCGACTAAATTTCCCTTAGAATAGGAATGATCTGGATGTTAATTGAGTTTTTTATAGGTGGCCACGCTCTTGCAGGGAAATAAAAAGAGGGCTAAATAAAAATTAATTATAATAGTACTTGCATATGTGCTTCAGCCGCTAAGCCCCCAAGTAATATACTACAGAAAAAACTGTAATTTCCGGCGTCCATTTTGTTACGGATCTATGGTTTATGATTTTGATGATAGCAAACATTTATTTCTCTACGATTTCCTTATGTGCTAACGTTTTAGGTCCACACGATCAGACTGTAAATTGGAACCAGCTCAAGATTGGGTAGACTAGGTCTGAGTCAGTTTATAATCTTTTTTCCTTTCTTGAGTCTGTTGTATTTGTATGGGACCAGTTGGTTTGTAACTTGGAAGATCTCCTGTTGTTCCCTAAAAGATTTCTATTTTTGGTAATATTGGCCGGGACAATATTTATATCGTCCTGGACGATATGTCTAAAACCAGAAACCCTTATTAGGGCATCCTCATTAAGGCAGCCGTCAACAGATCGGCCTGGACGATTTCTGTATATGCCAGGATGATCTGCTCAATTTAGAAAGAATCAACCGCCATAATCAGTTTTGGAATTCTTTGTTTTAGGAAATCGGCCAGGACGATATTATTGCCGATCCAGGACAAATTTTCCAAAATTTCTCTCAAATTTAAGGAAAGCAATTACATGGTCAAATCGTCCTGGACGATCGCAAGATCGTCTGGTCCGATTAGACATCGTCCAGCTTCATTTCAGGGCGATATTCAGGACGATTTTCCTCATATTTGAACTGATCGGCCAGGACGATATGTATATCGTCCTGGACGATAATGTCGGCAACTTGCATTAATGAGGTCGTTTTTAGCTCTTCTATTTAAGCTATGACAAGGCACTTTGTAAGGGTCTTCGGTAGCCATTATAGCTTCGTTCTTGTGGGGGAAACTTGAAGAGAGAGCTTGAAAGGGAGAGAAGAAAGGGTGGAGTTTGAGAGGGAGAAGATCCTGTGAGGAGGAGGAACTCAAGGGAGTGTGGTGGGGGATCCACACGGTTGCTCCGCAAACTCGCACCTTAGTACCATCAGATTCAAGGCTTGTCTCGAGGTAAGTTCGCCAAAGAAGAAGATCTCTTTGGTGTCAAAGGACCCGGCGACTCCGCCGCACCGGGGAAGGTGGAAGTGATTTTGTAAGGGCTTCTTCGCCTAGCTGTGGGGGCTAAAGGAGAGACACTTTTGTAGTGCAATACTTGGAGGGTGCCTCCAAGGAGTGGACGTAGGTCAAGGTTTGACCGAACCACTATAAATCCGGTGTGATCTTTTCTTATTATCGTTTCCGTATTTATTTTTCTTCCGCACTCTGATTGTGGTGATTGTGGTTTGAGTTTTATCTTTGGTTTTAAAGGTTTTCCAATTCACCTCTCTTTTAATTAGCTTGGGACTAAGTTCAAGAGGGCCTAACATCCCTAACGAACTTTCAAGTGGTATCAGAACAGGATTCATAAAAACAAGTTTTTTAAAAGCTTTTGAATTTTGATCCATGGCTAATTTTTCAAATCGTACTGTTGCAAAAGGTTTTTCTATCACCAGAACACCTTTATTTGAAAATATTACTTTTGATAATGGTTAAAAGCCTTTCTTGTTTTTTGCTTTGTGTTTTTGTTTTTATGTTTTTCATTTTTATTTCATGTTTTTTGTTTTGTTTATTCTTTGAAATTTTTATTTTCGTGAAAGTTTTTCTCTGATCAACAAACACATTCACTTTTTCTAAAAATGAGAAATCTACTTCCTTTTTTTTTGAAATCTTTGGTAAGTTGTGTTTGACTTCTCTAAAATAGTCAAAGGAAGGAAACTCACTATTTTTTCTCTCAATCTCTATTTTCTAAAAGAGGTTATCCTACTTTTGATTTAAAATCTTTTTCATCTTTTAAATTAGTTTTTGAAACAAATTTTTTTTCTCTCCCTACATTTTATTTATCGCATAGGAATCTTTTGCAAGTCTTTGAATCTAAATCATAATTTTCTTAATCAAGAAATTCGATCTGTCACTAAGATGGGTTTTCCTTTGTTTTTAAGATTTAAGAAAGGAAGCATATTCAAAAAAATTGGCCAATGATTCCAAAAAAAAAGATGCGTAAAGATGCCAAAATTGAAAATATAAAATACACAAAGTGTATCAAAAGATGCGCAGTGCGCCAACAAATTGTCAAGAGGCATAAAATGAGCCCACAAAAGTTAATGCTTACCGTTCTTGTACTTCTTAAAACTTAAGAAAACCCTCGATACTTTCGATACTTGAGTTTGAAAATCTTGATTCTTGATTCAAAAATTTATGCATTGATCTTCTATTAGATATATTTTATGGAAGGAGTTTTTGAAAAAATATTGTTTCTTTCTCTAATTTATTCCTTGATTTAGATCTTGAATTAAAAAGTTTTTTGACCTTTTTAAAGAACTTCAGTTTGGATTATCATTCTCTGAGTTTCTAACCTTTCTGGATTATGCACTGTCAATCCAATTCTACTAAATTTTTTATTAAAACCAAGAGGTAACTTTCTCATTTTAAGAATATTGTTTTGGTTTTTGTTTGTGCTTCATCTCTTTTTAATAATGTCAAAGGGGGAGAACGTATTGTTGAATTTTTGTATTATTATCATCTTGTTTTCAAAAATTTAAAAACAACAAAAATATTTTCATCTCCCCTATTTTTTTTAAAAAGTGTTATTCTAGTGAGGGGGAGATTAGGAGAAATTTATTTTTTTTTTGAAAATTCAAATTGAAATTGTTTGTCATCATCAAAAAGGGGGAGATTGTTACGAATCTATGGTTTATGATTTTGATGATAGCAAACATTTATTTCTCTATGATTGCCTTATGTGCTAACGTTTCAGGTCCACACGATCAGACTGCAAATTGGAACCAGCTCAAGATTGGGTAGACTAGGTCTGAGGCAATTTGTAATCTTTTTTCCTTTCTTGAGTCTGTTGTATTTGTGTGGGACCAGTTGGTTTGTAACTTGGAAGATCTCCTGTTGTTCCCTAAAAGATTTTTGTTTTTGGTAATATCGGCCGGGACGATATTTATATCGTCCTGGACGATATGTCCAAAACCAGAAACCCTAATTAGGGCATCCTTATTAAGGCAGCCGTCAACAGATCGGCCGGGATGATACCTGTATCAGTCAGGATGATCTGCTCAATTCAGAAAGAATCAACCACCATAATCAGTTTTGGAATTCTTTGTTTTAGGAAATCGGCTAGGACGATATTATTGTTGATCCAGGACAAATTTTCTAAAATTTCTCTTGAATTTAAGGAAAACAATTATATGGTCAAATCGTCCTAGCCGATCGTAAGATCATCCGGGCCGATTAGACATTGTCCAGCTTCATTTCAGGACGATATTCAGGACGATTTTCCTCATATTTGAACTGATCGGCCAGGACGATATGTATATCATCCTAGACGATAATGTCGGCAACTTGCATTAATGAGCTCGTTTTTAGCTCTTCTATTTAAGCTATTACAAGGCACTTTGTAAGGGTCTTTGGAAGCCATTGTAGCTTCGTTCTTGTGGGGTAAACTTGAAGAGAGAGCTTGAAAGGGAGAGTGGAAAGGGTGGAGTTTGAGAGGGAGAAGATCCTGTGAGGGGGAGGAACTCAAGGGAGTGTGGTGGGGGATCCACACGGTTGCTCCGGCGAACTCGCATCTTAGTACCATTAGATTCAAGGCTTGTCTCGAGGTAAGTTCACCAAAGAAGAAGATCTCTTTGGTGTCAAAGGACCCGGCGACTCCATCGCACCGGGGAAGGTGGAAGTGATTTTGTAAGGGCTTCTCCGCCTAGCTGTGGGGACTAAAGGAGAGACACTTTTGTAGTGCAATACTTGAAGGGTGCCTCCAAGGAGTGGACGTAGGTCAAGGTTTGACCGAACCACTATAAATCCGGTGTGTTCTTTTCTTATTATCGCTTCCGCATTTATTTTTCTTCCACACTTTGATTGTGGTGATTGTGGTTAGAGTTTTATCTTTGGTTTTAAAGGTTTTCCAATTCACCTCTCTTTTAATTAGCTTGGGACTAAGTTCAAGAGGGCCTAACATCCCTAACGAACTTTCACATTTTTCGTCGGAAAATGAACAAAATCCGCCGAAAATTAGGATTTTCGGTAGATTTCCTACGAAAATATTTATGCCGATTTAACGTGCGTTGAAAAAGTGCTACCGATGTAAAACTTTCCACCGAAAAAATTTCTGGCGAAATTCCGGTGAAAAATGCGGCAGACATATTTTCCGGTGAATTTAACTACGCCGGAAATTTAAAAAAATTGAAAAATTTTTTTTTTTTCTAAACCCGCTGAATCCCTCTCTCACCCCCTCCCCGTTGAAGCCTGCTGGACCCGCCTGACCCGGGCTCATCCGCCTGGGACCCGATTCCACTAAGCCAGCTGGGCTCATCAACTGGGCCGTGACCCGCCTGACCCCCACCCGCGTCGACCCGGCTGACCCGCGTGACCCACCCCGCCTGCGCCAAGCAGGGTTCGAACCCCCGCCGCTCAGCAAAGTGCTGTCTCCCAAACCACCAGGCCAATTTGCAAAATGAATAATTTTGTGAGTTATAATTTATTTATATTACTTCAGGCATAACGTATTATTTAAAAGTGTTAATATATTAAAACATTAAAATAATTAATATATTTAATATAATTTATTTAAAATATTTATAATATGAGTTTATATTTTATTTAAAATATCAACATAATAAAATTTAGAATAATTAAATTAATTTATAATGGTTTAATTTAATTTATATTTAAAATAATTACTATATTTAAAAGCTAAGTTTTTTTTAAGATCAAAATAATAATTATATTTAATTTAGCACTAAATTATTAAACTTTTTAATTTATTTTATTTAACAAAATAAATTATTTTAAATATTACTAATTGTCATTTTCCAAAAAAATTTTAATTTCGTCGGAAATCCGCCGGAAAGTCCATCGGAAAAGCAACAGAAAATGCGCCAGAAATAACTTCAAAAATTTCGTCGGAAGTATGCCGGAAAATCCTCCTGAAATATTCCGTAGGAAATTCGTCAGAAAATCCGTCAAAATTTCTGACGAATTTATTTCCGCCGGAAATTCTGTCGGAAATGAGCTGTTTTCCTGTAGTGATAAAAAGAGTGTTGCCAGTGTGTTTATTTATTTTTATGCACATATATAACTGCTTAGGAATATATTTTTGATTTATTAACTACTTAGGATAACCCTGCAGGAGAGTCTAGAATTTTCATTTTTATATAAATATAATTTTTGCAAGTGTTAAGTGTTGTGAAAGTAGAGTTTTGAGTTGGGATACATAGATCCAAAGTTTGGATTCCAATGAGAGAAGGATACCCCTTAGGAGAGAGTACCCCTTTTCTACTTGGAGATCCAAATTTGGATCACTTCTTCCTTACCCAAAGAGGAAAGAGTGGCATTCCCCTTAAAGGAAGAGCCCTCTTATTCATTTGTGTAGCTTACTAGAAATAATCCAAGGAGCCTAAAGAAGAACAAGACTGAAGACCTGAAGATAAAGAGTGTCCCAATTAAAACCACTTGCATCTCTATTAGGTTTAGAATCCAGATGTTGTCTGTGGTGCCCGGCCACATTACTTTCTGCAAGACCCTGGTTTATAATAAGCAAGGTAATTTGCATATGTACATTTATTAATTAATTCATTTATATTTGATGTTTTGATAAGATTACCTTTAGGATTACCTAATTTTCCTAGTTTTTTAGTGTTTTTGTGCCGCTTTTGTTTTCACCTTATACGTGAGATTCGTAAGGTGTGAAAGTTTTTATATTCACAATCAAAATAGTTAAAATTTTAGAGAGTCTAAATAATATAGAAAGATAACTAATCTAGGAAATTACTCAGTGATTGACCCCGTGGTAGCATGCATATTTTTCCACTTCTTCTCTCCTTATTTTAGACCCTTCCCCGCCTGTGGGTAGAGTATGGATAATCTGACCTATGAGGATGAGGTGCCAGATTTGCGGAAGCCCAGTCTTCTAAAAAATTATTTTCTAAGCCTATTTTTTAACTTTCAATCATTCATGATTTGAGGTTATCGACTGGCATGCATTTTATTAAAAATTTAAAAGGGTTAAAATTTGAATTGTATTAGTCCTTAACATTTTTCACCCAATATAAGTCAAAGAGGCCAATTAGAAAAATCTCTAGATGTCAGCCTCAACTCTCCAAAACCATAAAGAAAATGTCCCTACCACTCTTTCATAAAAGATCAAACTTTTATATTTTAAATTAATTTGGTGGTTAGCTGGCTCCCAATCCAAGTCGGGGTAAGTCCAGATCTTGCACTATATTAGTTAGGTTCAGACGACTGTGGTCCAGTGTCTAAAATTAGATTTAGGATTTGTGAAAGATCTTTGATTATAAGACCCTAACTTTCAGGAATATAATCCCAAATTTCTAATAAAATGATCAACTCAAAATAAATCTTCTTTCAATCTAAAATTTAAAGCCCAACACTTAGATTAAGTTGGGACACTTTCAGATAGTTTTGGAATCTCAAAGTGTCCCCTACTTTTCTTCCCTTGATTCTATTAATAACTGTTCAATCTTGATCCATTACCTTTTGAGATTCTAAAATTCTCCTCTTCTTTTTTATATCACTCCTAGAAAATCTAACAAAATTTTGGCACTATTTTAATTGAGAGTTTTCGTAGTGGACTTTGTCTTCCTATGATGTAATTAACTAGAGGACTTGTACTCGTTGGAGATTTAGAACCACACACACCTGATTTTCAAAATTATTTTTTTAAAATTTAATCAGATTTCTTTGGAAAAATTAAAAATGATCGTAATTATCATATCAAAAGAATTAACATCGAGTGACATTTTCTCCCTTTTGGGGAGATGTATCTCTAATTGATAGGGATTTTGATATGAACTTAACGATCACACTTCTTGATTATCATAACCGGATATTTAGTTGAACATCATTTTTGTCCTTTGGAGCCATTTATAGTTCTCTTTTGTTTTCGGTCACAATATCCAAGATGAGATTCACATTTCTAAATCCAATTCCCATGCTAAATTTCTATTTTCACCTTTCGAGGTGATATACCTTTTCTAAGGGGACAATTCAATTTTAGAATTAGAATTTAACTTTAATTTCAAAATTCTTAAAGAAAACTAATATTTTTTAAAACTTGATTTCAAAGTTCCAGCAACAAAAAAATAACACGCCTAGTGGGACTAAGTCTCTCTCTCTATCTCTAATAATGACAAAATTTCATTTGATCGGTAGTCTTAAATACCTTTTCTCCCATTGGTCTCTGTATCCATTTCTCTCTTGGGTGAGTATGGACAACATCTTAAGTAAAACACACGTTGAAAATAGAGGTAATACCTCCAAATTTTCTTTTTAATCATATATTGATTCTAGTTTTGACCTTCTGCCCTCATGTCAACTAGTAGGATGATAGTATCAAATAAAAATTTTGAATTCTCCTTTTCAACTTTGTGAATTTATGATATTGGTTGTCAATTTGATACAAAAATCATTAAAATTGGAAGGAGTCTTAAAGATCCTAGTTTTGGGATCTAAATCACCTTGGCCTTAACCCCTCACTTATATTTTGACTTTTAAAGGTGGGGAGAGTTAGGAAACTCACTTTACTTGAGTTTTCTCACAATCCCATAAGCCTTCGGGCAAGGGGAAACTCTGCCAGTTTGTTTTGGAATCAGTGAGAAGCTCATCTTAAATCTTACAAAATTTAAATTCTTTCAAACTCTTTTTAATCTCAAATCGTCATATGTTACCCCGCGGTCTCCCCTTGTGGGTTAGCTGGTGTTACTAAAGTTTAACTCTTTTTTAGCTCATAATTAGTCCCTTTATCCTACTGACATGTGTTGAGTGGTAATTTCCACAACTCAACATGTATTGGAGGGTTGAGATTTTCTTATGATCTTTGATGTTCTAAGAAAAAACTTCTTTAAAAAAAAAATCTAATTCCAATCATTTCTTTAAATTTCAAAAAAAGTTCCAATGTCTGGCAAATTGATCTTTTCCTTTGACTGAGAGCTGACTTCATAAGTGAATGATCTAGGAACTATTGTGATTTTTGGAATGGGTTTCAGCACCTTGGAGTTATCCATGGAGACAAGGTTATTGATTTAGATGCTAGAAAGGAGGTTCCTCCAGTTGTTGAGATGATTGTCGGGTCAACACCCACTTTACTTGTGAGCAGTGATGAAGAGAAATAACCTGAGCCAGTTGTTGAAGCACCTACCAAAGTTAAGTATATTTTTAAAGAGGGGTCTAATTCTGTGCTTAATTTTACCACTAAGAACCAAAGGAAAAATTATCTAAGGAGACTAAAAAAAAAAAGATTTCTAAAGTAAAGAGAGTCATCCCATTTAAGACTTTGGCATAGGTAGACCCTAAGGCTTTTGAGGAGCTACCTATTCCTACCTGCTCTCCCCTCCTTAAGAAGAGTCACTTCTACCCCCTTGCTACTGCTCAGGGGGAGGAGAGGGCGGCTAGGATAACCCATTTCCCACCATGCCGGTTGACTACTCAACCAAAAAGACTCCTAAGGAAAAGTATCAACATAGAATAAGGACTTTAAGAAATATAATTCATACTTGTGCTGCATAAGCAGGATAGACCAAGGAAGAGCATATGAAACAGTTGAAGGGAATTATCTCCCACTGCTTCCAGAAGGAGGTTCTAAAGGAAGAAGTATATGAAGCGAAGAACCTGACTCCTCAGTCTGTTAGGAGAAACAAAAAATATGTCCGACAACCCGTTACTTCAGTATTAGTTGATGGGTACCACTGGGTGCAACGTCTTCCATCTTCTAATATGGAAGGTATTATGTTGACTAGGTCCGAGAGTGGCCACCGTCCTACTTGTAGGACCCTGATACCCCCTCCTAAACTTCTAAAGTTGGCCTTAGTGGTCATCAAGCCTAAGAAAATTGAGATTCTGAGATCTATTGATGTTAAGGGCAGGAGGCCAAAGTCTTCTGAAAGAAATTTGTGCCTAAGAGAATGAAGTTGGAGATTCTGCCACCACCTCCTAGAACTTATAAGTTTATCCTCCAACTCCAACGAGTCCCAATCAGTCCACCCCCAGTGCTAGTTAATCTGATAGATGTTTGTGCCAGTACTCCAGTTGTGATAGTTAATGGCACCCCTTCTACCAGTTCAGTTGGTGTTCCAGTCACTGCCCCTGTTGTCTTTCTTGATGTTCCCCAAACACTTTGTGTCATTCCTGGGCTCTCAACCCAGGGGTCCAAAAACCTTACTTTGTCAGATATAGGATCTATTACTCTCCAAGCTCCTGCCTCGCCCCCTGAGATTTGTGTCCCTCACCAAGTAGAGGATGCCACTCTTCTGACTACCAGTTCTAGGATAGTAAAAGAGGAGAGAATTGACCAAGATCAAGAAATGATGGATGAGTCAGTTTCAGAGTCTCAGCCAGATAATAACTCAAAGCTCACAAAAATTATTTCCAAGTTAGACTATGAATAGCTTTATGATATGGTTGAATACAAAGGGTACTTACCCCTCGATCCTTAGTTAATCAGGAATAAATCAGTCAATGACGTAGTACAGGAGATCAGAAACATTCTATTAAATAAGGAAGGAACAACCAACTTTGATCCAAATTTGGATGACCTCCTTGAGGAAGAGCATGATTATACTTCAAAAATTTATGATGTGTAGTTATCTCCTAACACTTTTTGGAAGATTTGTTTTTGCTCTTATGTGTACTAATATTTCAGGAAAATTGAACTCCAAACTATGAAGACTTCAAATCAAATTCAGCATACAATTTTTTGCAAATTGAAGCTTTAAATTGTTCTTTGATTGAGAGGGAGTGATTGTAATTGAGTGAATAAAAACATACACACACACTTAAGGAGATCTTACAAAATTTGTACTGATCGTACGAGACGAACCTAGTTCGTACGGGACGATCATGTCAGTTTTCTCCCCGTAAGAGCAATGGAACGAACTGGAGTTGGAGGAAATTTTTTTAAGTCCTGATCGTCCAGGACAAAATTATTTTCGTCCCAGGACGAGTTAGGCTCTGTAAAAATTTTGTTCAGATGAAATCTATAATAGTTCCAGGACAATTTCTTCTTTATTAAAATTTCATCCAGACGAAATCCAAATCATCCTAGGATGACTTCTTCTCTGTAAAAATTTTGTTCAGACAAAGTTCATTATCGTTCTAGGACAAGTTGCTCTGTACAAAAATTTCATCCGAACGAAGTCCTGTTCGTCCCAGGATGATGTGAACCGACTTACCAAAATTAGTTACATCCATGCAGTTATTTGGGAACCGACCTATGGTATAACTGATCGTATTGGACGAACCTAGTTCGTACGGGATGATGATCGTGTATGAACATAGTTCGTACTAATATTCATTAGGATCGCTTCCGACACTTTAAGTAAAATTGTCAAGGATGATCCACGATCGTACAGGATGATTCATTTTGTGTTGACTTGAAAAATTTGTAGTTTTGGATGGTTTTTCTTGTCTCTCCTATATATAATCAAATTTAGACTGCCACCCAATCTTTTTGCTCATTGATCTTCATGCCTATTGAAAGAAGAGTCAAGGAGAGAGTGTGAGAGAGCATTCAAAGGGGGATTCCTACCACTAGAGCGTGAAGGCTTCGCCATGTGTTCAAAGGTAAGAATCTCTACTTGTGATTTGGGATTACTTCACTCTTTTCTTTCTTCCTTCTAGATTTTTTGTTAGAATATCTGTTAAGGAGATCCGGTTCTCTACCGACACTTAGAGAGTATGAACAGTCGTGGGTTCTCTGCCCACACTAGGAGAGTGTGAAAGGATGAAGGGTTCTCTGCCCACACTAGGAGAGTGTGAAAGGAGGAAGGGTACTCTGCCCATACTAGGAGAGTGTGAAAGGACGAAGGGTTCTCTTCCCACACTAGGAGAGTGTAAAAGGATGAAGGGTTCTCTACCCACACTAGGAGAGTGTGAAAGGACGGATGGTTCTCTGCCAACACTAGGGATAGTGTAAAAGGATGACGATTCTCTGCCGCACTGGGTAGTGGTTGAAAAAGTGTTTGTAAAGGCTTCTCCGCCTTGTTATGGGTGCAAAAGGAGAGACACTATTGGTATTGGTGCAATACTCGGAGGGTGCCTCCGGGGAGTGGATGTAGGTCTTGTTTAGACTGAACCACTATAAATTTTATGTCATTTATTTTTTTTATATACTTTTTATTTTCTGCATTTTATTTTATTCTAAAAATTATGGTTGAAAAACTTTTTCTAAAAATTCATTAAAGTCTATTTTCGGTTCAACATACTCAAGAGGGATATTTTTTTAAAAATACCAATTCACCCCCCCCCCCCTCTTGTATAGCCTTGGGACATAAGCTTAGGTTTAACAATCTAATTCATAGTGAACGAATCTCAACAATTGGTATGAGAGCATTGTTTCAAAATCATAAGTTTAGACTAATTTTTTATTAACGTAGATGGCTATATTTGGAAACATAAACACACATGAGGGTTACTCTATTACTAGACCTCTACTGTTTGATAATATACGTTTTGAATTTTGGAAAACACGCATATCTACTTTTTTACAGTCACTTGATTATTGTATGTGGATCTTAGTCCAGTAAGGATATACAAAACCAGCTAGATTAGTTGATGGAGTTAGAGTTGAAACACCTTTTACAGATTGGATAGTAGAAGAACATGACTTAGCATAACTAAACGCCAAATACTTGAATAGTTTCTTTTGTGCTTTAAAATCGGAAGACTACATGCGTGTTTTCACTTGCAAAAGTGGAAAGGACATATGGGATAGAATTTTTATAACATATGATGGGACTAATGAGGTTAAACAATCTAGACTCAATATCTTGTTGCATGATTATGAATTATTTCGCATGAAACCTAATGAATCCATTTCTGACATGTACACAAGATTCACACAAATAGTCACCTCTTTACATGCACTTGGTAGGGAAATGCAAATGCTAAAATGGTTAATAAGATTATTCATTGTTTACCTACTACTTATGATGCTAAAATTACTGCAATTACTGAGTATAAGGATTTAAACATTTATTCTATTGATAATCTTCTTGGTTCGCCTATTGCTTACGAGGAAGGAGTTAGCCAAAAAAAAGATTGATGCAGGTGAACCACGAAAGGAGAATAACATAGCACTGAATGTGGAAGAGTCTAAGAGTGAACACTCACAACCTGAGGATGAAGAAGACATCGCATTGATGACTAGACAATTCAGAAGCTTTCTGAAGAGGAAGCAGAAGAAACGCCAGCAATGGAATAGAGGTAAATTCAATAGAAATACAAAGATTTCAAATGATGTTATTTGCTATGAGTGTAAGAAACCTGGACATATAAAGACGGTTGTCCTAAACTTAAAGCCAATCCTAGCAAGGAGAAGGTTGAGGAGAAACCTACTGTAAAGAAGGGCAGAAAGAAGTTTCAAAAAGCTTTCTGGGCAGACTCAGCTTCATATTCATCAGAGACTAAAAAAGAAGAGGAATTCACTAATATGTACTTAATGGCTGACAGTCTTGATCAGTTAGATCAAAAAGAGGTTTGTGACTTAACTTATGAAGAATTATTTGAAGTTTTTGAACTCATGCATGATGCATATAGAAAAATGAAGAAAATGCATGCTAGTCTAAGTCTAGAATTTGAAGAACTTAAAAAGGAACATGAAATCCTTAGAAAAGATCATGCTTTGATTGATAACAACCACATGAAATTACTTGATGAGTTTGATGACTTGAATACAAATTATGAGAATTTAAAATCATCCTATGTAGAACTCGAGAAAGATTTTAAGAATTCTAAGGATGAATTTGAGAGCAAACTTTATAGAACCAATTATACAAATCGAATTTTGGAAGATATGAATTCATTTTACAAATTAATGGTAAAAGCTCTAAAAAATAATAGGATACCACCTAAACTTAAAGATTTTACTTATCCTATTTTGTATCCTAAATTTATGCAATCCTTAAAAAGATAGATGAATGTTAGAAGACTTAGGAATCCATTTCCTAAAGTAAAATGTAATAATTATGGATTGTTTGGACATATAGCTCATACATGTACTTTGAAGATAAAAACTAATTTAGTGTGGAGACCTAAGATGCATAAACCTAGATATATCATACATGTATCTGATTATAAATTGCTAAAAGGTGAACTCAAACTTGTTTGGATTCCCAAGTCTAACGTTTGATAATTTTGCAGCGTCGCTCTCACACAAGACCTCGTGAGAGAATATGGTACCTGGACAGCGGATGTTCAAAGTACATGACTGAAGATACTCCTCAATTCATAACATTGGAAGCCAAGAGTGGAGGCAAAGTTACACACGGAGATAATACCACAAAGAAGGTGGTTGGGATAGGTATGATTGGAAATTTAAAGATTTTTTTCATAGACAATGTATTATTGGTTGAAGGCTTAAAACATAATTTGTTAAGTATAAGTCAGCTTTGTGATAAAGGTTACTGTGTAAAATTTTTTTTGTATTAGCTAATGTTTTGAATGAAAAAAGGGTAAATAATGTTTATATACTAGATTTAAATTGCATTCAAACTCCTACTACTTTTTGTTTGAAAACTTTATCTGATGAGTCATGGCTTTGGCATAGGAGACTTTGTCATTCTAGCATGAAAAATCTTAGGAGGATTACCCAAAAGAACTTAGTGAGAGGTATATCAAAACTAGAATCTACTAAGGACCACCTTTGTGATGCATGTCAATTAGGAAAGCAGGTGAAGTCCTCTTTTTAGTCCAATAAGGATCTTAGAACTAATAAACCATTGGAGATTTTTCATATGGATCTTTTTGGACCAGTTGGAACTGTGAGTCTAGGAGGGAAGGTATACGGATTTGTGAATGTAGATGATTACTCAAGATTCATATGGGTTAGATTTTTATTTCATAAGAGTAAATCATTTGAGTAATCTAGAAATTTTTTGACTTGGATTCAAAGAAAATTAGGATATGAAATTATTTCTATTCAAAGTGATCATGGAGGATAATTTGAGAATGAGAGATTTGAAGAATTTTGTAAGGAAAAAGGAATTGATCATAATTTTTCTGCACCTAGAACCCCTCAGCAGAATGGGGTAGTCGAAAGGAAAAATAGAACATTAATAGAAGCCGTCTGAGAAATGTTGGCAGAATATTCATTTCTTAAATATTTTTGGGCTGAGGCGGTTAGCACAGTATGTTATGTTCTGAATATGGTAAATGTAAGATCTAAATTGAATAAAACACCCTATGAGTTGCTAAAAGGGAGAACACCTAATTTATCTCATTTGCATGTTTTTGGTTGCAAGGTGTTCATTCATAATAATGGAAAATCTGCCTTAGAAAAATTTATTTCAAAATTAGATGAAGGAATTTTTGTTGGATACACAAGTGTTGGAAAATCTTATAGAGTATTCAATAGAAGAACTTTGGTAATTGAGGAGACCACACATGTTGTATTTGATGAATCTAGAAATATGGAAGAGCCAAATATTATAAAAGATGAAATTGAGATTAACTCCCAAAAGATTGATAAATTGAACTTGGAAGAAAATGTGGAAGAAAATTTGGAGATAGAAACCCCTTTGGCTAGAGATTTGAGATTTTCTAAAAACCATCTAAGGGAATTAATCATATGTGAACCAAGTGAGGGTGTAAGGACAAGGAGTGAATTAAATAAGGAAGTCAATCATTCAGCCTTCATTTCAACTATAGAACCCACAAATATTGATCAAACACTTTCTTATGAATTTTGCTTTTTGGCCATGCAAGAAGAGCTGAATCAATTTGTAAGAAATAAAGTTTGGGAATTAACTACATGACCAAAATATCAAAGTGTAGTTGGAACTAAGTGGGTATTAAAAAATATAATGAATGACTTAGGAGTAGTCATTAGAAATAAGGCTAGATTAGTAGCTAAGGGGTATAATCAGATTGAAGGGATTAATTTGAGGAGACTTTTTCCCCTGTAGCTAGACTTGAAGCAATTAGAGTTTTGCTAGCCTTTCCCTGTTTTAGAGGTTTCAAATTGTTTCAAATGGATATGAAAAGTGCCTTCTTAAATGGGGTAATTGAAGATGATGTTTTTGTAGAATAACCTCCAGGTTTTGAAAATTCTAAATACTCAAATCATGTTTTCAAGTTAAAAAAGGCATTATATAGATTAAAACAGGCACCTAGGGGTTGGTATGAGAGGTTGAGCACCTTCCTACTTGAAAGATCATTTGAAAAAAGAAGTGTGGATACAACTCTCTTTTTGAAGAAATGTGGAAAGGATATACTCATTGTTCAAATTTATGTGGATGATATCATTTTTGGATCTTCAAATAAAAATCTTTGTGAAGATTTTTCTAAAACAATGAGTAGTGAATTTGAGATGGAGATGAGTATAATAGGAGATTTAAGTTATTTTAAAGGTTTTAACATTAAGCAAATTGAGAAAGGAACATTTCTAAGTCAATCAAAGTATGTTAAGGACATCCTCAAAAAGTATGAAATGGATAATGCTAAACCTGTAAGTACACCAATGAGTTCCTCAGTTCAGTTGGATAAGAACCCTAAGGGAAAATCTGTTGATCAAAAGAAATTTAGAGGGATAATTGGATCCTTACTTTACTTGACTGCTAGCCGACCCGATATCATGTTTAGTGTTTGCTTATGTGCTAGATTTCAATTAGATCCAAAATGTATCATATTTGACAGCAGTGAAAAGGATTTTAAGATATCTGTTAAGAACTCAGAACTTAGGAATTTGGTATCCTAAGTTTAGCTCTTCATTTGAAATAGTTGATTATTCATATTCTGACTTTGCAGGCTGCAGAGTGGATAAGAAAAGTACTTCTAGAACATGTTAATTTATTAAAAATTTTTTAGTCTCTTGGTGCAGTAGAAAATAAAATTCAGTAGCCCTATCTACTGCAGAAGTTGAATACATTACATTAGTAAGTTGTGTGGCACAAGTACTTTGGTTAAAACAACAGTTGATTGATTTAGGATTGTCTATAGGCATTATTCCAATTTATTGTAATAACACTAGTACTATTTTTATTTCTAAAAATTCTATTCAACATTCAAGAACCAAACACATAGACATAAGGCATCATTTCATAAGGGATCATGTATCCAAGGGAGAAATTGAACTCATTCATGTTACAACTGAAAATCAACTTGCAGACATTTTTACAAAACCTTTAGCCTTTGATATTTTCAGCGCATTAAGAACAAGGCTTGGTGTGATTGATTTAAATGCTTAAATAAAAATTTTCTTGCAACATTGATGTTTGTTTATGAATTAAATGTTTTATTTGTGTTTATGATTTTGTTTATGTGATTTTTCCTTTTAGAGTCTGTGCTTTGGTATTTATTTTATTTTGTTTTGTTTTTGAATTATAGTTTTTGTTTGAGTGCAAAATTTTTTTTTTGGTCATCATCGTCCGGGATGAAATATTTTCATACAGGACGATTTGGGTAGTGTGACAAATTGTCGGATTTTGAACCATTTGTGTTCTATTTTTAATGTACTTCATCTATACGATCGTCACGATCATCCGGGATGAAATATTTTTCAAACTACGGGATGAATGAATGAAGCAGTTGAATGGATAAGGTAGTTTTTAATATGAACTTCATCTGTAGGAACCTTTGGCTCGTTTGGATGAACACATGTCGGTTCCATGTAGGGGACGGTTTTAACTTTCATTAAAATGATATAAGTTATGATCGTCCCGGGATGAACACATGTTCGTTTGTATGATCAGACTGGTCAAAAGTTTTATGAAAGGATGCTTCGTAAGTCGCATTGATTACAAAAAGCAATTCATTCTGGTCGTATTAGATCGTCTGTATGAAATATTTTCGTACTGGACTATCAAAAATTTTGTACGGGAAGAATTATTTTTGTCTGGTATGAACGAATCGTTTTCAATATATAGGCGGTCTTTTCAACTCAATTGTCACTCTCTAAACATCACTTTCAACTCCTTTCTTACTCTAGATCACTTTCAAATAACTAGTTCAAGCAAGTGTTAAAAGGTCTTAGTCAAGAAGTCATATAGGAATTCGTCCGAAACCTTTTGTCCAAAGCAAATGAGGATTCTTTTCCTAGATTTGCTTCTGCCAAAATCTCTCCTTCTTGAATTTTAATTCAAGAAGATATTACCTTTAAGGTAATGCATTTATTTGCTTCGACTCTGTTTCAATTTATCCTTACTCTAGTCCACCACTATAACAAAGAAACCTTCCACTACTTTCTAGCCAATATGTCCTTCAATTCTGACCACTATGTGATTCGCTCCTTTATTTTCAAACAGAAAGTTGAAATCACTAAATACGACTTAGGAGCTTTTCTAAATTTAATGACTGAGGGGAGTAGAGCCCATACCTTAATCACCATTGAAATCAATAGGGTGATTAGAGGAAATGATTTAACTGAGCATGTGGCTAGGGTATATGGTCTTGTTCGTAATGCACGCATCATCCAACACGTTCCTAGAACTTCAATCATTCCAAAAGATGGTGATAGAGTCAATATTACCCCACTTCTTTCCATGGTGACCTTCTTAATCATGAGCGATAAACCTTATTCTTGACTACCTTTATGGCCTTTCTGAAATTGGCCATGCATAACAGAAAAGAAAGAGGAATATTACTTTAGGACACTTAGTTTCCTATGTTCTGCAAAAGAAGTATAACTTGGTTCATCCTGATCAAGAATATGAAGAACCGCTCTATTACAATGACGGATCATTTAAAGCGATCTTCAAGGAGGAATCAGGAAAAGCACATGTCATCAGTGATACAGAAGAAGAGCCTGAAGGTGTACCTGCTCCTGCAAATGAACCAAATTATCAGAATTTGGTTCAAAGATTTGATCAGCTAGAGACTCATTTTGATCAATGCTTTGATTAAATTGAGACTCATCTTCAACAGCAGGCTGCTCAATATCAACATGACATGGGTTATTTGAGGGGACAAATGAATGATATTAGTACCAATATACTTATGTTGAATACATACTTTAATCTCTTTAGTACTGCTCCTCCTCCTCCTTCTCCAGATCAGGGACCGTCTGAGTGATTGTTGCACTTTATGTTTTGTGTTTGTATTGTTATTATTTATGTGTTAGTTGTTATTTGCTTTTAGTAGTTTTATATATTTCTTCTTTATTTTAATTATTGTTTTGATATCTTAATGAATCCTTGTAATATTTAAAATGATATCAATATAAGTTCTTGTGTTTTGATTTGAATTTACTTTTGAAATGTTTATTAGACTTTGTGTAAATCATCAGATTTTTAATCTTAATCGTGCTATAACCTGAATTGTAAGAAAAATTAAATTCATTAGAAAATCTAATTATTCTAAGTTTATGTTTTGCTTATAACTTGATATTATTAGAATTTTCAATTTCATGTCTCTTCTTTAGACTGTATTATTATTAATATTATTATTGTAATTGCAATGTTTACTTATTTTATATTTCACTTATCAATCATTATTTATGCACTTAGAGATATTTGAAATTTTAGATTATTGTTTTTGAAAAGAATAAAATTACTATTGCAAATTGTGTAAAAGTACAATAAAAATTTTTTCAAAAGGAATGCGCATAGATTTGCAAAGTGAAAAAGATGAACAAAATAAGCCCAAAGTAAAAATGATGCACAAAAGTGTGCCACAACTATGAAAAAGATGCACAAAATGCCACATGTGGTAGTTATTTCTTTCCAAACTCTTTTAATCTCTTAATTCAAATTGATCTTAGGTTCATTTATACTTGATATTGAAATTTGAAATATACAATTTTTCATTCATCCTTATTGCAATGATTTTCTCTATCTTAGTGTCTAATCTAACTCATGTCTTTGATAAATTCTTTTTATTATCTATGTTATATCACTTATTAAATTATTTGAATTTCTATGATTTGCCTAATATTTTAATTTTATTTGCATAACTTATTTCAATCACTTTTAAGATTATATTATCAAATGATTTTCATATCTCTGCTTACATTTCAAGTTGTTTTTCTCTTCTTCACTTTTTGCTGTTGTCAAAAAGGGGGAGAAATTATTTGTTAAATTGTTTCTTGTGTCTTATGAGTCTTGTATCTTGTGTTGTGTCTTGTGTCTTGTGAGTCTTGTATTTTGTGTTAGTATTTGTGTTTATGTTGTTTTTATGATTATGTTGTTATTTTGTTTTGTATAAAATTTTTGAAAAACAAAAATAATTTTTGAATAAATGCCTCCTTATTTTCATGAATTCATCAATTCAGGGGGAGTTTAAGAGATTCTTAGAATTTGCAATCCTACAAATAAAAATTATTTTTCCATCATAAAAAAGGGGGATATTGTTAAGAGAGTTTCTATTTGCATGTTTTACATTTTTGCAACTTGTATAGTTTTGATGATTCCAAATATTATAGTTTTATGTGTAGTTATCTCCTAACACTTTTTGGAAGATTTATTTTTGCTCTTGTGTGTACTAACATTTCAGGAAAATTGAACTCCAAACTATGAAGACATCATATCAAATTCAGCATACAATTCTTTGCAAATTGAAGCTTTAAATTGTTCTTTGAATTGAGACGGAGTTATTGTAATTGAGTGAATAAAAACATACACACACACTTAAGGAGATCTTAAAAAATTTGTATTGTTCGTACGGGACAAACTTAGTTCGTACGGGATGATCAGGTCAGTTTTCTCCCCGTAAGAGCAATGGAATGAACAGGAGTTGGAGGAAATTTTTCTAAGTCCTGATAGTCCAGGACAAAATTATTTTCGTCCCAGGACGAGCTAGGCTCAGTAAAAATTTTGTTCAGACAAAATCTATAATCGTGTCAAGACGATTTCTTCTCTATAAAAATTTCGTCCAGACAAAATTCAAATCATCCCAGGATGACTTCTTCTCTGTAAAAATTTTGTTTAGATGAAGTTCATTATCATGCCAGGACAAGTTGCTCTCTATAAAAATTTTGTCCGGATGAAGCCCTGTTCATCCCAGGACGATGTGAACCGACTTACCAAAATTGGTTACGTCCATGCAATTATTTGGGAACCGACCTATGGTATAACTGATTGTACAGGACGAACCTTGTTCATAAAGGACGATGATCGTGTACGAATATAGTTCGTACCAATATTCATTAGGATCATTTCCGACACTTTAATTAAAATCGTCCAGGACGATCCACGATCGTACGGGATGATTCATTTCGTGTTGACTTGAAAAATTTGCAGTTTTGGACGATTTTTCTTGTCTCTCCTATATATATTCCAATTTAGACTGCTACCCAATCTTTTTACTCATTGATCTTCGTGCCTATTGAAAGAAGAGTCAAGGAGAGAGTGTGAGAGAGCATTCAAAGAAGGATTCCTACCACTGGAGGGGGAAGGCTTTGCTTTGTGTTTAATGGTAAGAACCTCTAATTGTGATTTAGGATTACTTCACTCTTTTCTTTCTTTCTTCTAGATTCTTGTGAGAAGATCTGTTAAGGATATCCACTTCTCTGCCGATACTTGGAGAGTGTGAAAAGCCGTGGGTTCTCTGCCCACACTAGGAGAGTGTGAAAGGATGAAGGGTTCTCTACCCACACTATGAGAGTGTGAAAGGACGAAGGGTTCTCCGCGCACACTAGGAGAGTGTGAAAGGATGAAGGGTTCTCTGCCCACACTAAGAGAGTGTGAAAGGATGGACAGTTCTCTGCCAACACTGGGGATAGTGTAAAAGGACGACGGTTCTCTGCCGCACCAGGTAGTGGTGGAAAGAGTGTTTGTAAAGGCTTCTCCGCCTTATTGTGGGTGCAAAAAGAGAGACACTATTGGTATTAGTGCAATACTCGGAGGGTGCCTCTGGGGAGTGGATGTAGGTCTAGTTTAGACCGATCCACTATAAATCTTGTGTCTTTTATATTTTTTTTCCTGCTTTTTATTTTCTTCATTTTGTTTTGTTCTAAAAATTGTGGTTGAAAAACATTTTCTAAAAATTCATTAAAGTTTATTTTTGGTTCAACATACTCAAGAGGGATTTTTTTAAAAAATTCCAATTCACCCCCCCCCCCCCCCCCCTCTTAGATAGTCTTGGGACATAAGCTTAGGTTTAATAATCTAATTCATAGTAAACGAATCTCAACAGAATGTAGGTTATAGCATGGTACTAATGTTTCTCCAAATCAATATGGATTCATTCCATGTAGGTTTACTATGGAAGCCATATATTTTTTTAGAGGTTTGATGGAGAAATATCGAGAGAATAAGGAAAATCTAAATATGATATTTATTTATTTATAGAAAGCATATGATAAAGTTCTAAGATAAGTGCTATGGATAGTTCTTGAAAAGAAAGGAGTTAATAACACATATATTCAAATCGATAAGATATATATGCATGAGTTATTACCTGTGTTCAACACAAGGTGGTTTGACTAAGTATTTTTTTAATTCAATTGGATTACATCAAGGATAAGCCTTAAGTCCAAATCTTTTTTGCTTTAGTCATGGATGTTCTCACTAGACATTTGCAAGAGGATGTACCTTAGTGTATGCTTTTTGCTGATGATATTCTTCTTATCGATAAGACTAAAGATGGAGTTGAAGGTAAACTTGAATTATGGAGATCAAACTTAGAGTCTAAAGGTTTTTGCTTGAGTAGATCTAAAATAGAATATATAGAGTGTAATTATAGTAATAGTAGACCTAGTGAGGAGATTATTACTTTGAGCAATCAAGTCATTAATATAAGTACACATTTTAGATACCTTGGATCTATTGTTTAGAGTTATTGTGAAATAGATGGGGATATTATCTGCAGAATCCAAGTTGGAATGTTGAAGTGGAGGAATGTTTTGGGTTTATTATATGTTAAAAAATTACCCCTCAAACTTAAGGGAAAGTTCTATAAGATGGTGGTGAGACCTGCAATATTTTATGGTGCTAAATGTTGGCCATTAAAAAAGGAGCATAATACTAAGTTAAGTGTATCAGAGATGAGGATTCTTAGGTGGATGAGTAGCTTCACCCTTAGAGATAGAATATGAAATGAGCATAAACGTGAAAAGGTTGGAGTAGCTCCAATGGAAGATAAGATTAGAGAGAGTCACCTTAGATGGTTTGGCCACATTAAACAGAGGCCTTCTAATGACCCTGTTAAGAAAGTTAAGGTATTAGATTTGACTTATGTTAAGAAAGGTAGAGATAGACCTAAAAAGACATATGTAGAAAATATTAGAAATAGTCTTCCGTTATTGTATTTAAATGAGAATTTGACTTTTAACAGGACACAATGGCAAAAGAATTCATGTAGCCAACCCCACGTAGTGGGACAAAGACTTGATGTTGTTATTGTTGTTGTAGTTCAAATTCTAGCCTCACTCCTTTGATATCAGTCCTTCAAAATTTAAAATAGAGTTTTTACCATTATTTTAATTTAGAGTTTTGTAGGAACCCCAAACATCCTAAGATGTAATTAACTATGAGGTCTTGGCTTTGTAAGTAATTTAAAGACCCTAGGATAATTTTTTTAAAATTAATTAATTCTCTTTGGGAAATTCAAGAAAATAAATGGTGATCATTATCTTAATGTTTGGACGATCGATAATAAATAATAATTTCTTTCTTTGGAAAGATATATATATATATATATATATATATATATATATATATATATATATATATATATATATATATTATCATGACTTTGAATATGAAATTAATGGTACTTCATCTAGTCTATCATAGTCAAATTCTCGATCATTTATTATTTTGACCCTTTGGGTCATTTATAGTTCTTTCTTGAAATTGACTATCATAATCTTGATGGAACTTATAGCTTTATTATTTGAACCAATTAGGGAACAATATTCTCATCTCTAGAGGCAATATATTATTCATAATGATGTGTGTGTGCTCTTGTCAAATCAAATTCTCCTTAAGAAATTAAAATTACAATTGCTTTAACTTCTTTCAAAAGTAGAGCTTTTCTTTTTCAAAAATAATCCCTAGTGTGTGAGCACTCATCAAATCTACATAAATTTCACTTAAATTCATTATAGAAAAGAAGAAAGAAGGATTAGGCTTCCATGATGCTAGTAGTTCATTAGTGTCGTTTCTAAGCAAAGGTACAACAACATGATTATCCACAAAACACATATCCATGATGCTAATTTTCTTAGAGGGAAGTGGGAACCTTTCAACCTAGTAGGAATAAACCAAGCTTTCCACTCCCAAAATTATGAATTTGATGGAGATATCCCTTATTGAGTTTGAAGAAATCCATATGTTCTTTATCTATAGTATTTCTTATGCTCAGTGGAAGAAAAAGGGGTATATGATAATTAACTTCTTTGTTTCAGTTCTAAACTAAAAATTTATTGCCTCAAAATATTTTATTTCTGTTAAGCTCAATCCTAAAAAAATATTATTGAACTTAATAAGAATAGGACTATTTTGAATTACTACATTCAAAGGAGTTTAATATCAACTTTCTGAAGGTCGTCTTTCAATCTCTTCAGTATATGCTTAGAGTGTCTAAAACTTTAGGGTTATGTCATCCTCGCTTAATTTATAATTTGCATGTAGCTATCAAAACCAAAAGAAACCAATGGGAGGAGAAATTTTTCCTTTTTTTAGCCCTTATTAGGTCTAAAATCCAGTCTTTTAAATTCTCCTTCTTAGAGTAGGTAAATGGATCCAATTAACTTACCAAACCCAGCCAACCCTAGGTTAGAGATCCTATAAGTCTAGTTGAATAAGTTGTGTATCTTAGGGATAAATTTGATATAATACAAGTTTATATGGATGGTTTCAGATAGTAAATTTAGAGTTTGGAATATGTGATATACTAGTGATTTAACCGTATGATGCTCTAATGGAAGAGACAGTATTAGTAATTTGTTGATTATAATACAATAATGGTTGGCATTTTTAGGAGCTGGAAGATGGACTCCCATGATTAAAGGAATGTGTTCCATTATCCCTCACCCATTGAGTTTCAACTTAGAGCATTGTTAATAGCAGCAGTAGAGGCCAAAGTGGAATAGGAAGAGGATATGAGGATATGATTAAGAAGGAATATCGAGTACATTATATTTTTATTTATTTGTACCTTATTTTTCTCCTAGTTTAAACTAACTTATATTAATATAGTTTGGGTGAAATTAATAAAAATAAAAATATAAAACTCTCAATTTCCATGCTTTGTTAATTTTATTATTTGTCTTTAATTTTCTTATTGCACTTTATTGTATTTACATATTATTATTACTTGGAAAAAACATAATTAAGTAATTAGCATCATATAATTTTAAAATCATTTCAAATAATGCAATTTAAGTAATAACTAAATATTTCATTTGAGTTAATTTCTAATAAATAAAATAAGTAAAATCACTTGAGAACTTGACTACTTTTATTGGATTAATTGATTAAAGGATTAATGTGAATAAACTATTCAAATTAATTATATGTCGTCTATTAAGTGAGTAATTAGTGAATTATGAAACCTTTGATGAACCTTAGATAAAACAAAACGTTGAGGCAAAAAATAGGTATTCAAAATCCTTAAATGGTAATTAGAAATTAAAATGTTAAAGTAAAAATTACAAAAACAATGCACTAGACAATTAAAAATAAGTGCCTATAATATATAGCCTCACTTAATCAAAGAAGTGGAGATAAAAGATAGGTATTCAAAATTATTATAAGTTACTTAGTCAGGTAAAATGAAAGTTAGAAAAAGGAAAATTGAAGCTGAAAAGCTAGAGTGGGCAATTAAAAATTTGTACTTGCAATTTCTAGCCCAACTTATAAACTTCTCAGAGGAATTGTTGGAATCATAATATTTTTAAACAATATTTGTAGTATAATTATTGTTATAAATGTGTAAATTCTATTAATTCCCAAAAATTATTAACCCTAAGTAAGTTAGTCAAAGTTATCACATATAATATATCTTTTATGTTTTATTTAGAAGGAATATTTTAAAAATACTTAGATATTTTTTTTTTATAATTTCCGAAGATCATATTATAGTAAAGGAAAAGTAGTTTTAATTTGAAGTGAAAAATGAATTACTTCATGACAAGTAATGTTATAAATTTTTGGGGAATTTGATAAAGATGTATAATCAAAACTACACCTAATTTTATAAAATTGTTATCTAAAAAATATTTTTATGCATGAAAGAAGTAAATTATGTTATAAATGAAGAAGTGCGTTGAGTCCACAAATTAAATTTTTTCATGCTAAACCAATTATTGGAGCACTATATGCATCACCACTATTGTAAAGAGCAAGATCTATAATAGGAAGCAAGGCATCGAAACACTAAAGATGGAGCATTTTAGCACCAAATTGTGGATGCAGTGCCAAATCACCACAACATTATAGTCAATAATAATTATTTATTATCAAACCTATAAACTAATATACCAATGTGTCAGTTGAGTTGCAGCACCAGTGTTAACGTCATTGTGCTAGTTTGGTTATTTGTTAAAACTATAATTTGGTATCTCATTTGTTATGTAAAGGGGGGAATGTACCGGGAGAGTGTGGATAGTGATAGTATATTTTATTTGCTATTTTCTTGTGTGTTATAAGTGTGTGAGAGAGGAGGGTAATACTGAGTCTGTCGATTGAGGGACAAGTTATGATCAAGTCTAATTTCTAGTAGCCTCCCTTGGATGATACTTATTATATCCCCTAAATTTTAGGCTAATTTCTTTATTTTTTGTATAAAAAATAGTTTTACATTTTTAGCATGTTTAATAGTGGAATGTTACATTTTTTAAATTAATAATGCACTGATTTTTATTAATGTTCAAAAATATGTTACCAGTGCGGAATAGATTTATTGTGTTTCATATTTCCTAGTGCTTAGTTTTATGCCCTTGGCCACCCATTTTAAAAATAAAGTAACTTACAACCTTGATGGAGGCATAGTGGAAATAGTAAATGAAATTTGAACAAGTATTATATTTAAACCTAGACATATGCTAATTCAAAATTTGAGATGATTTGATATTTTATATGATTGAATGATGTCAGAAGGGAGTTATAAGGCGTCAGAATCCTTTGAGATTCTGTTTGTGTCAGGGAAGGGAGGCATAAGGAGCCAGAATCCTTTAAGATTCTGTATGTGTCCAGGAATATGAAAATAAATTTTGATTTGATAATTTAGTATATCTGATATGTTTTGGTGCTGTAAGCACAAAGGGAGGCATAAGGGGCTAGAACCCTTTGAGATTTTGTCTGTGTTAGGGAATGGAGGCATAAGGGGCCAGAATGGTTTGAGATTCTATCTGGGTCAGGAAAATTTATTTCAAAATGTGATTTAAATCTTTTTGAAATTTGTTCTAAACTTTGATTTGAATTCTAATTTGCATAATTCTGCCACAAGAATTTGATTCAACTCTTCTGTCTCAGTCATCTTATCTGTTATGTACGAATAATTATATTCTGTTTGATTTTTGTTCTCTATGAATCTCTAAACTCTGTCTAATAATTTAATTTTTGTATGCGTATCTGACTTCTGTACGGCTATTTGAATAAACTTTTTTTAAAGCTTTTGTTATGTATTTTGAGAATATATGGAATTTAGATATGCTAGTGTAGTCTTGCTGAGCTGTTAGCTCACTGTGGTTATTTTCATGTTTTGGAAAAGGAAAGGAAGTTTTGAATTAATCATTTAGGATATGATTTGAAGTATAGGTATTTTTGTACTTTTAATTTTTTGTACAGTCATGGCTAGTTTACTTTCTGTTCTGTATCTTTTGTCAGAAGCCATGTATTATGATGCATATGATTAATTTGAAGAATGAGAAGAAAGAAAATAAAGGATGAGCTTTGTTGACCTCATTATTCGAGGTCAATTTCCCCGGACTCAATTCTAGCACCTAGGTCTTCGTAGCCTAGAAAAGACGTCACCCATAGGATTTCCCTTAGGTGGATACCTATTGACGTAGCATCGACTTGAACCTATCACTCAACTCAAATCAGGCTCGATTTTGATTCGTCGATGTCGATCGACTCAATCTAATTTATTTTCGATCAAATTGATACATTATTGGGCTCAAATCAATTCACCAATCGAATCAAAATCAAATCAAATTAACTCAAATTGAATTCGATTTCAATGGCTCCGATTAACCCGTTTTGACTCGTCACAAGTATATATGTAATAATAATTGATATTTCATAAAAAATTATCTTAATCGGGCACGAATCTCGATGCAAAATCAAGTTTGGAAACTTCAAAAATTAATTCGGAGACCATCCGAGCTCCGATTTCAGCAAACTTATAGTCGAACTGAGCGTCTCAGGAATACAAACCTAACGACACCAAGATCAACCCAATTCGAGCCCAAATGAATCCGAATTAAGGGCTCAAAGCGCTGTTCGAAGGTTCAAACCGCAATTTGAGTTACCAAACGGTCTCCGATTTTGACGAGCTTATACTCGAATCGAACGGCTCGACGAGACGAATCCAATGAGCCCAAGATCACAGAATTCCGAAATCACTAAGGCCTTCAAATTTCCAACGAACGGTCCACGGTCAAAGAGTTCAGCAACAACCCATAACCACCCACTCTCCCTCTCCCTCAACCCATAACCACCCACTCTCCCTCTCCCTCAACCAAAAAACGTTTCAAGCCTCCTTCCTCTCATACATGACACATCCAAGCCCCTAATCCTCTCATACATGACACATCCAAGCCTCTCTACTCTCTCGTGACGAACTCTAGCCCTCTCCCCGGCAGTTCGCATGAAGCACAATAATGTGAAAGTGTATAGTAACTTTTATCCTCCATTGAATCATTTATATTTTCTTATATGAGGTTTACTGATTGGGGATTAATTTGTTATCATGAATTATGAGGCGTTGATGAGTTTCTTGTGATAAATTGTGTTGCGGTAAAAGATATTTGAAATGGTTGAAGTAATATTTGAGCATCAGTAAACATGTATATCTTACGTCTATGTGATGCATACCATATCTTTCATCAAGGAATTTGGGGATGAATAGTTAATATTGATAAAAAAAAATGACATGTGCATACGTTAAGAAGTGACTATACGATCTTCAGAGGATGAAAGATGTATGCCTTGAAAGGTTCAATTGTGAACTTGAAAGGATGAAAGGTGAAAATGTATATTGGAGAGGTTTTGTGTAGGAAGGGTGAAAAGCAAGTGGTTTGATTTTGAAAAATATTTTATACGTTTTAAAGAGTTGATAAGTGTGTGCATGTGAATGTTTGAGAGATGAGATATTTTGAAAGTGCGTGTATGTGAAATGTACGAGCTTTGAAAAGTGTAAGTTTAGAAAGGGTAAAATGTATGTTATTTTGAAAGGCGAAAGGTTTATGTGCATTGAGAATTGTATCAAGTGTTTTTCTAGAAAGTAAAGTGAAAATGAAGGGTATGGATTGTGAGAGTGGAATGTATGTATGGAAAGATACTTTATAGTGGAGAGTGGATTGTGAATGGTAAAGTTTGTGTTTGGTTTAAAAAATAAATTTTGGGATTCTTAAAAATGAAAGGTATATGTTTTAAAAATAAACTTGTGTGTATTAAAAGGTGGAATTTGAGATATATTGGAAAAAGGAGAAGTGTATGTTTGAAAATTGAAAATGTATGATTTTGAAAAGTAAGTTTTATGTGATTTGAAAGAATGAAAAGTGTAGATTTTGAAGGGTGATACTTATGGAAGATGAAAGGTAATATATTTTGTGTGTAAGTGTTAAAGGTGGAAATATATGTTGGAAAGATATAAAAAGTATGCTTTCAGAAGTAAAACGTTGAAAAGTAAAGTCAACATTGCTGGTGTTCAAGCCCGAAGAAAGGTACGTCTTTATTTTCAGTAAATTTCAATTATTTTATTATTAATTATTAAATGTGCTTTCTAATCCCTGCTTCCTTGTTTTTCTTGTTTTCCTCTCTTTATTTGCATGAACTACGATGAACGGTACCGATTGAGGGAACAAAAGTACAAGGAGCTAATGACGTCAATCGCCTCTATCCAATCGGGTAGAGGTGCTACGGGCGGAACCACCGGGTCGTAGCCCCCGGTGACTGTGAGTATTTCTAAACTTAGAAAACCTTTAGGGACCCTTTGATGTGGTGTGCATGAACCATTCCTTTAGGTCCATGTAGTAACTTCAATTTAATTAGGATTACTTTTTGCTCTTAGATCCCTAAACTCCTTTACATGTACGAAATGTCCTAAGGGTTAGTAATAACAAACATTTCACCCTATACAACAGTAGTGACACTTAAGGACAAAGTTTAAGGACTAAGTCTTAGAAAATTTAGACTTAGGATGCATGCACATTTTAGGATAGAAATATATAACATAGAAAATTTAGTGACACTTCACCTTAGGATTAGTAAATATTTTTTAAATTAAAATTCAATCAATTAGAAAACTTTAGCCAATAATTGACCTAGGATATATCAAAACCTCACAGCTTACTACACACACTTAGATTTGTGTGCTAGGACAACCGACTCTAGTTCTAGGTTAGGCCGATGTTTATTTTCTTACTGCATTGTATGGGCTTTCTCGGTTTTCACTGCATGTTGGTTATAAAATTATTGGTGTGTTTGTTTACTTACTTTTATTGCACTCTGTGATGTGATTTGATTGACGATTAGATTACCCATAGGTTAGGAGTGATCTGGTTGTTAACATAATTTTCTGCAGGTGGCCACACTCATGCAGGGCAGAAAAAGGGGGCTAATTAATAAATAACTTTATAAAATGTTACAGGTGCTTCAGCTGCTTAGCCCCCAAATGAAAAAGAGTGTGACCAAGTGTGGCTGGTTGATTTAATTTAAATACAAATATATAACTGCTTTGGATGAATTTTATTATAAACTGCTTAGGATAACCCTGCAGGTGGTCTAGATTTTTCTTTACCTTTCTGTGAAATGTAATGTAATGTAAATGTATTTGAAAAGTCAAAAAATTGTGAAAGTGATTTTGAAAGTGGGATATCACATCCAATTTAGAATCCAAAGAAAGAAGAATATACCTTAAAAGGATTATTCTCTTTTATTTGGAAAGCCAAATTAGGATGATTCAATATCCAAATAGAAAAGAAAATACCCCTTTTAGGGATGAGTTTCTTTTCATTTGGATATTCAGAACCCGACGGATTCAAGAAGTTCGTAGAAGAAGAAAAGATAGAACGAGAAGCTTGAAGAAAGAAGATGAAGAAATGAAGATTCAAAGAACGGTATATCCCATTTCAAAAATCACTTGCGTCATTTTTAGGATTAGAATCCGGGTTTGTTGTCAGTGGTGCCTGGCCACTTTACTTTTCTGCAAATTCTGGGTGTAATATGGACATTGAACATTATATTTGGATTATTAAAATTGATTGTTTACATTGTTTGTATAGTAGAATTTTTTTAGGACCTTGCATGCCGTGTTTTGTTTTAGCCTGGATTCAAATCGGAGAGATTTTTTTCGTAAGGGTACGCTTAAAATTCTTCTACTTGTAATTTTAAATAAAACTTTTTAGGCTCACATAGTAACTCTAACGATCTAAGAAATAAGCTCGGGACCGCCGAGAGTCAGCATAAGCATATTAATACTTTCTCTTTCTTGTTAGGCAACTCCCCTCCTGCGGGTTCTGGCAGACCACTTGACCTATGAGGGTGCAGTTCTGTCAAGGGGAAGTTGTGCAATCTCTAAGGAAAACAACTATTTTCTAAGCCTGATTTTAAAACTGCTTCATATTCATTTTATGCATTCGAGTCAATTAGCATGCATTGCATTAGATACAAATTAAAAAGAGTCTAAAATATTAATTGCATTTCTAGACATTTATCACCCTACATAAGTTGAGGGGCTAATTAAGAATTGTCTTAGATGTCGGCCCCCAATTCCTTAAAACTTAAACAACATTCCTACCCATCTTTCATAAGAGACTGGATACATGGTTTTAAAGCGCCTAGGTAGTTAGCTGGCTCCACAATCCAGGCCGGGGTAAGTCCAGATTTGCATTCCATTAGTTAGGTTCGGGTCACTATTTTATAGTACCCAAATTAGATTTAGGTTCTGAGGCAGATTCTTTTTAGATCTTAAGTCCTCACCCTTTGGGAATATAATCCCAAATTTCTAATAAAAATTCAACTTAAACATAAAATTTTCTCATAAAATGTAAAGCCTAACATAGGGTAGGCTGAGGTTGTCTCTGAGCTTTTCAGAATCTGACACCTCCTACTTTTCATCATTTAACTCGCTAATAAATGTTCAACATTGAGCTTTCTCCTTGAAAAATCCTTACTTCTGTTCCTTGTCTTCTACTTCGTAATCAAAAGGGTATGAAATCACTGCTTTAATCAAGAGTTTTCTTAGGAGCATTCCTCCTAGGATGTAATTAACTATAGAAGCTTGCTCTTATAGGGATTTGAGAACCCCAGACTAAAATTAACCTTATTTTATTCATATAAAACAAGGGAAGAATCTTTGGGAATGCAGATGTCTTTAAAACTTCATTTCTAATTTTAAATATATTTGTAGGATGTTATTATTATCTTTTCAGATAATATAATATCCTGTTTAATATATTTAATTTTGGAAATGATGAATTTTATAAAATTTATTCTTGTTTTGGATATCTTGAAGAATGTTATGTTCGTCTTTCAAGATGATATAATATTCTCCTTGTTATATCTAAATAAAAGAATGGATAAACTTTTTCAAAAACTTATTTCTATTTTTTTTTAAACATATTCTATAGAATTTTATATTCATCTTTCGAGATGATATATTATTCTTTGAACTATGTTTGATCATAGAAATATATCTTTTCAAAACCCTATTTTGATATTGAATCCATTATAAAATATTGTGTCAATCTTTCGAGATTGTACTTTATTCTTAATGTAGTATTCGATTATAAAATAGGAGAAATCAAAATCTGCGTGGTGACACATAATTTTTCCCACCAAGCTTTTCTATATATTTAGATGTTTATAGTTGCTCAATATTTTTAGTATGTCTGTGAATTGGAAGAAAATTCTAAAAATAAATTCCAAGGTTAGATCCTGGGGTTATTCGTCGCAACTCAATGTGATGGGATTCATTCCGATCAAGTTGGGTCATGACAATTACAGTGGTATCAAAGCAATAGTTTTGGAATTTGGATCGTAAGACAGAGCTATAGTAATTGATCTATAAGTTTAGTGGGATAGTTACAATCTGTCTGGGTTTTTATTATTTTTGTTTTATGTGCATAATTGCATTCTGTGTGATTATAGATCCTCTAGACCCGGATATGACTGATGGGCAGAGTGCTAGTTAGGTAGCTCCTATGAATATTTTTGCTCCGATAGTTGGTTCAGATATAGTTTCTCATTTTTTCACATTGATCACTCAAATGATGAGCGAGACGCAAAAAAGAGTTTCTGCTGTGAGATTTAAGGGGTAGATAGATATCTACAAATATTTCTGAGATTGAAGCCTCTGAGGTTTGAGGGCACTGTTGAGCCCAGAGCAGCTGAGGATTGGTTGAGAGGATTGGAAAAGGCTTTTGATTGTATGTATTGTCCTTCTGATAGAAAAGTACCCTTAGCAGTCTTTCTATTGGATGGTGAAGCAGAGCATTGGTGGATGGGCCAACAGGAGGAGAAATTTCAGGGTAAGTTAAACTCTTTGATTTCTTGGGAAGAGTTTTCTAAAGTATTTAGATCTTGGTTTGTACCCCCTTCAGTAAGACAACAAATGCAGGAAAGTTTTCTGAGATTGGTTCAGGGGAGCAAGACAGTTATGTTGTATAATATAGAGTTTACTACTTTGATAAGATATGCTCCACAGTTGGTGAGTACTTCTATTGAGAAGTGTTATAAATTTTTTAGGGGACTTCGAGATAGTTTGAGGCAACCACTGGTACCATTTTATATTTATGATTTCTTTGAGCTTGTAGAAAGAGCTCGATTGATAGAGAATGATCCGATAGCAACTCAGCAGCGGTGGACTGCTAGTAGAAAGAGGTTCAGTGGTGATACTTCTAGTAGTGGATTTTCTATAAAAAAGAATAGATTTTTATGTGGAGATTCCAAGAGAAGTGGAGATTCAATATATGCTACAGTCTCTGGTAGTGGCAGTGTAGCCAGTTTTGGTTCAGTTTGTGGGGCACCTGTATGCCAGAATTATGGATGAAGACATTTTGGCTAGTGTTACAGGATAACTGGTCGATGTTTCAGATGTTGTCAGCTAGGACATCAGATGTTAAAAGAGTTGCTACTTAGCTTTTGCATGTTTTATATTCTTGCAACTTGTATAGTTTTGATGATTCCAAATATTACTGTTTTAATTATTATTTTCTCCTAACATTTTTTGGAAGAATTATTTTTTCTCTTGTATGGACTAATATTTCAGGAAAATCATATTCCACACTAATGAAGACATCAAATAAATTTCCAGCATAAGATATTTTGTAAATTGAAGTATATATTTTTCATCTTTATTGAATCTGAGAGAGTGTGATTGTAATTGAGTAATTTAGCATACACACACTGGGGGAGATCTTTAAAAATCAAAATTTTCTTATACTGATCGTACAGGATGAACCAAGTTCGTAAGGGATGATCAGGTCAGTTATACCCCTTAGAGAAATGGAATGAATAGAAAGAGAAAAAAGTTTTAAGTCCTGATCATCTAGACGAAATATCCCATTCGTCCCTGGACGATGTTCTCTATTTTATCACTTTGAACTATTCATCATGAAAATTTACCTAGTTCGTCACAGGATGATGTTCTCTAGACCCATGACTTGAACTATTCATCCAGCCAATTTACCCAATTCATCCTAAAACGATGTTCTCTGGACCCATGACTTGAACTATTTGCCTAGACGATTTATCCAGTTTGTCCCAGGATGATGTTCTCTGGACCCATGGCTTGAACTGTTCATCCAGACGATTTACCTAGTTCATCCCAGGATAATATTCTCTGGACTCATACCTTATTCAGTTTGTCCAGACGAACTTGCACATTCATCCCAGGATGATGTCCTTTGTTGCTTAAATATATGGACCATCCTACAGCTTAGTCCCAACGAACCCTTGATATAATATTCATACCGGAAGAACTTAGTTCATACGGGACGATTATTGGGTATGAAGTTATTTCGTACCAATGCACATTGGGTTCGTATGCAATAGTTTTTGCACTATTCGAACTGACAAAAGGACAATAGGTTCTCTGCCTACACTTAGAGATTGTGAACAGTGAAGGGTACTCTACCTACACTTAGATAAGTGTAAAAGGACAATAGGTTCTCTGCCTACACTTAGAGAGTGTGATCAGTGGGAGGTACTCTGCCTACACTTGGAGGGTGTAAAAGGACGACGGTTCTTTGTTGCACCTAGTAGTGGTGGAAGAGAGTTTTTGTAAAGGCTTCTCTGCCTTGCTGTGGGAGCAAAAGGAGAGACACTAAGTGGTAATAGTGTAAAACCTGAAGTGGGAGACTTCAGGAAGTAGATATAGGTCGTGTTTGACCGAACCACTATAAATATTATTTATTTTATTTTCCACTACTTTTTTACTTTACTTTTTCTATTTGAAAGTGTGGTTGAAAAATTGTTTTTTAATAAAAAAATTCACTAAACCTTTTATCGGTTCAAAAAGAGGCATAACTTTTTAAATTACCAATTCACCCCCACTCTTGGTTAGCCACTGGGATATAAGCTTAGGTCTAATAGTCTAATTCATACTTAACAATGTTTCAACATCAGATAGTAGAATATACGCATGACGGATTTGACTGACGATTTGAGTCCAAATATAGAGCTTTGTTAGACCGACAGGAAGGCTGAGGACAGTTCCTCCTTGTACTATTTCTGAAGGATCCTCTGGTAGAGCTGGTGGTTCAGGTTCTATGGCAAGGAGACCACCCAGTGGTAATCAAAGGGAGCCTAGTAGTTCTGTAGCTCTAGCTCTAGTTTAGCTACTTATGTACAGTTTGAATCAGCAAGAAGCTCGAGATGCTCCAAATGTGGTGACAGGTACGATTTATATTTCTAAACATTCCTATCATGTTTTGTTTAATTATAGAGCTAGTTATTTGTTTATTTCCGAGCACTATTTTGATGCTTTGCAACTAGCTTCAGTTACGTTACCTATTTTACTTTCTGTTATTTTGCTGCCTGGAAATAATTTGATAGGCAGGAAGCTTTGTTTATGTGAGATTGAAATTTCTAGAAAGAAGTGGAAGTCTTATTTAATTTTGCTGCCAATTTCTTCGTATGATGTTATTTTGGGTATGAATTGGCTGAGTTTGTGTGTGGCTCAAATTGACTTCTTGAAAAAGCAAGTTACTTTATTTATGGATGGTGAAAGTTGTGTATTTCAAGGATTAAGAGGTATTTTATCCTGCTTAATCACTTTGATGGAAGCAAATTGATTATGGAAGAAAGGCTATATGGTATTCCTACATCAGTGCAAGATATGAATATAGATGAAGGTTTTATTATTGATATGCCAGTAGTACAAGACTTTTCAAATGTGTTTCCGGAGGAGTTGGTTGGGTTATCTCTAGATAAAGATTTTGAGTTTTGTATTGATGTAATTCCTGGGTATGGCCTCGATATCTAAGACTCCATATAGAATGGCACCCAATGAGCTTATGGAGTTAAAAGTTTAACTCCAAGAGTTAGTGGATAGAGGATTTATTCATCTGAGTGTTTCTCCTTGGAAAGCACCTGTTCTGTTTGTGAAGAAAAAGGACGGTACAATGCGTATGTGTGTTGACTATAGAGATTTGAATAAAGTCACAATCAAGAATAAGTATCCATTGCCACAGATTGATAATTTGTTTGATCAACTTATTAGATCTTTTATATTCTCAAAGATTGATTTGAGATCTGGTTACTATTAAGTGAAGGTGAGGGAAACTGATGTGATTAAAACCGCTTTTAGTACTCGGTACGGATACTACGAGCTTTTGGTCATACTTTTGGGGTGACTTGCACCAACTATTTTTATGGATCTGATGAATAGAGTATTCAAAGATTACCTGGATCAGTTTGTGATTATTTTCATAGATGATATTTTGATATATTCTGCTTCTAAGGAAGAACATGTCAGACATTTGAGAAGAGGGTTGGAGACTCTGAGGCAATATCAGTTGTATGCAAAATTCTCCAAGTGTGAATTCTGGCTGAAGAGCATTTCTTTTCTGGGACATGTAGTGAGCGGTGAAGCTATTTATATTGATCCCCAGAAAATTCAAGCAGTTGCTAATTGGCCAGAGCCTACTATGATGTTTGAGATACATAATTTTTTGGGCATGCCCAGATATTATAGAAAGTTTGTAAAGGGATTTTCTCAGATTTCAGGACGTCTGATGAGACTGACTCAGAAGTCAGTAGCCTTTACTTGGAAACCATAGTGTGAAGTTAGTTTTTAGATATTGAAAGATTATTTGACTTTTACTCTAGTTTTAGCACTTCCATCTAGTATGGAAGAATTTCAAGTATTCAGTGATGATTCACTGAAAGGTTTGGGATGTGTTCTGATGCATCATGGTCGGGTAATAGCCTATGCTTCAAGACAGTTGATACCACATGAAAAGAATTACCCGACGCATGATTTGACATCATTTTTTATATGGTGCCAGGTGTGAGCTTTTTATGGATCATAAGAGTTTGAAGTACATATTTACTCAAAATGATCTGAATTTGAGACAAGGAAGATGGCTTGAGTTGATCAAGGACTATGATTTGAATATTCAGTATTAGCCTGGTAAGGCTAATGTGATAGCAGATGCTTTGAGTAGGAAGTATTCTAGATTGTCATGTGTATAGCTCAGTTCTGATGAATATCTGATACGATATATGGAAAGATTATAGTTGGAGGTAATATATCCTACTGATTCTGGTATAGTGACTCAAATGAATATTCAGCCCTCTTTAGAGGAAAAGATTCATGAGGCTCAAAAGCCAGATGGAGAATATTTGAAGTTGATTGATCAGATCAAGTATGCTAAGAAATATGAACTATGAATTTCTAATTCCGGTATTATTTTTTGTAAGAATAAGCTTTGGGTTCCTATGTCTAGAGATCTGATAAAAGAGATTCTGCATGAAGCTCATTATTCAGGCTATAATATTCATCCAGAAAGTCGTAAGATATACGAAGATATGAAAAGCTTATTTTGGTGGCCTGAAATAAAAAAGGTCATAGCGGAGTTCGTTTCAAAATATGAAGCCTATTAGTTAGTAAAGGTAGAACATCATCGACCGGGAGGTCTTTAGTAGACATTGAGTGGAAATGGGAACAAGTAACAATGGATTTTGCTATGGGCTTCCCAAGATCGAGGCAAGGACATGATGCTATTTGGGTGATTGTTGATTGACTAACAAAGTCCGCACATTTTCTTCTAATTAGACAGACAGATCCGGTGGATAAGTTAGCTCAGATCTATGTTAAAGAGATTATCAAATTATATGGTGTACCAAAAGTGATTGTATCATATCGGGATGGCAGGTTTACCTCCAGATTATGGAGAGGTATTCAGCAAGGATTGGGCGCGAAATTTCATTTTAGTATGATTTTTCATCCGCGGACTGATGGACAGTCTGAGAGGACTATTCAGGTACTGGAAAATCTTCTGAGATTATGTGTTTTGAATTTTGGAGGCTGTTGAGAAAATCATATCCCTTTGATAGAGTTTGCTTATAATAACAGTTATCAGTCAAGCATTGTTATGACATCTTATGAAGCTCTTTATGGCAGAAAGTGTAGAACTCATTTAACTTTGACAGAAGTGGGAGATAGACAAGTGATGGGTTAAGCTTTTATGGATGATACTATGACGAAGATTAATCTTATTAAAGAAACGTTGAAATCTGCACAAAGTAGACAGCAGAAGTATTATAATCAGAAGCACAGATTGGTTGAATTTAAGATTAGTGACTTTGTATATGTCAAAATCAGACCGATGAAAGGTGTTAGCAGATTGGGAAGAGTAAACAAACTCAGTCTAAGGTTTGTCGGACCTTTTCAGATCATTGAAAAGGTTGGTAATTCTGCTTACAGATTATTATTGCCTGATCAGATGTCTGATATACACAACGTGTTTCACGTATTCTCTTTAAGAAAATGGATATCTGATTCTGGAAAGAACTTTTTGTTGATGATGTGGAGGTTCAGGCAAATCTTCAGTACAAAGAAGAACCTGAAAGGATTTTGGCATTTGATGTAAGAAAGATGAGAAGTAAACAGATTCCTATGGTTAAGGTTCAATAGAAGTTCAGAACAGCCAGAGAGGCCACCTGGGAGAAAGAATCTGACATGAGACAATTATCCAAGTCTGTTCTAACTTAGTTTTACTTTGGAAATGTTAAGGACGACATTTTACTTAAGGTGGGTAGATTGTGAGGCCCTTAAACTTTCAATTTATTTTGAAAAAAAAAATTTTTTTGTGCAGTTAATACGTACGAACCGCCTATATAAACTAAAGAAACTTTTGAAAATCTGTATGGTTACTACGTACGAACTGTCTATATGAACTGAGTAAAGTGCAGGTTCGTCTATATGAACTGTAAGTTCATTGGGACGAACTGAACAAAACTTTTTTGCCCGAGAACATCGTCCAAGGATGAAAATCAATTATCGTCCGTACGATTACTATACAAAGGAGATCGTCCCAGGACGAATGAGAAGCATCGTCTGGATGAACGTAAATATATTTATAAGAAATGTTTGTTTCATTTAGAGAGAGAGAAAGAGGAGAGAGAAAATGAAGAAATGAGGAAGAAATTCGTGTTTTAGGCATCTTCTGTCCATTTTTGTCCTTAGTCGTAGTTGGGAAAGTTGAGCGACTCGATGCAAGGCACATTATGCATTTCTTAATTTTCAGAAATGTGAATTTTGAAGGATTTTTTGATTAAAATTTTGTTTCTGTTAGCGAAAAATTGTATATCTTTGCACCAGTAAAACTTTTACCGTGTAACTTTTGGTATGCCGAAGAGATTATGATTTTGCATGTTTTGAGTATTTTGTGGAAATTTTGCACCCGGTATTTTGAATTCTGTTGAGCATTTATCGAATAGAAAATTATCGAGATGTTGAAAAATCTTGCTTCAGTACAATTAAAACTTTCAAATGTTATTTTATATGATCTCTAGTAATTTTGTAATTTTTCAAAATCATACATTTTTTATTCATTAGCTTTTGTTGTCTGCCGCTATACCAAAAAGGTGAAATTTTGATATGTGCTCAATTACTGTGTATCTGTTGTGATATGATGATATGATGATTTGATTTTTTATATGATTGAATGATGTCAGAAGGGAGTTATAAGGGGCCAGAATCCTTTAAGATTCTGTATGTATCAGGGAAGGGAGGTATAAGGGGCCAGAATCCTTTGAGATTCTGTCTGTGTCCAGGAATATAAAAATGAATTATGTTTTGATAATTATATATATTCGATATGTTTTGATGTTGTAAGCACAAAGGGAGGCATAAGAGGCCAGAATCCTTTGAGATTCTGTCTATGTCAGGGAAGGGAGACATAAGGGGCCAGAATGGTTTGAGATTCTATCTGGGTCAGGAAAATCTATTTTGAATGTGATTTGAATGTTTTCTGAAATCTATTCTAAACTTTGATTTGAATTCTGATTTTTATAATTTTGTCACATTAATTTTATTCAGCTTTTCTATCTCTATTATCTTATCTGTTCTATACGAATATTTATATTCTATTTGATTTCTGTTCTGTATGAATATTTGTACTCTATCTAATATTCTGATTTTTGTATGAGTATCTGACTTCTATACGTCTATTTGAATAAACTTTTTTTAAAGCTTTTGTTATATATTTTGAGAATATATAGGAATTTAGATCGGTTAGTGTAGTCTTGCTGAGCTATTACCTCACTATGGTTATCTTCATGGTTTTTAGGTTCTGGGAAAGGGAAGGAAGTTTTGGATTAGTCGTTCAGGATCTAATCTGAAGTATAAGTATTTTTATATTTTTGATTTTTTGTACAGTCATGGCTAATTTACTTTCTATTCTGTATCTTTTGTCTGAAGCCATGTACTGTAATGTATAGATTAATTTGAAGAATGAGAAAAAAGAAAATTAAGGATGAGCTTTTCTATATATTTGGATCTTTATAGTAGTTCTGTATTTTCAGTATATTTGTGTATTGGAAGAAAACTCTGAAAACAAATTTCAAAGCTAGATCCTGTGGTTATCGGTTGAAACTCAACGTGTTGGGATTCGTTCCAATCATGTTGGGTCGTGACAGCGCGCTAGTTCACGCGCGCAGCACGCACCATTATAGGCATCAGATAGCATCCATCCAGCCGGACGGCCAGTTTGGCCGCCTATGCTTATTTGGGCTTGATTTTTGGCCCGAACGATCAAAATTAAATGTTTTTTGGTCCCCAGACACATTTTTTGATGTTATGGACTCAATTTTGACACTTTTAAAGCTCAACAAGACCTCTATGATCAATTTTGAGCAAGTTTTTTTATTTTTGGAATGCAATGTTTTACGATTCGATTAATTTGAAATATTTGAATAAGTATTTTTGGACTTCTAGAACTTCGACGTCCAAAAATAAGGGGCAATTGATATGTCATAAAAAGTTATCTGATGGGACACAAATCTTGAGGCAAAAATCAATTTAGAAACTTCAAAAATTAAATAAGGGATCATCTAAACTCCGATTTCAGCAAACTTATGTTCGAACTAATTGTCTCGAAAATATGAACCCAATGACACCAAATTCAACTCAATCAGAGCCCAAATGGGTCTGAATTGAAGACACGAAGCATTGTTGGAAGGTTTAATCCAGAATTAGGATGACCAAACGACTTTCAAACATTATGTGCTTATAAGTGAATCGAGCGACTCGACGAGACAAATCCAACGAGCACAAGATCGCCAAATTTTGACACCACTATGACCTTCAAATGTCTGACAAACAGTCCACGATCAAGGGATTAAATATCGACTGTCCATGCAAACCAGTCCATATTTTCCCTTGATCCTCCTATTTATAGGGCATACCATTCTGAAAAAACTATAAATATACCCCTCATTTCTCTTGAGAGGGGACCCAAGAAGAAGAAGAAGAAGAAGAAGAGAAGAAGGAGAAGAGAAGAAAAGGAGGATAGGTGGAAAGAAACTCCTCCTCGACCACCGCCACCAGAATTCTACTCTAGTGATGCCGGAATTCTGCCTGAATTCCATGAGACGATGGAATTCTGCCCAAATGATGTTAAAATTCGGGCATACATTCCAAATGACGTTGGAATTCTGCCCAACCTCCAGGTGACGGTGGAATTCCGCCTGACTTCCAAGTGACGCCAGAATTTCACCTGACTTCCAACCGATATCGAAACTTCGCCTGACTTCCATGTGACGCCAAAACTCCGCCCGATTTCCAAGTGATGCCAGAATTCCGCCCGACTTTCTAATGACGCCAGAACACTACCCAATCTCTAAGTAACTCTAGAGTTTTGCCCGAATACCATCCAACGTCAGAGTTCTCCGCGTCGCCGACTGAATTCGTACTTCTACCCAACGATAGATCTTTGCTTGTCGCTAGATTTCTACCTGACATCGAACTTTTGCTCGTTGTCAAACTTTCGTTGGATAGCTTTCCAATATGGGATTTCTATCCATAGATGGACTTCTACCTGACGTCATCCTTCTGATCTCCGTTGTTAGACTACAGTCCTTCCGACCTCTGTCGCCCATTGACTACGATCCTTCAGACATACATCACCCACCGACTATAGTTCTTCGAACCTCCGCCACCCACCGACTGCAGTCCTTCTGACTTACGTCTCCCACCGACAACAGTCCTTCTGACCTCTGACGTCTGACAACTACATTCCTTCTGACTTACGTCACTAACCGATTACGGTCCTTCTGACTTACATCGCCCACCGACTACAGTCCTTTCGACCTCTGACGCCCGCCGACTACGGTCCTTCTGACTTACGTCGCCCATCGACTGCAGTCCTTCAGACTTATGTCTCCCATTAACTACGATACTTTTGGCCAAACGAACACATCAAGCTAAGGCCTTCCCCCAAGGAAGGGCCTCATTTGTAATCAACTGCAATACTAGTGGATTCATTCAAATTAGGCTATGCTCCGTAGCTTTTCCCCCTTTTTCTGGGATTTTCCACGTAAAAATCTTGGTGTCTCTAGTGAATGAAGTGCCCTCTCTATTTATCTCTATGTGTGATGGATCTTCGTACAACGCTAAGACATTAAACATTATATTTCTCTATCGCCGCGAATACTATAGGACGCAACATGAGTAGATTTAAAAAATTGCATTAATTGGATCATTCTTGCTATGCGAAGCTATAACTAACGTATATTCGCTATTAGAAATGAAATCATATTGCTGAATGAAGTATACTGGATCATTTTATTTTTTCGGTGTTAGCTCTTGACCTCCCTAGATTGTTACTAGGTAATTTTGTAATTTTACTTAGAGAGGAAGGACTTCAGGCTCATAGGTTTTTTTTAATTTGTTTTGTAGTTTTTTTTGGTAGTGAGCTGAAGGTTCCGCAAAGACTTTGTAATTTTTGCTTTAATTAACGCGTAGGCTCCTCTGAGACTTTTAACCAATAAATAAAATAAAAAATATCTCCCTTTGGTTAGAATGCTATATACCATGGCTCTTTATCATAGGCATTTTATCCATGCTACAACTTAAATGATCCAAATTAGAGAAAAAATATTAAATTACAGAGGAAGCTCTAAAGATTTCTTTATATATCTGCTAGTAAATACAAAGTAATTTGTCCCAAGTTAATAATAATTTATTAGAATATCAAACTTATCTTTTAACCTTTATTTGAAATCTCAATTGAGGATTCAATGCTACAAGAATGGCACATTTGGCAAATATAAATAAAATTAAAAGATATAGTTAACAGTTTTTTTCTTTTAAATGATTAAGTTCATCATTTTGAAAATTGACCGAGTACTTATATAATCGTTGCTAACTTATTTCTGGAGGACGGCATCATAAAAGAAATATTTTGATGAATTCTCTGGAAGATCATTTATGAGCTCATGCTGAGTGGGTTTATAATAATTTTAAGGGGCATGAGGACTTCAATTGCCCAGTCGTATGGGCCACTGACAATATAATCAAATTAAGGTTTTATTTGAGAGGGTTTATTACTTCTTAAAGTAGTTTTTTAGTATAAAGGTTTTAATTTTTGAACTAAAAAACTGCTTTAAAAAGCAATTAAAAGGTATCCCAAACGAAACCTATGTTTTTCCCGAACCATATAGGGATTAGAAGATGAATAAGTAAATTAAGGGGCAGAACTAGCCTTAATTCTCACGGGGCAAGTGGTAAATTTATAAGAAAATAAAAATATATATATGGGTGCAAAAATGACAAAATCTAAATCTCATCTCTAATTATATCGCAAATGTCATCCAATTATATCATAGCCACGATTGAAAACGACAAAATCCATATTTATCTTTAAGAAATTTTAAATTATATTGCGATTGAGGCAAGTTTTATGCAAATCACAGTGTATTACGTAATATTTTTATTTCCATTATATAATAATGATTTCATTTTTCGACTAACATTTGGACATTAGAGTTAAAATGAAGGAACTATTTAAAAAAAAACTCATGGGCCTGCACAACAATAACAACTTCAAGCTTTCATCTTACTATGTGAGGTCGGCTTCTCCTTTGTATCCTGTTAAGAGTATAACTCTCTTTTAAATCCAATAAATAAATTTGTACATCTACCTTTCATAACATTAATAAATAAAATAAATCTACACTCCGAACTAAGTCATCGGAAGGCCACTGTTTTATGTGACAAAACCTTCTAATGCGACCCCTTCACCTTGAGAATCCTTTTGGTCTTGTTTATGTTCTGCTTCTCTAGTAAGGTAATTGAATCGAATTAGGTTAGCTCTTGCTAGCCTCCTAAGCCTAATTCATGAAAGAATGGAATGGTATTCGCTAGCCTTAATTAAAACCATCGACACTCTCTAATCTTATCTTCCACTGGAGCTACTCAAATCTTTTCACGTATATGCTCATTTTGTATTACGTCTCTAAGAGTAAAATAATTCATCTACTTGAGCATCGTCATCTCTGCAACACTTAATTTAATACTAAGCTTCTCTTTTAATGACCAACAACATTCTGCGCTATTAAGCATTGTAGGATTCACTAACATCTTATAGAATTTTTTCTTAAATTTGAAGGCTTTTCTATCACACAGTAAGCTCGATGCATTCTTTCACTTCAAATATGCAACTTAAAATTCTACTAATAATATCCTCATATATTTCACCATCACTGTTGAATAATAGACAAAGATATCATAAAATGATGATTGATGATTGGGCCTATGGAATATTAAAAAAATTACTATGCAATCATTTGCTGATTGATAAATTAGAGATGAAAAATAATTATTTTTTTATTTCTTTAAAAAAAAAATTGTTCAAAATCATGCTGTTATGGAGTTCTCATTAAATATTTCCAAAAAAATAAAAGATGACTCTTTCAAACAATATGAAATATAAATAAATTAGTTAATTCAGATAAAAATAACAACTTTTGTTATTCAATATTTTTGGTAATTAAATGACGTAGAGGCGTAAAGATTGCCCATGCCAACTACCCCAAATCACTAACAGACAAAGAAAACAAAAATGAACAGCTGAAAATGATCGCCAGTCGAACATGCCATTTGCCATCAGATAGGATTGTTAACTGTTTGTGATAATTTTCGACATAAATCATTATATAAATATATAATTTTATCAAAATTTTAGCCTAGACTGCGAAAAACATATTGTGAAATTTTTTTCATAAGAAATCAATAACATGTAAGAATAAATTTAAATTAAAGCATATAAGCTTTTTTAGGAAATAAAGAAGTACAAAACATAATTTTTTAACTTATCAAGATTTATAAATTTTCCAAAAATGACCATTATAAACTAAATTTTTTCCTTAAATATCATTTCTTAATGCCTACTGCTATTTAAATTTATATTAAAAAATTTATATTAAGATATTATTAAAGATTAACATTCATTGTTATTATTAGTATTGTTATTATTATTATGGTTTAAAATGAAGAAATAAATTATAAAATATCTTATTTGAATGTATAATCTTAAAATATTATGTTTTTGTCTAATATATACAATATAAAATGAATTCTTCTTTAAATGCTCAGAAAATTTTTATAAGAGAAAATAATTGCCTTATGTTCAGCTGGCCAATATATATATATATATCATCATCATCAAATGATTGATAAAGGTTAAGTTTCACTAATAAAATATTACAAACAACCAAGCGTTTCATATATTATACTTTTTCTATCTCAATGAGAACTATATACAAGTTAGAACCTATAATTAATTTAGGCTTTGTTTGTGAGAGCTTTTTATTGATTTTTTTTAGATCGTAGCTATATTTATATTTGGCCACTATTTTTTTCTTTACTTTCAAAAATAAATTTGTACTAGAAAGATGATTTCTGCATTAACTTTTAAAATTTATTTTCTCTACAATAGTTTTAAAAAATAATAAGAAAGTTGTACCTAACAAAAGCTTTCTTACTACTTTTTAGAGCAATTATTTAGTGCAAAATTTTAAGTTTTTTATAATAGAAAGTTGCATTAAGAAGTAGAAAGAAAGTCATCACAAACAAAGCCTAAGACTTAGGATTCGTTTGGGATGGCTTTCTTTCTGCTTCTTAAAATATTTTTTCTATTATAAAAAATTTAATTTTTGTACTAAAAAGTTGATTTAAGAAGCAGTAAAAAAGACATCCAAAATAAAGCTTTAATCTCAAATCATTTTGGAAATGTTCCTAACAAAGTCATTCCCCCCAAAACTAATTTTATAGTTTTATTTTATTTCTATGTTTTTTTATTGTTTATCTTTTATTAAAATAAAAGTATAGTCGATTTCTTTTATCGTTTCATCCGCCTCATTATAAATTTGACTTATATATGAAAATAAATTGAGTTATGATATTATAATTAAAATTTTATTTTAATGAATTAAAATTTTTAAAATTTTTTTAAGATAAATATAATATATATTGAAAGAGTTTTTTTTACTATTACTACTATAAAATAATGTCTACGAAATAGAATTGAATATTTGTGGATGAATGATAATTTTGTCACTTATTTTAAGAAAGAACTATTTGATTGTCTCAACAATGATGTAATAATTCAACTTTTTTAGAATATTTATATTAGCTGTAATAAATTATAATTTTTTTATATATTTTATCCTTTTATATTAATAAATCATAACAAAATTTTTGTTAAAACCGCAGTGCAAATCATAAGACCGGATGAAAAAAAATTTAAGAAAATATTTGAAATATATAATCTTTGCCTTCTAGAAAAAATTTCTTGCTCCATCACTGTATATAATTATATTGTATTACCTATTTTCATTTTTCATCTATAATTTAACGTGCATCTATTTACTAAACATTCTTGCAAAATTGTATCACACGCAAAATTGGGCAAGCGAAATTTTACTTTATATGCCCCTATAGTAGTATTTAAGATATGACTTTCTTTTCATTTCCATGGAAAAATTATCTGAGAGTTCATTTTGAATCAATAATATCCACTTTTTCATAAATATCTCATTGTATAGGAAGAATTTATTACCACCCATCCCACTTCAACTTTCTTTATTATTGTCATCACTGAACCTTGGTTTGAGATTCTTCCATTGCGGGGTATCGCTCTGCCGAAGTTCAATTTTTTTTAGTTTATCAGCGACTTTGTTTTTTTTTTTTCACTTTTCAATTATGTAATAGAAGATTTGGTTAAAATGGAGAGATAGATTTAGGCTTGGGATGGCTTTTTTATTGTTTCTCAAAATTATTTTCTAATAAAAAAAAAAATCTTTATACAAAAAAACGGCTTTAATAAGCAGTAAGAAAGCCGTCCCAAATAAAACCTTAGACTTCATTTGGGCAGTTTTCTTACTGCTTTCTAAAACAAGTTAGAATATAAGAAAGCTATTTTAGAAAGTAATAAAAAAATTGTCTCAAACGAAGCCTTAATATCAAATATTATTCTAAAGTTATTAAAATGTGATCATAAATTATGTTTAGATCTTATTTAAACTATAATCAAACATGGTTCAAGTGTATCAAAATTTTTTTTTCTGATAAAAATTCACCTACACACCTGAGCGTTAATTAAAAGAGAAATTACAGCAGCCCACTGACCAGAGGACTAATCACATGACCAGCCCTCAAAGATAGTAAAACCAGAAAATCTAGGCAATATAATAGAACAATCAGAAAATTAGAAAGATCAAACCAAAAGTTTTTATGATTAGCAAGGTCAGTAATGCGTGTGTTGTTTGGCTGGTGAAAGGTGGCACTATTAACATTGGATTAAATCATTTTAACCCTGATAATTTTCCTCGCTTTCTCTATGGAAGTTTAATTTTGGATGATGTTGGGATTCCTTATATTGGATAATTAGGTTATAGTTCTGTTGGTTTCTAGTCCATCTTATCCTGGTGCTTTTTATGCTTCTTTCCAGTCTGTAAATCCAGCGAATCCGTAAATCCAGGATTTACTGCATAAATCCTAGTAAATTAGGGTAAATACTAATCCCATTCTTCGACTGATTTATGGCATTTGGCCAAAGAAGCGTGCGAAAGGAAGAAAGTTACCTTCACTACGAGCGAGCTCCCATCATTGCTTCCGATCGAAATGTCCTAACTTCCAATCCGACATGAAGGGAACGTCGTCGAAGGATCGAAGTCGAGCAACAACAAAGAAGAGCGACTCGTGCAAACTCTACACCTCAAGCGAAGCAACGAAGCTGAACAACAACAACGAAAAACATAAGATGAAAAGCAAACCCTAGATTGTCTTAATTAATATAATTTAAAATATTAGTAATTAAGCAAACTAATTATATAAATGATTTATTATTTGGCATAGGGTCATCTCAAATTTATAACATGTGTATTGATGTTACTTAATATTACTCCAATTTTAAATCTCCAACTGTTTTAAATCTTGTAATCTATTGCCAAACAACTTCTCTGGATTTAACAGGATTGAATATTTATCATACCAATTACTTTTCAAGATTTATCAGCCTAGGTACTCAATTCGGATTTAAAGGATCTACTAAATCCTTTTAAAGTTGAATCCAATCCAATACCAAACACCCCCTAAGTGTGATACTTAGACAACACAAACATTTGAACCAATACAAGGCAGAGAAAAAAGCAGCTTAAGTATCACACCTAGAATTAGACAAAGAAAGATCGGAAATAAAATCCCCCTTGTGATTATGAATCAGGTTACCAAAACCACACTTCATGAGTTATAACACAATGAATTTTAAGCTTAAATTCGCCTGATGAAGGATAAAGCCACTTCACAGGTTAGATAATATAAATATGGGTAATATTATCTCTATTTAACTTAAAGAAGGATAACTAGTTATTTCTCCTGCTAAAATGCTTGGTAGATAAAACAAAGGCCCTAAATAGTTGTTGGATTTTGAAGTCCAACTTATGAAGCACCCTTTGGAAACACATCTTAGTTGCCTTATTCTTGCATATATATTTCTTTCCTCTCATGAAAAAAAAAAAAAAAAAAAACATGTAAAGGAATAACAATAGTCATATGGCCTTTAGTATTCTTCCTAAACATACCATTAAGTAAAGCAAGAACATTAGACTAAAATTACCATCATGAGACATTTTAAACTGAAATTGATCATTCCAATTCAAATTAATAGGAATATCACAAATAACATCCACTAATCTTTGAGGAACATAGTCCACAAGCCTACTAGTGGGCTAATTCCCATTGCTGAAGAACCAAGCTACATTCAATGAAGAGATAGAACGAATGCTTAGATGATAATCAATTGATCTAGCACCTGACCAATCATCCTGCCAAAAATGGGAAAAGCCATTAAAAATTCTCCATTGAATAGCAAACTCAGCACTCCATTTAATGTTACAAAGCCTTTTCCACCCCTGAGACTGTCCTTTTTTAAAAAAGGCCAAAGAGTGGTGCAAGTTGTTACAATACTTATGGTGCATAAAATTGGCACACTAAGAATCTTTCTTTTTAAATTTCCACCAAAATTTAAAAGAGAATCCTTTAAATAAATCATAAATAGACATACACTTCAAGCCACCTTCCAAAAAATAACTAATACAAACACCCCACTTAGCCTAGTGATTTTTTTTTTTGGCATTAGTCTTTAGTACCCCAAAAAGACTTATTGAATATCTTGGCCAATCTATCAAAAAAATCCCTAGTAGGATTTATGGTTTGCAGTAAGTAAACATGCATAAAACACAAAATAATTTTAATAATAAGAAGCCTAGCCCCCATAGAAAGAAGAATGAACTCCCGGGAGGAGAGTTTAGCCATGATAGTGTTTAATAATTTATCAAAAAGGAAATAACATTTATGACCTTTAAAAAGAGGAGTGTCAAATAGTAAATAAGAAGAATTTTCTTATGAAAACTAGTGTGGGAGGTAATATTTTTACAATGAGTAGTGGACATACCCTTACCACCAATAAAGGAACACTTGTTATTGTTGAAATAGTGGTTGCTTTCCTTCTCGAAAGACGTAAAGTGGTTTTTAATCTTTTACACACACTTAAAAGAACCATTACATAAAATAATGATGTCATCAACAAAACAAAGATAGGTAATATCAGTGCCACCAAAATTGTTGTAATAGTAGCTATTATGAGTGGAGAAAAATTGTGTTAAGCTTTTAAATAAATAATCAGCAGCAATAATAAAGCGACTAGGTGATAGAGGATCACCTTGCCTAATACCTTTAGCCCCTTTGAAAAAAACTATGAGAATTACCATTAAGAACGATAAAAAACCAGCAATTTTCAATAGAGAAATAACATTATCCTGAAAGCTAAAAAGCTTCAGAGTATTAACTAAAAAATTCTAGTTGAGATTGTCATAAGCCTTAAAAATATCTAATTTCATACTAAAATTATGGCCATGCACATTTATGTTGATCTCATGAAGTAATGCTTGTACAAACAATATATTATTAGTAATGATACTACCTTTAACAAACCTCATTTTTTTTTAAAAATAATTTTAGGAAGTAAAAATATTGGACTAAATTTTAGAAATTGGTTTATTAAAAGTAGAATAAAGACTAATAGATTTAACATTATTCCAATAGTCAGGATTCACTTTTTTGGGAATCATAGCAATATAAGCGGTAGTTAAACTTTTAAGAATATTAAAACTTTTAAAGAAATCAACAACCGTATTGCAAAGATCCTTCTTTATAATATTCTAGTAGCATTGAAAGAAAATATAGTTGTAAAACCATCAGGGCCAGTCACAAAATCCTTGTTCATAGATATAAAAGTATGCAAAATTTCTCCTTCATCAAGTAAATTAGACATAGCAACATTATCTATAGAAGTGATAATAGCAAGTACAATATAATATTTAGAAATAGAAACCACATCATTAGTAACACCATTAGAATTTTTAAAATGTGTAATGGAAGAGCATAAAATAAAAGATTGATCATCACACCACTCAGCAGTGCCTAACTTGATCCTATTAATGTAGGACTTAGCCTTTTTAGAATTAATCAAAGCATAGAAATAATTATTATTTCTATCACCTTCAAAAACATGTTTTGCAGTAGCTTTTTGCCTACAATATTCTTCTTACATAATTTAAAGATTAATTACATTAGATTTAGCAAGCCTAACCTAATTCTAGTCAACATTTTCACTACAAACAACAAACTTAATTTCATTCTCAGTCACCTCCTTCTCAGCATTTAAAATATTAGCAAAAATAAAAGAAAAAATATTAGCAAATTTGAACTTAACCCACCATCTAAGATTTTATTTTAAATGTATGAGTTTAAGGTAAAAATAAATCATATCGTTCTCCCCTTTAAAATAAGGAAGAGGGGGAGCCCTATTCTCATTAACCACATAAATAAAATAAGTAAACTTTAGCCACATCTTGTGGAAATGAAATGGGCTAACACCTTTGTTACAATCATGGGAGATCTTTAAAGGCAAAGGAGAATGATCGGAAATACTCTTACTAAGGTGCTCAATAATGCAATTACAGAAAGAAGAAAGGCAACAATCATTATTAAAGAACAATATATCAAGTCTTTCCCAAACTCTACTATTAGACCAAATGAAATTATTGCCAGTAAAAAAAATTATTAGTCAAGCCACGTTCAAGAATAATGTTATTGAAAACCTCCTTGGCATTCATATTAGGAGGATAATCCCCCCACTTTTTAATTACACAAAAGAGATGATATTAAAATCCCCCCCCCCCCCCCCCCCCCCCCAAAAAAAAAAAAAAAAAAACCAAGGACCTTTATAATTATTAGTTAAATCCAATAAGTTATGCCATAGAAGAATTCTACCACTCTTAGAGCAACTAGCATAAACAATAGAATTTATAATAGAAATATTAAAAAATCAAAACTAAAATTTATAGCTTGATCAAAATCATCAAGAACATAAAGATTTATATGACTATTGCAAAAAATCTAAATCTTTCTAGTAGAGTTAGCAAAAGAACATTGATACCCTAATTTCCTCTAACAAAAAGTAATTTAAGAGTTATGAACAATGGGTTCTGAGAATGCCAAAAAATCAATCATGTGGATAAGACAAAGATTGTTGATATGAGCCCAAGTTTCCAAATTACCAACAACTCTAGCATTCCGATTTAAAGAGCTAAACCTGAACAATATTTTTAGAAAAATAAACAGATCTAGTAATGCGCTCATCACTAGGGTGACAAAATTCAACCTTCTTTTTTTATAATTTTTTTCTTACCTTTTGTAAGAAAATAAAAAACCTTATCTTTAACCACATTAACAATGCTAATATGTCCCAAAGCATCAAATTTATTGAGGTAATAGCCCTCAAGGTTAGAGTTTATCTCCCCTTCTTCCCATTGATCATTAGAATGGTTAGAGGGATAATCACTTCCAGAAGCACCAAAAAAATCCTTAGAGGTTAGATTCTTACCCTTCATATTAAAATCAACATCGTCAACAGGTTTCATTAAAGCATGAACAATATAAGAAGAAGAAATAGGTATATTAATACATGGCACCATATTAACAACATCTAATGATATCGAAGCATCACTAGTAGCACCCTATATGATATTTACCCTATTCACCGCATTTACATCTTTTATAGAATGAATTGGGGTTATCTTAGGCATTACTTGATTATCACGATCTATATTTTTAGTGTGGTTTGAACTAGCCACAACCTCAGTAGTTTGAGGATTTAGCCCTTCAACCGGTTGAGTGGAAAAACTTTAGGTTAAACTATTTGGGTTTTCCTTAAGCTAGGATTCAAGTAAAAACACTCCAGTTTAATGTGCCCCAAGGTTTTATAGTGATCACAAATAACAAGAAATTCATCAATCATGACCTTTAACCATACTTCTCGGGACCTAACTAAGAAAAATTAGGGTATTATTTAGTGATGTCTAATTTACAGAACTTTTGCAATAGATGGTGAAGAGCCAATTACCATGGCATTATCGACTTGTAGAGTATGACCAAAGAGACTTCCCAATCCATACAGAATCCTGGTGAAAAGAAATGAGCGAAATGTTTTGGAAAAAAAATACAAATAAAAATAATAGGCGATTCAACTGTAAAGTTAAAGAAAAGAGAATATTTAATCAAGTTCATATAATGTTACAAAACATAGTAGGATCTGTGACAAAAAACTCGGGTGTAATCTAAATCATTTTCATGTTTTTTAAAAATGTGATGAGGATCAAATAAAGTAATCAAGAAAACCCCTGAGAGTTTTAGATTAAAGAAAAATTGATAGATGAGATCTAGTTTAGGTCAACACATAGTAAATCTACCAGGCAGTGCAAATTGAAAAGGATCAGCTAGAGTAAGAACCTCCTCTTCTGAGATCCATATGGCATGCATACCAAAGTGAATGGTAAGGTCAAGGAAAAAGATCTCTAAATGACATTCTTAAAATATCAAGATTTAATAGAAAAAGAAAGAAAACAAGGATCTGATAAAGCAACATAATTAGCAGCTAAACTACTAGAGGAAACCCTTAGTAGTGAAGCAACCATGGGAGAAATCAAACAAAACCAATGAAAGAAATTAAAAAAAGGAGAAAAAAGGCATAAATAAGCAAAATAAAAATAGTGCAGAGAAAATCCCTTAAGAGTCACAGCAGAACGAGCAGGAAGCAGCCCAAAGGAACTGATGAACTAGTGATGCAAACACCATGATCCCCCTTGAAGGGATGCTCAAAAAGACACTTGAGGGAAACCCTATCATTTACAATAGCTTATATGAAGTTTGACCATAGATTGATCCTTTTAAAGTGTATCAAAAACTATATTATTTGATGATTACTTGAATTACGCTTGAACATTATTCAATGAATTAAGGTAGGTAGGATCTTGCCATAACTAGGCACATATATTAACTATCTAAATAAGGTGCAATCATACCATTAGATGTAGCTTGATTACGGATTGAATATGTTCAATCGTAGTTCAATCAACATTCGATCCATTTCAAACACATCTTATATGTTTTAATACATGTTTGAACTATTTTTGAAGAATAATAGAATTATATAGTTGGATCATAGTTTGAATTTGTTCAGTCATGGTTCAATCCATTTCCATACATGTTTGAATATAGATTAATTCATGTTCATACTAAGTTCAAAAAATAGTGAGGTTACGTACTGGCGAAGTGTTTTTTTAGAGATAAATCAATCATCATTATTATTATAACTTATGGTGAAGAATAAGAATAAGAAATACAAGATAATTGGATAAACATAAAAGGAGTGAAGAATTTATGTTACAGACATATCTCATTAATTTTATATACAAAGTAATATTTGTTGATAAGAGCATATTTAATCTAAATTTGAAGGTGACAACTACTTTGGTAAGCTTTTTTAATTTCTCCAACTAAGTTATGATTTGATTATTATTTTGTTTTTTTTTTAAATTACATATCCTTATCCATAAAACTTCAAGCTTCCCTAAATGTGACTAGTACTCCTAAGAATATTTTAATTATGATTCTTTAAGACAAATGTGGCTCACATAAGATCAACAAGTTCACCATCTTCCACTTATGTAGGTGATGATGTGGATGTATAAAGTGCATGTGAAATTTGTTTTAGACATGCTTTTATTTAAAAAAATCAATTGGAGGTGTAAACAAGTTTATGATTAACATGAAAATTAGAAATGGAAAATGACTTTTAGTTCTTCCTATACCTTGGAAAATATTTATAGTAATTATGAACACATGGATAACAACCATCTTATAAGAGTAAATGACTAAATATATTGCCAATATAATGGATACTAATTTATTGGCATCATGCTTAATTGTTTTCTACTAATACAACTACAAGAAATAGTATACAAATAATGCTTTCATATAATATCTTCCACATACCACATCACATGGTGCATCAAAGCTTACACTTACATCACCACACACCCACCAGAATATTGCTCAATAATCATAAGAGTGTAGAAGATGTAAATACACACACCACGAAATATCCCCCTAACATAAGGCTAGAGTTAGTTGTCCTATAAAATAACTTTATATGTGTGCTAAGTTGTATGATTTGATTGTGTCCTAAATAGATTCAGTTAGAATCATCCATAAAATTAATTTATGTGTTTTAGGTTATGGGTTAAATTTAAATTTAAATATTAGTGAATTTAAAATATTAATAAAGTCATTTATTTAAGTTTAACTATTAGCTTTTAATTTTAAAGAACAATGTTGATTAATAATTTAAACATACATTTAAAGTATTAATTAACAAGTCCTCTTTAATTAATTTATATGAAAAAGGAAAACACATTAGCCTAAATTTTTTTATTATATATCATATTAATATTTATTCAACACTATAGTTACTAGGTCCCCAGTCTTGGATAACAAAAGTGGAAGGGTTCATTAGGTAGTCGACAACTAGAGTAAAACTTGTTGAATAATAATAACAAGAATCCTTTAAGAAAATATGCTAATGCTTGGGCATCCCTACAAGCAATGCGCTGTATGGCCTGAATAAAGTGATAAGTGTGTAAGGGCCGTTGCATCAGCGCCCGGGGTGCAGTGTTAAATAGGCAAGGGTTCCCACATCAAGGATGAATATGGGCAAAGAAGCTAGTTCATGGAACTAAAAAATATGAAACTAAAATGAGGATAGGAAACTTAGAATATAACTTATCTTATAGAAAAATTAAAGTAATTTATAGATATTATGATTCATAGGAAGTTTAATATTTTATTCATTTAGGAAACTAAATGGGTTGGAGAGAAGGCTAAGGAAATTGATAGTTTAGGATTTAAACTTTATTATTCAGGTAGGAGTCATACTAGAAATAGTATAGGTGTTATTATAGATAAGAGTTTGAAGGATAATGTTATAAAAATTAGTATGATTGGAGATAGAATTATAGCTTTAAAGATTATTATTGATGCTAAGATTGTTATTAGTATAAGTTCTTATGCTACTCAAGTAGGTTTGGATATGAGATCTAAATTAAATTTTTGGAACGACTTAGAAGAATTAATACAAAAGATACATCTTGAAGAAAGAGTTTTTATTATAGGAGATTTAAATGGACATGTTGGTAAAGAGGTAGATAATTTTAAAAGCATTCATGGTAGCTATGGGTTTGGAATGACAAATGAAGGAGGCATGATCATATAAGATTTTGTTTAGCTTATGATTTTTTAATTGCTAATACTTTATTTAAGAAAAGGAATGAGAAATCTCATCACTTATAAAAGTGGATATAGTACAACTCAAATTGACTATTTTCTTATAATAAAATTAGATCATTTAGATTACAAAGATTATAAAATTATTCCAAGTGAAAATTTATGTACCAAACATCGATTATTAGTTTTGGACTTTAAGATAAAGAGATAGAAAATAAAAAAATAAAATAATGACATTCTAGGATTAGTTGGGGGTATTTAAAGAATATTAATAAAATATTTTTAAGAGTAAGATTTTAGATCTTAAGATTTTATTTTTGCATGAGGATGCTAATATTATGTAGAAAAAAGTGGCTAGTGATATTAAGAATATTGCAAAATATGTGCTTGGAGTATCAAAGGGAAAAGCATGTAATAGTAAAACTAGTTGGTGGTGGAATCCAAATGTGCAAGAAAAGATAAAAAATAAGAAAATTTGTTATAAAAATTGATTTAATTTTAAAAATTCTGATATTAAGGAAATATAAAAAGAGGCTCGTAAGAAATCTAAGAAAGCAACATGCGATACAAAGACCTTAGCTTTTAGTGATTTATATAATAGATTAGTACTAAAGAGGGAGAAAGATATATCAACAAATTAACCAAAAAATGATATATGAGTAGTAAGGATTTATATCAAATGAAGTGTATTAAGGATAAAGATCAAAAAATACTTTTCTTAGAAGATGACATTCAACAAAGGTGGATGAGATATGTTGCTAAACTTTTTAATGAAGATTGTGAAAATAAGATTGACTATAGTGACCTTAGCACCCTAAATGAAAATAAAGATTTTTATTTTTATCAGCATACTAGTAAATCTTAAGTTAGAGAGGCTTTTAAAGAAAATGAATGGTAGAAAAGTTGTTGGACCTGATGATATTTTAATAGAGGTGTGGAAATGCTTAGGAGATGAAAAATTTTCTTGGCTTACTAAACTTTTTAATACTATTTAGAAGACTAAAAAGATGTCAGATGAGTGGAGAATGAGTGTGTTAATTCCTATTCTTAAGAATAAAGGTGATGCACATGATTGTGCGAATTATATAGGAACTAAGTTAATGTGTCATACTTTACAACTAAGGGAGAGAGTTATGGAGCATAGGTTGCAGCTTGATACCAATGTTATTCAAAATTAATTTGGATTCATACTGGGTAGGTTGACTATGTAAGCCATACATTTATTAAGAGGTTTGATGGAGATATATAGAGAAAATAAGGAGGATCTAGATACGATATTTATTGATTTAGAAAAACCATATGATAAAGTTCCAAGAGAAGTGCTATGGAGAGTTCTTAAAAAGAGAGAAGTTAATAACATTTATATTTAAATCATTAAAGATATGTATGCAGGAGCTATTACTTGTATTCAAACATAAGGTGGTTTGACCAAGTATTTCCATATTTCGTTTCGGTTATATCAAGGATCAGCCTTAAGCCCATATCTTTTTGCTTTAGTCATGGATGTTCTCAGTAGACATTTACAAGAGGATGTACCTTGGTGTATGCTTTTTACTGATGATATTACCCTTAGAGATAGAATACAAAATAAGCGTATACGTAAAAAGGTTAGAGTAGCTCCATTAGAAGATAAGATTAGAGAGATATGGATTAGATGGTTTGGTCACATAAAACGACGGCCTTGCGATGACCCGGTTAGGAGAGTAGAGGTATTAGATTTGACTTATGTTAAAAAGGTAGAGATAGACCTTAAAAGACTTAGTTAGAAAATATTAGGAATGACCTTTCTTTATTAGATTTAAACAATAATTTGACTTTTAATAGGACACAATTAAGAAAAAGGATTCAAATAGCCAAGCCCATGTAGTGGGATAAAGGCTTGATGTTGCTGTTGTATCTTATTAATATTTATTTATTTAATTAATTTTTATTTAATATGAATTATTTGTATTGATTTAATTGAATTTAATTTAGAATTTTTATTTATTCAAATTTAATTACTTAAATTCATTTATTTATTTTTTATTTTAAATTTATTTATTTTATTTTAAATTATCTCTATTTATTTAAAACTTTATTTAATTTGTAATTCATTTTTCATTTATTTAAGTTAAATTAATTAAATTTTATTTAAAGTTTTGATTTATTTTATTTAAATTGTATATATTTTTTAATTTTTTATGTTTATCTATTATAAATTAAGTTTAGTTTATTTAAACTAGATTTTTTAATTCAATTTATGTTCAGAAAATGAATCATTGTTACTTATTTATTTATCTTATATCATGTTGTTTTTTTATTTATTATTCTTTATTAATCTTTTATTTATTTATAGTTACAAATTTATTTTATCTTGATTATTTAATTAAAGTATTCTTATTATTATTTTACTATCATTTATCTATTTATTTTATTTGTTTTATCATTTAAGTTTGACCATGATTTTTCTATTTATTTAGAGTTTAAAATTTTACTTTTTTTTTTAAATTCAATGAATTTTAATTTGTATTTTTATTTTTTTCTATTTAACTAGCTATGAGTTTTCAATGTTTATGAGTTATTTAATATTTATTTACTAAGGAAGTTTAAATAATTTTGTTTTATGCACCAAACAATGTCAAAACATCATGAAACTTCTACCATAAGTTATGAATGACCTAAAATGGATGTCAAAATCATTTGGAGTCAATATATATATATATATATATATATATATATATATATATATATATATATATATATATATATATATATATATATATATATATATATATATATATATATATATATATATATATATATATATATATATATATATATATATAATTTAGTGTTATTTTAAATTCCATTTCTAATTTTTATTTTATTTAGGTCATGTGATAGCTTTATTTGAATCTACATTTTAGCACATTACCACAAAATAAGATTTTTCATAGCAGTTGTTATGAGCAATTTTAAAATTGCTACCAAAACCATTTTTTAGCATCGATTTTAATAGCTATAATTTGCATTGGTTTAAACTAGTGTACATAAAAAAATGGAATTTAACTGGTGCATGAATTTAAGTTTTAATTGGTTTAACCACTACAATTTTATTTCAATGAATATTCTTTTGCTTACATGCCTTTGATACTTTCAATTCATGCATATGACGTTTTTCTTCATAACAAAGAGCATACTATGAATTTCATTTTTTTTAACTACTATTTTAACTTCCACAATATTGTTGAATTGTGGCTATTTAATCTGCAACAATTCTTTGAATAATTTTTTTGGTAATAGTGGACGTTAAAATTGCTGCAATAACCAGCACTTCGTTCTATCTAATATAGCAATCATAAACTAGTCACAGAATATCGTTGCAGCAAATTGCAATCACAACAATCGTGTAACAATTTTGAAACCACTACTAGAAAATTTGTAGCTGTTAAAATTGTCGAGGAAGATCTAATTTTGTGCTGCGATAGCCCTATTTTCTAGTAGTATTATAATATTTATTTTAACTTTTAGGGTTTGGTGTTTGAATTTTAGTTTTAAATTTTGCAAAACTCATTAACTAATGAATTGAAAGTAAAATGAGCGAAAGATCAATGAGACCAAGCCACATAAAGATATAATTATTTCATCTAATAAGGAAAAATAATAGTACTAAGTTGTGAAAAAAAAAACCACCTAATTTAAACTTTTTAATTCTATAATAAAAAATCGAATTTAAAACAACACACCATCTCAAAATATAGAAATAATATTCTAATTTCAATTCAAAATGGAATTATAGTTCTCTATTTTTATAATCAAATATAGCATAGAAAATAATATATTATCTCTAAAGATAGAGATTTTATTCTATTATTATTTCTAAATAAAGGTGACTTCTAAAAAAAGGTCTACATTCACAAAAAGAAAATCATGTTACTTAAATGAAAAAAATATGGTTTATTTTAATTTAAGGTTCTAAGTTCCCCATAAAGGTAAGCCATCCCAATAGTAACTCTTGAAAATACTAAAGCACGAGCTATCCAGATACAACTTGCCTTCATTGGATCCCTTGTGAAGGCACACTTATTCTTCATTTGTGTTGTTGTTAATTTTTTTTTTTTTTTTGCCATGAGACATAGATTTGTGATATCTTATTTAGATTCTATTTTTTTTTTTTTAATTCAAAGTTAGAGTTGCCTAAATTTTTTTATTGATGATTTTATTTTTATTTTATTTTATCCTTTTGGTGTTATTTTTAATAATTATCATTCATTATGATTGGGTCATGATCATCACACAAACCACTTCACTTAACCTCACTTCCTTTTCCTACAAAGCAAAATTTTCATCTTATATCTTACTGTATGAACTACCTTCGTATTGTACGATCTACACATCATTTCTTTGATCATAACCCTTAGCTTAATAGATAATACGAATTGAATCTATGATTGAAAATCATACTTTCATCTAGATGATACATGTGTTAATGAAGATTGGATTAATACATTTTGGTTGGTATGACATTTATTATTTATCATATTATATGAACACCTGTTCATACTATAGAAACATTTTGTTTAAAGGTTATACTGTCTGACTCCTCTGGATTATCTCCCTATCTATAATCATCTAATACAATGTCTAATCATAATGTATGATCGGAAAACCTTTTTGATTGATCATCTGGAAAAATTGATTGCTCACGATTGTCCCGTACAATCTCACGATCGTATTGTACTATCCATTGGAATTTTATTTAAATAGCCCCACTTCATTCAAATTCTTTACAAAATCCTTCTAATCCTATTTCGTGCAATCCCAGACTGTGGAATGGCTGGGGGTGAAAAGTGTAGTGGCCAAACCCAGGGTGCTACCTCTTCTCGCAACCCTATCAACGACTGCTTTCTGATAGCTTCTAATGAAGCTGCTTACCACAAATACATAAAAGCTAAAATCAATATTTCTAGGATTTTTAACCAACATGCCTTAAACTTTTTTATAATAAACATTTTTAATTCCGCAGCACTTCAATTTATTCTTACTTTGACCTATCCTTTCAACTCTGAAATCCCATATGAGTTCCTTGCAAATAATAGGAACAATGGGGTTGCCACTATAATGTCTTCCCATGTTTGTTGTCAGTATGTGGTAATATTTAAAGAGGACAAAGGAATCCATCATTGGTTAAACACCCAAGGAAATAGGCTCCTTGCTATAGCCCCCAGATCTAATTTTGACTGGAGTGTTATAAATCTCTTACTTATAAATGCTACTCTGAACTACCACCAACCCTTAGTTCACACTCTAAATCAAAATTTTAGGGTTATCCAACACGTTCTCAGAACATCAATCATCCCTAAAGCTAGAGATCGGGTTAATATTACTCCATTACTTTCAATTGTTACTTCATATTATTGAACACCCTAATGGATGAAGCCTAAAAAATTAATTTATTACATCCAAAATCTTACTTCCATTCAACTACCGGTAACTAGGAGAAAATAAAAATATTACTCTAGGATATGTGATTGGTTATATCTTGGATAAAAAATATAATATCGCATATCTCTTTCTCCTCCTAACTACACTCTAATCTTCTTCTAAGATGCCTCCTTCTAAATGCTTTCTTATAGGGAACAGGAGCCAAAAGACCTACTATTTAATGAAGAATGAGATGCTGCCAGTGCAGCTAATCCAGCACCTTCACCACCTCACCACTACCCCTATGAGGAGTTGATTCAACATTTTGATAGATTTGAGACTCACCTAGATCTAAAGCAAACCCAACATGATAATGATATAGGGAGCAATTTTAAACTATCTGATAATAGTTCACCTCTAGAGTATAATAACTTTAGTTAGTTCTTCCAACCACCTCCACAACCACCTTATAATCAGGATCCATTTCTATTCTATTTTTTTAAGTTTTTGTTGTGTTCTAGTTTCTTTTTATGTCTATGCTTATTTGTTTTTGTTTTGCTTTGTAATGTATTTTTCTTTTTGTACTTCTTTTGTTGCAAAATATTTTTCTTATAATAATCATAAAATTATATTTATTTTATCTATCAAGTGGTATTTATTTTTCTTTCAAGTGGTTTCTTGTATTTCCTTCAATTATGAGTTCATTTATGTACTCTTTGCTTGAAAAATTTTTAGAGACATAAAATGTTTTTTTATTTATTGTACTGTGCGACTTGTATTCATACTTTATGAATTTAATTTTATTATATGACTTTGATCGTCCGTACTAATGAACTCTTAATGCAATGCACTTTTCTATCTATAATAAAATTACATCTAGTTTTACTTAAAAGGTTATATAAGAATTTACTAACATGTTTAAAACTAAAAGGATAAAAAATTTATTAATTTACCTATCCCTTCTTATTTCCTATACATGTTAATTCCTTGTGTGAACTTGAAAATCTAAATCAAATTAGAATTAATATGGTTGAAAAGATAACATTTTTATTCTACTACATTTTTTTATATCAAGAATGTATTCTGCAATTTGATAAATAAAATTCATTATTTTTTTATAAATTAGGTTATTTATTCCTTTTAAAAATATCATGTTTTCTTTGTAGATTATTTCTTGCTATATAAGAGAATGAGTTAATCTTCTCTTCTATTTGGAAGATAATCTTTACAACTGAGATTCTTAAAGATTTAGACAGGAAATAATTTGCAAAAAATCAAAAGATGCACAAAATGAGTCCAAAATCAAAAGATGCACAATGACATCAAAAGTAAAAGATGCACTAAGTGTATACAAAAAGATTATCAGTGTGCTTTGAAAGCTAATAATAAAGGCATAGAATGAGTCCAACTTAAATTAACTTTTCTTTCTAAAAAATATTTAAATCTTAGAAAATCTTTATATTTCATAGTACATTTAATAATTAATTTTGGAAAATCTTTGTTTTTTATTCATCACTTTTATAGTAATATTCTATTCTATATATTTCATTCCATAAGTCTAAAAGGATTAAGTTTCCTTATCAAATTATAATTCCTAAATTAGATTTTCATTTAAATAAAGGACTTTAGCGTGTGAAGATTTTAAGCTGGGTGTGAAAACTCTAGAATCCAAATTCTTTGATTGTAATAAAGTCAACACTTATCTAATTTGGTCTTTTTTATTTGTAAAGTAAATTTAATACATTATAAAAAATGCCCATGAAAGTTATCATAACTGTGATGTTCTTTCTTTACTTTAAAAAAGATAATTGTAATTTGGAGAGAGAATCTGGGATTTTGAAAGAAAATTTTGTTGGTTTTTTTAATTCTGTTTGTCCTCCTTTTTCACGGCTATTTTGGATGGCTTACTTCAGTCATCTCTCCGGCAGTAACTGGTGGCGCCGATGGAAGGGAAGAGTCTTACAACCACTGAAGCCTAGGCGAATTATCGAAAAGGTCTTTCTATTCTTATGCGATCTTCTTCTGAAGTATTCAATGGAGGTTCAAGTGCTTTATCTATTCTAAACGATAAAAATAAAGGTTTTAAGGAAAAACCTTTTTCAATGAAGGTGGCTTAAAAACAAGGTTGTTTTGGTGATCAATGAAAGTGGAAAAGAGATCATAATGAATAACCAGGTTGTTATAAAGGTAATTCCTGGTAAAGGAAAAGAGATCATCAAGGAGAACGAGTTCCATCTCTGACGAAAGGCTATAACCTTAAGGTGAACAAGGTTAATGAGGGATTGCCACAATAGAATACTTTTGAAGGCTCTAATGCTGAATCAGATAAGATTATTTCTAATATTCAGGATGTTGTTTATTCTATGGATAAGGTGAATCGTGAGGAGATTCAATCGTCTTGGACTAAAAAGAAAAATATTAGAGTTGATAACCTGGAGCTGGGATCTAATTTATCAGAAGATGGGAAAGTTTTTTTGCTCCATGCTGAAAAGGAGTTTGAGAATGCAAAAAGATTGGAGAAGGCTCTTATTGTTAAGGTTCTTGGAGATAACATACCTTTTCAGTTGGTGTGTTTGGAATTAAGAAGGTAGTGGAGTCGATTTGGGAATTTCCACATAACATGATTGGGCCTTGGATGGGTATTATGTTCGTTTGAGGATTCAAATGTTTTGGAGTCCATTTTGATTGGTGGATCGTGGTATGTCAAAGGACTGGTATTGGGCTTGGACAAATGGTCGGCATCATTCAACCCGACTTCTCTTCGAGGAATTTCAGCTCCTTTATGGATTAGGTTGCAAAACTTACCTTTACAATATTGGGATGAGGTTAATATATGCAGAATGTCTTCTCAAGTTGGCAAACCTTACCTCCTAGATGGGAACTTGTTTCAATGGAGTAGAAGAGAATTTGCAAGGGTGTGTGTTCGAATTTCTTTGGATGTGAAGCTACCCTTTGGCATTTGGGTTGAAGGTTTGGCAGGAAGGTTCTTTCAAAGAATTGAATATGAGGGTATTTCTAAATTATGCTTTGAATGTGGTAAAATTGTCCATACTATAGTTGATTGCAATAAATCAAAGGTGGAGAAGGTTAATGCTCAAGAGATTGCTAATGCTGCCAAAAATTCAGAATCACTAGTCAAACCGATTGTATCTGATAGTACAAATCATGGTGATGGTGAATCTGCTTATGGACCTTAGATTATGGTTAAATATGGCAAGAAAACATAGAAGAATGTTGTTGAAAAGAAAAGTTTATACAATGGGACTTTTGTGCCTGTGAAGAAGATTTATGTTCCAAAACATAACAAAAATTCTCTAGAGGAAGGTAGAGCTAAAACCGTTGAAAAACTGAAGGCTAACCTGATAAAGCTCAACTCTAATTTTAAAGATCATGAAGAGGTGAATGATGTAAGAGCTACTGCTGGAAATTCATTTGAGATCTCAAAAGCCCAGGGATTGAAGGTAACAAATTCTGAACCAGCTCTTACTGTTCTTAATAAATTTGATGTTTTATCTGATTTGGATGGGACAAGAACAACTGAGAATGTTGATTTGTATGGGAACAACTATGTTGAAGAAGGACAATTTGTTGGTGATGATAATGAAAATGTGGAGGTTATTGGTTTCAAAGGTGATGTGGAGTTAAGTTAAGACCGAAAACTTTAAAGGTGAACTCTTCTCTGGATAGCATTGTGGCAGAGAGCTCTTCTTCAAGGAAGAAAGTGAAACTTCTTAAAGAGCTAAAATCTCTTGGCTCTGGTAACATTATAGCTCATATTAGAAAGATGTAAGGTGGTAAAGGTAAGAGGAATGGGGGTCCTTCCCCTTATTTAATCAATGACTTCTTTTGCATTCTAGAATTGTAGAGGGGACAAAAAAAGGGAGTCTGCTCTATATCTCAAGGAGTTTATAAAAGACAATAATGTGTTTTTTGTTGGTATGGTGGAAACAAAAATAAATTCCATGGAAAATATTCAGATTCTCAATTTTTGGGAAATAATTGGGATTCTTTTATGGTTCCTTCTAATGGTCTTTCTAGAGGTATAATGGTATTATAGAGAAAGGATTTGGCTTCTTTCTCTGCGATTAGAGTTTCTTATCAAGCTATTATTGGAAACTTGGATGTTCTGAATAAAGGATGTTGGATGGTTTCTACTGTTTATGGGATTAGAATTTCTCTTGACAGGAAATCTTTGTGAGATTGCTTGGAGAGACATTGTTCCAATTCATTGCCTTCAGAGATTGGTGGAGACTTTAATTGTGTATTGTCTTAGGAGGAGCAAAGAGGAGGGAAGAAATTCATTCTATGTCAAGGTGCTAAAGATATAAAAACTTTCATGAGCAATAATGATTTTCATGAGGTAGGGTTTGTTGGACCCAAATTCACTTGGTGCAATAACAAATTTGGAGGGGCTCAAATTTTAGAAAAATATGATAGATGTCTCATAAACTCTATTGCTATGAACTTAATTCATCTAGCTATTGTGAAATATTTGTCTCAAATAACATCGGATCATTGTCCCATTATTTTGGAAGTTTTCAAACCGGTGGTGTTCCATAATAGAGGTATTCATTTTGAAGATGTTTGGGCAACTTACCATGGGGCTGCTGCTATTGTGTAGAAATCTTGGAAGAAGTACAATGGTAATGATCCGGCTCCTTCTTTAAATTTAAAGTTTACAAGAACTTTAAGAGCTTTGTTTTATTGGAGTAAAGCAAAGTTTAAAAATCTTAATTTGTTGAGGGATTCTTTGAAGAAGGAAATTTTGGAGCTTCAAATGGAGGAGATGGATGGTTTGCTTTCTTTAGAGAAGCTATGGTTACTTATATCCAAAATTAATGAGCTTAACATTTCTCTTGCTCGGCTCAACACTTGGTGGAAATGAAGAGCAAAAGCTAAATGGATGGAAGGGGGAGACTCTATTTCCTCTTTTTTTCATGCATTTTCGAATGCAAGAAGGAACTCAAATTGGATAAATCATATCAAGAATGATAGAGGCATGATGACAGATGATCCTATGGAGGTGTAGAAAACTTTTACAAACTTTTTTAAAATCAAATGGCGGTATATGGAATGTGTGCTGGAGGGATTGCTGACACCATCTTTTATCATTGATGAAGGTGATCATGGAAGATTCGATGCTGAATTCACCAGAGAGGAACTTCAAACTGTTGTGGAAAATGAGGGAAATAATATCTCTCTCGGCTTGGATGGGATAACATTTTCTTTTATAAAAGGATTTTGGAAAATAATTCAACATGATGTTTGGCGTGCCATTAAACATTTTTTCACAAGAGGATATATGCATCATTCTTGGAAAGAAACTTTGATTGTTTTAATTCCAAAAATTCAAAATCCAATGGTTCCCTCTAATTTCCATCCTATTAGTCTTTGCATGACTATTTATAAATTAATAGCTAAAATGCTATTGAATTGAATGGAGATGGTAATTCACAAGGTCATCTCGGTGGATCAAGCAGCTTTCATAAGAGGTCGTTCTTTGTCGGAGCATGTGTTGTTGGCTCAATAAGTTTTTACCAAATTTTAGTACTCTAAAGAAAAGAAAGTGCTATTGGCTATTAAAATTGACATGGAGCAAGCATGTGATAGTATGGGATGGCAAGCTCTAAGGCAAGTTCTTCTTCCCTTTAACTTTCCTAGCAAATTTTTTGAGTTATTATTGCAATGTGTCATAGACCCAAAATTTTGCATTTTGATTAATGGGAGGAAATCTGATTGCAATGAAGGAAAGAGTGGATTTAGACAAGGATGTCGACCATTCCCTTATCTTTTTATTTTGTGTTCTCAAATTTTGTCTGATGCTTTCCACCTTAGTAGAGGTGGGTTAGGGATTCAAATTGCTCCTAATGTTCCTAGAATATCACATTTGCTTTATGCTGATGATGTTCTTATATTCTTAGAAGCAAATATTAGGAAAATTAAAAAGGTAAATAACATTTTAAACAAATATTTCAAGTGGTTGGGATATAAAGTTAATCATTATAAATCTATGATTTTATTTGGGAAGTTTGTCAACCGGAGGAGGAAGAAAGAAATTGCAAATGTACTTCCGTTCAATGTTGTTAAGGAACTATGTTATCTTGAGATAACATTAAGGAGGATGGTGGCATCTGATTTCTAAAAGCTTATGGAGGTGGCTTTTAATAAATTGAATACTTGGGGGAAGAATTGCATTTCTTTGGAAGGGAAAATGGTGTTGGTAAAATCAGCCTTCCTTTTATTACCAATGTTTTTGTCTTCTCTTTCTTTGGTTCCGTTGGAGAATCTTAAAGAGTTTGAAAAATGTGTAGATGCTTCTTGTGGAATAAAAATAATGGGAATGTTGGAATGCACTATGTTTCTTGGGAGTTGTTATGCAAACAAAAAAATGAAGGTGGTCGTGGACTCTTTTTGGCAGTTTCTAACATGGGACCTCTTCGTGCTAAATTTGCTTGGGATTTCTTTAAGAATCCTAATTATTTGCTCAACCATATTCTTAGAGCCAAATATGGCACTTATTTAAGGAATAATTCGGTTAAAAAAAGGTGTTCTTCTACTTAGAAAATTATTTGCAATGGTGCTACTTACCTTAGAAACATTGTTAGTTAGAAAATTTCTAATGGTAATTCTACTAATTGGTTGCATGACACATGGATTTTGGATAAATGCATTTCAAAATGGCCTACATTTGTAAATAATTTGGAGATCATTAATTACAATGTAAGCTTCTTTATCTCGGAGGGATCTTTGAATGTGAATCATCTTCAATTGTTCTTTGGCAAGCATCTTGTGGAGCTTATTTTAAAAATTCCTATTGAGTTTGAGCAAGGAATAGATCAAATGGAACTAAAGCTAAAGCTTGCAGGTAAATCCATTGCTGCTTTGTCCCTAGAAGCTGTGATGAAAGACAATTCAGATTGCTGTCACTGGAAATGGATGAAAAATATTAAATTGAGACTACATGTAGAGCTCTTTTGGTTGAGATTATATAATGAAGCAATTCCTTCTAATTCATTCCTGTTGTATAGAAGATTGATCAATTTTTTTGGTTGCCCAAGAGGTTGTGCTAAGGAGGAACATAATAGTCACATTACTAGGAGATGTGCTAAACTACGAAATATCATCAGCCTGTTAAACAAGTGGGGATTTCATATTACCTTGTTTGAAGACTTTCCAGATTACTTCAACAGACTAGAGAGATTGTCAAGTACAAACTCTCTCATTGCTAATATCTATTATACAGCTGTCTTTCTTGTTTGTAAGAGTAGGAATAAGTTGGTTCATGGAGGCAAAGAAGACACTGATGTTTCAATTGCTGCTAATACTGCTTCAATGGCTACTGTTAGCCCATTTATTAATATGTTTTCGGACAACTGGGATGTCAACCAACATAAGCTATTTTCTTCTTGGCATCCTCCTCCTCCCGGATGGATAAAGATTAATGTTGATGCTTCCTTAAGAAGTAATAATATGGCAGGTATCAGAGGTGTGGTCAGGGATGATATGGAAGGTTTTACCTGCTTTTAGTGTCCTATATTTGCATTGGGACATTTCTCAATTGGAAATGATGGCTATTTGCACTTTAAGAAATGTAATTCAGGATTGGATGTTGGAAGCTCAAGGTATGATTATAGAAGGAGAACATCTCAACTTCATTAAGACTCTTTAACTAACTTTGAAGAAATTGAAGAATAAGGAAAGAATTGAAGAGAATTTGGCATTCATTCAAGACTTAAATCAAATTTCTTTTAATTTCTCTACTAGATGTTGTAATAGATTAGCATATTGTTGTGCCAATTTTTGCTTTAGGAAAGAGTTTTATTTGGAATGATCTCAATGATTTTGTGATTCATCCTTTCTTTTTCATTTTGAAGGAGGAATGTGATTCTTTAGTTTTGCTTTGAGTAGTTTGTAATAAGTTTCTTTTTCATTTTAATGAAAAGTTGCATTTCCTTAAAAAAAAAAATAGTTAATCTTTTTTAATCTGTTTGTTTTTCTATATCTGTTTCTATTTCTATTTTTCCTTCTTACTATTTTCCCTTTTGTGATGTCAAAAAGAGAGAGAATTGTATTGTTGTTGTATTATTGATATGTTGCTATTATTGTGTTATTATTCATTTCTTTATTTTCATATGATTATCATCTAAGGGGGAATTTAGAGAAAAATAACTTTTTGGAAATCTAAACACAATAATATTTAACATCATAAAAAGGGGAGATTATTGAAAATACTATCCAAGCACTATGATTTTGATGATAACAAACATTGTTGTGTCTATTTTTATAAAAATTTATTTTGTTTTGTGTATACTAATATTTTATGAGATCAGTCCAAAGTTCACTTGCAATTTTGATTAGCTCAAGTCTAATTAGACTAGGGTTACAGTCTGTAATTTTCAATTTGTTATGTATTTTTCCCTTCTTGAGTTATGTTATTGCTGAGTAATATTTCACAAGCACAAGGGTAGAGAATAATGTTTTTAATAGAGCATTTTTTTGAAGTAATTCAAACTATATTATATTAGTTTTGTATTGTATGACTTTATTTTGTGTTGTACAATTTTAATTCGTATTGTATGATCAGCTGTGCTCTATCAAAACTCTAGCCGCTAGAGGTTAAGAAAGATACTAAATATATGCTCATCATTTAGTATGATTTAGTTCGTATTGTACACTCTAATTAAAATCTTTTTAATTAACCCCTCAATATTAGACAATTAACTCATGGATAATTATTATGACAGATCATATTATATAATTTATGGTGTATAAAATTGGTCATTCCAAAGATCATACCAACTGAAATCCATAATTTATATATTGATCATATTGTATAATGTCCATAGTATTGGGCGATCGATAGTGTATGAAGTTGGCCATCCCTAGAGTCATCCCAAGTGAATAGAAGAAATTTCTATATTTCATACCGTACGATATTTTGATTATATTGTATGAAATGTTATAAAGGTTAAACACTTCATCTACATGACCTTATTGGATGAGTCTTAATTACACTGATCATATTATATGATATAAGTATCATACTGTACGAACTTAAGATGGATCTCTTAAGAATTCAGATTTCTTGAAGCCCGCTACTTAAGGTTTTCTAATACTTCCATTAGAAAATCTTTGGCTGTTCAGACTTCAGAATAGAAAGTCTTGAGGGAGAGAAGAAAAGGAGAGCTTTGTGATATAAGAGAGGGAGATTTTATGAGGGATAAGGGGAATCACAAGGTTGCTCCAAGTATGAATCTTGCCTAGTTTCTATAAGTGACTGCTGGATTCTCTGTGGCTCCAAACAAGAAGCTCTTTAATTAAGATCGTGGTTCTCTAACCTTCACCTTAAGGGTGAAAATAGAGTTGTGGTTCTCTAATCATCACCTAGAGGGTAAAAATAGAGTTGTAGTTCTCTAACCATCACCTGGAGGGTGAAAATAGAATTAAGATTCTCTACTTGTACATGAGTCACAATTATCTGTTGCACTAGGGTGGTGAAAATGTGTTTTATAAGCTTCTCCGCCTTACTATGAGAGAAAAAGAAGAGTCACTATTTTTTAGTGTAATACTTAGAGAGGGAGCCTCTAAGGAGTGGACGTAGGTCAAGTTAACTAAACCACTATAAATTCTGTTGTGCTCATTCTGATTGTTTTCTACACTTTTTTCTACAATCATATGTGTGATTGAAAAATCTAATTTATTTGATTGTTGTAAAATTAAATTATTTTGTATCTGATGTATCGATTATTGTGTGTGGATTTGAAAAGAATTTAAAGAATATTATTTTCCCTAAAGATTTTTAAATATCCAATTCATCCCCCCTCTTGGTTAGCCTCAGGCTAGTTCTTAAAGGTTTAACAATCCTCACGAACATTCAAGTGGAGTTAAAATATGATTCAAAAATTAAGTTTTAAATAGCTTTTGAAAATGATCAATGACTAACTTTGAAAATCAAAATAATACAGAAGGACATTCTTTCACACGACCACCTTTATTTGATAATTTTCCTTTTGATTTTTTAAAAATTCACTTATATACTTTCTTACAATCAATTGATTATCACATGTGGATGTTAGTTTGGAGGAAAATACTGCACATTCTTACTAGTTAATAGCATGAAAATTGAACTTCCTTTTTTATTGGGGTTTAGAAGATAAAGATTTAGCCCAACTTAAAGCTAAATGCTTAAACTATTTGTTTTGTGCTCTAAGATTTAAAGATTATATGTGTGTATCTACTTGCACAATTGGAAAAGAAATTTTGGATCGACTTTGCATAACCTATGAAGGAACAACTGAAGCAAAATAATCTAGGTTAAATATACTATTCCATGATTATAAACTCTTTTGTATGAAACCTAATGAATCCACATCTAAAATGTATACTTGGTTTACACAAATCATCATATCCTTGCATGCTTTAGGTAAAAAATTATCAAATTTTAAAAAAGTAAATAAGATTATGCATTTTTTATCTTCTTCCTAAGAAGTAAATAAGCCCGGACGATCGGACCGCCTTTTTGACCAATCAGCCTGTACGCAATTTTTGTTCCATATCGTCCTGGACGATTCTGCGATCGGCCTGGACGATATGGCCGTTTATTTAAATTTCGCCGTTCCAGCCATGTTTTTCACTTCACATCCCTTCTCCTCTTGTGTTTTCTTGCTAACTCCTCACTATGGCTGGTGGGAAACATGTTCGATAAACTTCTGGAAGTTCTTTGAGGGCTAGGATTGACCCTCATTTCAGAGAGACAGAAGATGAAACTGCTTATCATCGATACAAAGAATGTGGGATAACTGTCTCCAGAATCATCAATCCTTCCCACATTTCATATCCGGTAACGGATCTTTCGCTCACACCTCCATTTGTTTCATTCTGTCTCTCGCTTTACCCTTTAATACTGAGCTTCTTCGAGAATTCTTCGCAAACCTTCGCATAAATCCTACCTTCACAGCCCTGCCTCTTATGTGAATTGACGCCATGTCGAAATCACATATCAGGATTGTGTTGAACTTTTACAACTATCCACCACCGGGGATAAGCTGCACTTAATCGCTTCAGATCCTAACTTTGACTTGTCCACGGAAAATCACTTCCTTCGCCAGACCAATGCACCTTTTCATGTTGGAGAGACTAGCTCTTTAGTCAAAGATGCTAGGACAATCCAACATGTCCTTCGCACCTCTGTAATTCCAAAAGCCGGGGACCGAATCCACATCACTCCTCTACTTTCCCTAACTACTTTCTACATCATGGCACATAGAGAAATTAATACTGTGGAGTTAATTTTTTGGTACATTGATCACTTAACCACAATCCATGATCTAGGTCATAAGAGAAAACCCAATCTAGCTTTAGGACACCTCATAGCCTATGTCCTTGAAACCAAATACCAACTTCAGTATCCTATTCCACCCAACCTCCCAACTCTCTTCTACTCAAACAGTTCCTTCAGTACCCTTCATAGTACTCGTCTCCATCCTAGGGATGAGGAACCTCGGGGGGCTGAGGAGGAGGAAGCTCCCGCTCCCGCTCATGTTCCTGATCTTGTTCCTCTCCACCAACACTCACCATTTGATCAGTTGATAGAAAGGTTTGATTAATGGGAGACCCGCTTTGACGCTTAAGTTGCTGCACAGGAGCAGCAACATTCTGAGGACATTGCCCGCTACGAGCAGCACCGCACAGAGGATTTAGCCCGATTTGACTGCTACATTACTCACCACCAGCAGCAGCAGCATGACCAGGACATCGCCTGGTTCAATGCTCAGTTTACTACGCTTGCCAGCTACTTTCAACAGCCACCTCCACCACCTCTATCTGATGATCAGGGTCCCTCGTTCTTCTAGTCTATGTTTTCTATTTTCTGTTTTCTATTTTTTGTTTTAGTTTCTGTTGTGTTGTTTACTTTTTCTTTTGTGTGTCTAGGACCCTCTTTTTGTGATGACAAAAGGGGGAGTAGGATGTGGTAGGAAAACGTTGATGTGCTTGTAGCTCTGAAATTTTAATGAACTGCTATTTTTACTGAGTTTTTCCTACTTGTGTTTGCCATCATAAAAAAGGGGGAGATTGTTGCAAATCTATTTTCATGACTTATATTTTGATGATCGACAAACACTATTGATTCTCTTGGACTGCCTGTTACTTTTAACTTTTCAGGAATCGAAGATCGGATGAACAAACAAAGCTAGTTCAAGATTGCGTAAGTTTAGGGATGAGTCAGTCTGTACTTTATTCTTCTCTTCTTGAGTCTATTTGTAATGTTCAAGAGACTGATGCTAAGTAACCCTACACACACACACACTTGAGAGACTTAGAATTTCTATTTTTACTCATATCGGCCAGGATGATATTTACATCGTCCTGGACAGTCAGGCTTAAAATAGAAAGTCTAAATAAGGATTCTTAATTAAGGAAGCTGTCATTAACAGATCGTCCTGGATGATACGTGTATCAGCCAGGATGATAAGCTCAAAATAGAAAGAAGTTGCCGCCATAGTCAATTAAGTTATTCTGTATTTTTTAATAATCGGTAAGGACGATCATTGATCAGCCTGCACGATATTTACAAATTATGCCTTAATTGATCAGGAAATCAAGGGAGTAATTAAGGATGATTGATACAATCATATCATCCTAGACGATCGCAGGATCGGTCAGGATGATCTATTAAAAAATCTTAGTTACTTCTGGACGATAAATATCGGCCAGCTCAAATTCAGGGCGATGCTCTGGACGATTTTTCTTTAATTTGAACTGATCGGCCTGGACGATCGTGAGATCAGCCTAGACGATCAAGCCATTTTTAAATCGTCCAGTTTTTCATTCAGGGCGATGCTCTGGCCGATCTTCTGAGATTTGTACTGATCGGCCAGGACAATGTCCATATCGGCTTGGACGATATTATTGGCAACTTGCAATTAATGAGCTCCTTTGAAGCTCTTCTATTTAAGAGCTCTTGTTTAACATTTTGAACAATCTTTTGCTGCTGTCTTGACCTGAGAAGGCCTTGAGGAGAGAAAGAGATAGAGGGAGAGAGAGAGGATTTTGTGAGTGGGAGCTTGTGAGGGGATTCACAAGGGTTGCTTCAAGTATCACTCTGCTTCTTCTTCTTCTAGAGTTTTTCGTCCATGGAAGGGTCGGTAGAGGTAAGGAGTCAGCATCTAATTGTGGTTCTCTACTAGCTTCAGGAGGAAGTAAAAGAAGATAGGTTCTCTTCCTTGCCTGGGTGGCAAAAAAAGGTTCGTTGTAAAGGCTTCTCCGCCTAGTTGTGGGGGCTAAAGGAGAGTCACGATTGTAGTGCAATACTCGGAGGGCGCCTCCGGGGAGTGGATGTAGGTCGAGTTGACCGAACCACTATAAATCTCTTTGTTCTTGGTTTTTGCTTCGGCACTTTAATTTCCGCATTTATTTTTCTCGTGGTGCGATTTTAGTTTATGTGATCTTTTGTTCTTTGTGAAAAGAATTTTTTTTTTTAAATACCAATTCACCCCCCCCCCCCTCTTGGTTAGCTTGGGCCAGTTCTATAGGGCTTAACATCCCTAACGAACTTTCAAAAAACATTATCGTACAATATGAAATAGTGTTATGGGATGAAAATATTTTCATACATACGAATGAGAATTGCCAAAAATGAAATGGCTTTTCATAAACTATTGTTCTCGAGGAGTCGTTTCATACAGCTTGTTGACAAAAATGATCGTACAGATGAATAAGTGTTCATCCGAGACAACCAGACAATAATAATGGTACTATAGCAGTTAGGTTCATCCATATATAGAATGGCAATATAACCGTACAGACTAACAGGTATTCATCTGGGAAGATCTTCAAAAAAAAATTGCACCTGAATTTCTTCCTATTACAACTTAGTTTTCATAACTATGTTTTAATATCATGTGTGTTTTTTATGATTCCAAAATCTTATTGTGTTGATTTGTGTTTATCCTAACATATATTGGAAGTTTTATTTTTGTTATTTGTGTATACTAATATTTTGGGGAAATCATACTCTAAACTATTGAAGACTTCAAGACATATTATATTAGGGTTTATTATAATTAAAGTATATACTTTTTTTTTTGAGTCTGAGAGAGTTTGATTGTAATTGAGTATTCGTGCATAAAAATACTATGGGAGTGCAAAAAACTTTTATTTTTTTTTAACTAAATGTATTGTATGATCATGGATTGTACATGATGATTTGCCTTGAGTGTTCCTCTAGAATAGAGTTAATCAACTCATGCTTGAATAATTGTCTAAGTCTTATTCATAATATATGAAGCTACCTTTATACAGATGATGTTTATAGTACAAAATGGCTGTGTACTAGTTTGCCCTGAAAGAATTCAAAATTTTTTTGAACTGATTGTACTGTATTATCATAGGTTCATACAAATGATGTCCATAGTACAAAATGGGTGTGTATAATTTCATCCATACAAAAAAGAAAATTTTTTGAATTGTTCGTACTTTATGATTTTAGGTTCGTACAGACGACATCCATAGTATGAAATGGACTCATCCATTTTCATACAAAATGGAGCATGGTTTGGTTAAAACAGATTGTATGGTACAATATTGGGTTTGTACATTATGGTATCCAGTGTACAAAATTGGTTTTTATTGAATCGTATCGGATGAATCAGTTTAATTTTGAACTGATTGGATTATATAATATTAGTTTGTACATACCCCAACCAGAGTACAAAATCATTTTATACAGGATCATCCAAGCAATTTTAAAACTATTCATATGTACGATGTGTGATCGTAACATATAATCAATGAAGGAAAATTTGAAATTTTCAAGTTTTTTGATGGTTTTTCTTGTCATTCATATATAAGAGTTCTTAAAACTATCTGCCAAAAGAACTCTTATTGAAAATTTCTTTTGAAAGTGTACTTGAAGAATGTTTGAGAGAGTTTCTTGTGATTAGAGATTGAGAGATTTCTTAAGAAGGAGATTGTGAGAAAATTCATAAGGTTACCCAATGGTGAGTGTCACTTGCTTGTTCTTCAAAGTTCTTCCCCACTTTCTTGAAGTCTCTTGGAAGAAGATTTTCAAAGGAGAGTTGATACTCTGCCGACACTAAGAGCATGTGAATGGATGATGGTTCTCTCCCGACACCAGGAGGGTGTGAAAGGATGATGGTTCTCTACCAGCATCAAGAGGGTATCAAAGGATGACAGTTCTCTGCCAACACTAGGAGGGTATGAAATGATGATGGTTCTTTTCCGACACTAGGAGGGTGTAAAAGGATGATTGTTCACTGCCAACACCAGGAGGGTATGAAAGGATGACGGTTCTCTATTGAAACTAGGAGGGTTTGAAAGGATGATGGGACTCTGCCATATTGGGGATTAGTGTAAGAGAGGTTAATTGTAAGAGCTTCTCCACCTTATTGTGGGTGCAAAAGGAGAGTCGATTTAGTATAGTGCAATACCTGATAAGGGAGTCTTCATGGAGTGGACATAGGTCTAGTTGGACCTAACCACTATAAATTTTTGTGTTTTTTTCTATCTTTATTTTTATTTTTCTACTTTTTATATTTTTAGAAATTTAAATTTTGTGGTTGAAAAGTTATTCTGGAAAACTTCATTATTGTTATTAACATTATAAAATTAGTTTTCTTAAACTACCAAGAAATTTTAAAATTACTAATCCACCCCCACGTCTTGGTTAGCCTAGGGACAAACTTAATAGGTCAAACAACCTATTCAGACTTACAAGTGGTATCAGAGCCTACTTTCAAATATTAATATTTTGATAACTGTTTGAAAATGATTATGACTACATTTGAAAACCATAACACCCCTGAAGGGTATTCGATCACAAGACCCTCATTATTTGATAACACCTATTTCAATTTTTAGAAAACACTTAAGTCTACTTTTCTTCAATTGCTTGACTATCGCATGTTGATTTTAGTACATGAAGGCTTCACTAGACCAATTAGACTTATAGATGACATTATAACTAAAACAATATTTGCTGACTAGACTATTGAGGAAAAAGATTTAGTTCGATTAAATACTAAATGTTTAAATAGTTTTTTGGTGCATTTAAATCCGAAGACTATATATGAGTCTCAACTTGTATAAGTGGTAAAGAGATATGGGATAGGCTTTGTATTACATCTGAAGGGACTAATGAGGTGAACAATCTAGATTAAACATTTTGCTACATGATTCGTGAATTATTTTGCATAAAACCAAATGAATCAATCACTGATATATATACTCATTTCACATAAATAGTCACCTCATTTCATGCCTTAGGAAGGGAATTAATAAAAGCTGGAAAAGTGAATAAAATTCTTCATTATTTGCTTACTGCTTATGATATAAAGATAACTACTATAATAGAATCATAGTACATAAATATTTATTATATTGATCATCTTCTTGGATCACTAATTATTTATGAGCAAGGAGTGACTCAAAGATAGATTGATGCAGGTGAGAAGCAGATGGAGAAAGCAATAGCATTTAAGATGGATGACTCAGATAATGATCCATTTCAGCTTGAAGATGAAGATGAAATTTCCTTGATGATAAGGCAATTCAAAAGTTTTTTTAAGAGGAAGAAAATGAGATGTCAGCAGTGTAATAAAGGTAAGTTTCACATAAATGATAAGGCTTATAATGATGTAATCTGTTATGAATATAGGAATCCTGGACACATCAAATTTGAATGTCAAACCTTAAAGCTAATCCTAGCAAGGAGAAGGTTGAGGAGAAAAGCAATGTAAGGAAGCTCAAGTAGAGATTGCAGAGAGCATTTTGGGTAGATTCGGGTTCAGATTCTTCAGAAATAGAGGTAGAGGAGGAATTAAACAATTTGTGTTTAAAGTCCAATATGCTTGATCTTTCTAATCTAGAAGAGGTATGTAACTTAACCTATAAAGCGTTATTTGATATTTTTTAAAAAAATCATAATGCCTATAGAAAACTCAAAAAGATGCATAATAGGTTGAACATAGATTTTTTAGAATTACAAAAAGAGTAAGAAATTCTTAGGAAAGATCCCACACTGATTAATAGCAACCACATGAAATTATTAGAAGAGTTTGATGAGTTTAACAAATATCATGAACTATTGAAATCATTACATACTGAACTTGAAAATAATTTTTAAACATTTATAAATAAATTTGATAGTAGAGAGCATTATTTGAAAGTTAATAATTTAATTTAGAAACTACAAATTCATATCTTAGAGAGAAATTGAAAGCTTTTGAGAAAAATAGAATTTCACCAACACTTGAAGATTTTTCTAATCTTGATCAGAAGCCTAAAAAGTTAAATCCTAGGAAAAGACAAAATAATAAACATAGATTAGTAAATCTTTTTCCTAGAATTAAATATTTTTCTTATGGAATGATTGGTCATATTTCTCATACTTTGTACTATTCGTAAAAATCATATCTAGTTTGGAGTCCTAAATGCTTAAAACATTGCATATGAAACATGCATCAAGATTATTATTACTAAGAGGAGAACCCAAACTTATTTAGGTTCCCAAGTCTCATATTTGATTATTTTGTATACATGCTCTCAAACAAGGCCTTATGAGAGAATTTGGTACCTGGACAGCAGATGTTTGAAGCATATGACTTGAGATAGAACACAATTCATATCGCTAGAAGCCATGAATGGAGGCAAGATTACACTGGGAGACAATACCACTAGGAAAGTGGTAGGCACATGTATGATTGGAAATTAAAAAAAAAAATATTGAGAATATTTTATTAGTAGAAAGCTTAAAGCACAACTTATTAAGTTTTAATCAGTTATGTGATAAGGGTTATAATGTATATTTTTTTTTTCATTAGCTACATAATAAGCCAAAATGGAATTGATGTTTTGCATAGAAATATGATAAATAATATATACATACTTTATTTGAATTGTATTAAATCTACAAATGCCTTTTGTCTAATGAATCATGGTTATGGAATAGTTGATTTTGTCACGCTAGCATGCAAAATCTTCGGAAAATTATATTAAAAAAATTGGTTAGAGGAATACCCAAACTAGACTTTACTAAGAATCACCTCTGTGATGCATGTCAATTAGGAAAATAGGTGAAGTACTCCTATCATTCCATTAAGGATCTTAGAATAAGCAAGTAGTATGAAATCATTCATATAAATCTTTTTGTACCAATTAGCACTGTAAGTCAAGGAGATAAAGTGTTTGGATTTGTTATTATTAATTATTTTTTTACGATTCACTTGGGTTAAATTTTTATTTAATAAGAGTGAATCATTTGAGGAATTTAAAAACTTTTATACTTGGATTCAAAGGAAATTAGGGTATAAGATTTTGTCAATTCAAAGTGATAATGGAGGATAATTTAAAAATAAAAAATTTGAATATTTTTGAAAAGAGAAAGGAATTGATAAAAAAAATTTTTGCCCCTAAGACCCCTAAGTAGAATGTGATAGTAGAAAGGAAGAACATAATATTAATTGAAGATGCTAGAGTCATGTTGGTAGAATACTCACTTCTAAAATATTTTTAGGCTGAATTGGTTTGTACAACTTGTTATGTTCTAAATAGGTTGAATATTAGATCAAAAGTAAATAAGACTTCCAATGAACTTCTTAAAGGGAGAACACCAAATTTGTCATATTTACATATTTTTGGATATAAGGTATTCATTGATAATAATGATAAAACTACTTTAGGAAAACTAAATCCAAAATATATTGAAGGAATTTTTCTTGGATATTATAATGTTGGAAAATCTTATAGAGTCTTTAACAAGAGAATTATGGTAGTTGAGGAGACCACATAGGTTGTATTTGATGAATCTGGCATTTCAGAAGAGCCAAGATTAAAAGATGATCATAATGAAAATATCTCCCAAGGTATTGAAAAGACAAGTTTGGAAAGAAGGTTGGATTAGAAAACCCTTTTCCTAGAGAATTGAAATTTTCTAAAAATCACCCTAAGGAATTGATTTTAGGTGAAACTAGTGAAGGTGTTAGGATTAGGTATGTACTTAGCAAAGAAGTGAATCATTCTGATTTTATTTTAATGATTGAACCCATTAATATAAATTAAGCACTAGCAGATGAATTTTGAATTTTTGACTATACAGGAAGAATTAAATCAATTTGTAAGAAATAATATTTCAGAATAGATTGAAAGGTCTAAGGATCAAAGTGTTATTAGAACTAAGTGTGTGTTCAAAAATAAAATAAATGATTCTGGAGTTACAAATAAAAATAAGGCAAGATTGGTGGGCAAGAGATATAATCAAATAGAAGAGATTGATTTTAAAGAAATCATTGCCCCTGTAGAGATACTTGAAGCAATTAGAGTTTTGTTAGTCTTTTTCAATTTTAAAGGTTTTAAATTATATCAAATAGATGTTAAGAGTACCTTTCTAAATAGAGTGATATAATATGATGTTTATATTGAGAAACCTCTAGGTTTTAAAAATTCTAAATTACCTAATAATGTGTTTAAATTAAAGAAGGTATTATATGGACTAAAACAGTTACCTAGGGCTTGGTATGAAAGGTTGAACATTTTTCTATTAGAGAGATCATTTGTGAAAGGAAGTGTGGACACCACTCTCTTTTGAAAATAATAAGAGAAGACATACTTATTGTTCAAATATATATTGATGTTATTTTGTTTGGAGCTACAAATAAAAATATTTGTGATGATTTTTCATAAAATAATGAGTTTTGAATTTAAGATGTGTTTGATGGGCGATTTGAGTTATTTTCTTGATTTTAGCATAAAGCAAAATAAGGAAGGAATATTTCTTAGTCAGTAGAAGTATATTAATGGTATCCTCAAGAAATATGAAATATATAATGCTAAACCAGTGACTAACACCAATGAGTTCTTCAGTGCAATTTGATAAGGACCCTAAGGAAAAATTTACTGATTAAAAGAAATTTAGAGAAATAATTAGATGATTGCTTTACTTGATTTTTAACATACCAGATATAATAGTCATTATTATTTATGTATTAGATTTTAATATGATCTAAAGGAATCACATTTGATAGTAGTTAAAAGAATTCTGAGATATCTTTTGGGAACTCAAAACTTAGGAACTTGATATCCTAAGCATAACTCTTATTTTAAAATAGTTGGATATTTTGATTCAGATTTTGCAAGATGTAGGGTTGATTGGAAAAGTACATCTGGAACTTATCAATCCAAAAGAAACTATTTAGTTTCTTGGTTAAGTAAGAAATAGAATTTAATAGTCCTATCTACTACTGAAGTAAAATATATTGCCTTAGGTAGTTATATGCCATAAGGTTTTTGGTTAAAATAATAATTAATTAACTTAGGATTTTCTATTGGAAATTTTTGTATTTTTTGTGATAATACTAGTGTCATATGCATTTCAAAGAATCTTATTCAACATTCCAGAACCAAACATATAAACATAAGACATCACTTCATTAGAAATCGTATAGCTAAGGGAGAAATTGAATTACATCACGTTGCTATTAAAAATCAACTTGCAGACATTTTTATAAAACCATTAGCCTTTGACACATTTATCATCTTAAGAACCAGGTTTGGAATGCTTAAAATAAAATATTGCAAATTTGATTTATTTTTTAATTATATATTTTATTTATTTTCATTTGTTATTTATCTTGCTCAATTTTTATGTTTAGTTTTGTCTTTTCATTCTTTTTGTTTTTGATTTTACTGGAAACATGTGAATGGATTTAAGGTGATGGGTTTTTGAAGAGATTTTATGATTATCATGTCTTATTTTCTAAGTGTTCCTCTATATGAAATTTGTTCATATAATATGAATTTTGTAGTTTATATACGATAGGTTTTTGAGTTGAGCACTCGAAACTTAGTTTGTTTTATAGGATTTCATATTATACAATGAAATCGTCATATTGTATGATTAGTGTGGTTTTGTCCATACGAGTTGGGTTGGTTCTCTAGTTGATGTTAGTTATTCATTATAGATTGTATGTGTGAAATCATATTTTGTCTGTATGATCCTGTTGATAGTTTCTGTGGGTGAAGAACATAACCATCATTAAATGATCTTTAATATTCTAATCATCCAAGATGAACACATGTTCATCTGTATGATTGTATGGTCAAACAATCTATTCAAAAGGATGCCTCAGAAATGGTGTTTTATGAAAATCTATTTATTTCTCGGCTGTATTCATTTGTATGTACAAAATTATTTCCATCCTATATGATTTTAGGATCATACATCCTATCTAAATTTTGTATTGTATGATAGGTCATATTTCTTATAATAGAAGGGTTTTTGGAAACTTTTTTCCTCACTTTCTAATTCAATTCAAACCTTCTAGAGCCCTAACATTAGGAATGGTAAGTAGCAGCAAACGAACCCGCTTCTCTGAGGGATCTTCCTATAGATCTGGTAGGTATGTAAATTTTTTTGCCCAAAGAGAATGAGGATGCTTTCTTTTAGTATTCTGATATGAAAATTACTCCTTCCTCACTCCTCATTCATATCGATATACATTTCTCTATAATGCTCCTATTCACCTCAAACTAGTTGTCATTTATCCAGACTCTCATATATACCTACCATAAAGAGACATTCCAAACTTTTTTAGCAAACAAGAAACTAAATTAGGACCACAGTAGAATTACCTCCTATGTTTTTAAGCAACAAGTATAAATCACCAAGGAAGACTTAGGCAACTTCCTTCACTTGAGAACTCAAGGGATTAGAGAAAACACTTTATAACCTCTAGAGCCGACTTTGATTGGTCCAAAATAAATCAAACTCTTAGAGGTATTGCTCAAATGAGTCATTTATATTGTGTTTAAATTCTCAATCAAAATGACTTGATTATCTAGCACATTTGGAGAACATCAATTATTCCAAATACTGGTGATTGCATAAACAAGACTCATCTTTAGTCCACAATCACTTATTTGATAATGACTGAAAAAATCTTTTAATGAAGCTCAACTTATCATGGATTATTTTTACAATCCTTTAGAGATTGGACTTCCTTATCATAAGAGAGAAAAATATGGCTTTAGGATATCTAGTTTCTTATATCTTAGAAAAGAAGTATAATATTATCCATCTTGATCCTCCCACTGAACTCTCTATTTACTTTACTGATGCATCTTTTTGGGCACTTTTTGGGCGGGATTAAAGTTCTAAGAGTGATGATTTAGAGGAAGAAGGGAGAGCTCCTTCTCCAGCATCTGCACCTGCTCCTAGACCTGATCAGAATTTCTACTAACAAATGGTCCAACTGTTCGATAGAATGGAAACTCACTTTAATCAATTCTTTGATCAAATTTAGAATCACCTTAATTAGAAGGATGCTTGATATAATGAAGACATGGGTTGGATCCAAGATCAGTTTTACTCAGTGAACATGAATTTAGCTACGATCAGTAGTTACTTTTCAATGTTCAATCCACCACCTCCCTAAATTAAGGCCCCTCTTATTACTAGATGTACTTCTTGGTGTTGTTAGTGATGAGTTTATGTGTTTGTTCTTGAGATGTATTTCTATGATTTTAGTGGTCTTGTGTGTTAGTGATTCCATGTATTATCTTTGGCATTATGTTACTTGTGATAATGTTAGATGTAGAAATGTGTTCGTAGGTATTTTCAATGATCTATGAAATGAAGATATACTTTAATGACATGCATTGAATTTTATTTCTTGGAATATCAATTTTTTATTTAGACAAATCATTAGTGGTTGATCTATTGGATGAAATTTTAAATTATTTTGTTATACAAATTAATTTTCTTACAAAATTTAATCATTCCAAATTTAAATTAAATTTATAACTAGATATAGATTACAAATCATTTTTATGTTCTTATAGACAATCTTGATTTGATATAATTATTGCAAAATAGATGTCTTATTAATTTTAATTTCTTTTTCAATGTGTTTATTTTTATTATTAATGGAGTTTGAATTAAGAATATTTATATTGGAAAGACCAAAAAAATAAAAAATAAAATGCACAAAGCATGTAAAAATAGAAAAGATGTGCAATGGTTCGCAAAGTGAAAAGAGCAACAAAATTAGCCCAATTAGAAAAGATGCACAAAGTGTGCCACTAACTTTTGAAAGATTCATAATATTGCCAATTAATTAAAATAATTAGTATTGTTCTTTCCTTTAATCATTATATTTTTAATCCAAATCCATTTTACCGACAATCATCTTCATTATTGAATTATAAACTACTTAATCCTTATTTTGTCATTTTTGGAATAATCTTTTTTATTTAATTTGTCTAGAATGAATAGTGAACCTGGTTGACTTTTTTTTTATCTTAGTTATTTTAAACTTTAAATTTTTCTTTTTAAAATTAGGAAGTTACTACTGTATGTGCAATTAGTTTAAAATCTTCTTCTTTATCAACTCTTTTGATTTATCCTTAGAAACTTTTCGTTTCAAGATTTTCTTCCCTTTTTGTTATTGTCAAATGGGGGAGCCATAATATTGTATCATGCTTGATGTGTTTAATTGTTTATTAGATGTATGTGAATTGTGTGTATGTTTAGTTGGTGTGTATTTTTTGAATGTGTGTATATTTTTGTTATGTGTATGTTATTGTTCGTGTTCATGGTTCGAGTTATTTTTTTATTTTTTTTAGGTTTGTGTTTTTTGATATTAATGGGAACCCCTATTTTTTTAAAATTGATCATTCATTTAGGGGGAGCTAAGGAGAAAATGTATTTTAATTGTTAACTCAAACAATAATTATTTTGTCATCATCAAAAAAGAAAATATTGTTGCAATTTAATTTTCATAATTATATTTTTATGTCATTTGTATTTTTGATGATTCCAAAATCTTATTATATTGATTCCTATTTCTCCTAACATATATTGAAAATATTATTTTTGTTATTTTTGTGTACTAAAGTTTTAGGAAAATCATACTCCAGATTGTTGAAGACTTCAAGATAAATTAGATTAGGATTTATTATAATTGAAGTTTATACTTTTTATAATTTTCTTGAGTTTGGGAGAGTGTGATTGTAATTGGGTAACTTTGCACACACACATTGGGGGAGTGTCAAAAACTTATATTATTTTAAACTAATCATATTGTATTATAATGGATCATACATGATGATTTGTCCTGAGTGTTCCACCAGAACAGAGTTAATCAAATCATGCATGAAAAATTTTCTAACTCATGTTCATACTATATAAAGCTACATTCGTATAGATGATTTTTAGTGTACAAAATGGTTGCATACTAGTTCATCACAAATGAATTCAAAATTTTGGTAAATTGATCCTATTGTATGATCATATGTTCATTCAGACGACGTTTAGTGTTGAAATAGGTGCATATCATTTCGTCTATAAGAAAAGCTAAATTTTTTGAACTATTCATACTGTATGATATTCAGTTCATACAGACAACGTCTATAATACAAAATGGACTTATCTATTTGTGTACCAAATGAAGCATGGTTTCATTAAAATAGATTGTACCGCATGATATGGGGTTTGAATAATAAGATATCCAGTGTATAAAATCAGTTAGTATTAAATCGTACAGGATGAATCAGTTTAATTTTGAACTGATCATACTGTATGATGTTAGTTCATATGTATGCCAACCAAAGTACAAAATCATTTTGTACAAGATCGTCTGAGTAATTTTTGAACTATTTGTAAGTATGATGTGCAATCGTACCGTACCATCAATGAAGGACAAATTGAAAATTTTAGTTTTCTAATGACTTTTTGGGTCATTCATATATAAGAGTTCTTAAAACTCACTACCAAAAGAACTACTTCTTAAAATTTCTTTTGAGAGTGTACTTAGAGCGTGTTTGGAAGAATTTTTTGTGATTGGAGAGTGAGAGATTTCTTAAGAGGGAATTGTCAGGGGATTCACAAGGTTGCCCAATGGTGAGTGTCTCTTGCTTGTTCGTCAAAGTTCTTCCCCACTTTTTTGAAGTCTCTTGGAAGAAGATTTTTAAAGGAGAACCGTTATTCTGTCGATACCAGGAGGGTATAAAAGAATGAAATTCTCTGTTGACTCTAGGAGGGTATGAAAGGATGATAGTTCTATGCTGACACCAGGAGGGTGTGAAAGGATGACGGTTCTCTGCCTACACCAAGAATGAAAGGTTAACGATTCTGTACCGACACAAGGAGGGTGTGAAAGGACTATAGTTCTCTACCGACACTAGGAGGTTTCAAAGGAAAACATATCTTTTATGACACCAGGAGGATATGAATGGATGATGATTCTCTGCCAACATCAGGAGGGTGTGAAAGGATAATAATACTCTATTGTATCAGGGATTGATGGAAGAGATGTTAATTATAAGGGCTTCTCTGTCTTATTATGGGTGCAAAAGGAGAGTCACTTTGGTATAGTGCAATACCTAAAGAGGGAGTTTTCAAGAAGTGGATGTTTATCTAGTTGATCCGAACCCCTATAAATTTTTGTGTTATTTTTCTATCTTTTTTTTTTTTTTTTTTGTATTTTTATGTTTTTGCAAGTTTAAACTTTTTGGTTGAAAAGTTATTTTAGAAAACTACATTTTTGTGATTAACATTATAAAATTAGTTTTCTTAAACTACCAAGAAATTTTAAAATACTAATTCACACCCCTCTTGGTTAGCTTAAGGACAAACTTAATAGGTCTAACAACCAATTTGAACATACACTTCCCTATTCTTACAGACTGAAAATGAAGTATTCATACAATACGATGATGTGTTCATATAATATGATTTGTTTACAAAATCACTTTTTTATCTTACAAACTTTGAAAAAATTATCATGCAAAATCTAGTGTATAGTACAAAAGTGGTTCGTACATTATGGCTAAAAAAAGAAATTTTAGATTTGCACATGATAATCATGACTCTTTTCCAAAAAAAAAATGTCAGGCAAGATCCATGAGATACAAAAAGAAAAACAAAAATAATAGATAAAAAAGAAATCAAACCTAAAATAGAAAAAAATAAAAATTCAAACAAAAATAAATTACAAATAGCAAATAAAACATAAACATACACAATGAGTTCATCACAAATGAAATTTATAGAATTATAATTCTCAAGCATGAATATCAATTACACCCAATCTGGTTCTTAAGGTGATAATCATTTCAAAAGAAAGTGATTTTATAAAAATGTCTGCAAGTTATTTTTTAGTAGCTACATGATGTACCTCAATTTCTCCTTAGTTACATGATCTCTAACGAAATGATTACTTATATCTATATATTTTGTTGTAGAGTGTTAAATAGGATTTTTTGAAATGCATATGACACTAGTATGATAACAAAAAATTAGAATAATGGCAATAAAAAAATCTAAATTAGTAAGTTATTACTTTAACCAAAGAATTTGGGCCACACAACTATCTAAAGCAATATATTTAGCTTCAATAGCAAAAGGGCTACTGAATTCTATTTTCTACTAGACCAATAAACTAAAGAGTTTCTAATTAATTTATAAGTTTTAGAATTACATATTCGATCAACCCTACATCCTGTAAAATTTAAATCAGAATATCTAATAATTTTAAAAAAAGATTTGCGACTTGGATACTGTATCCCTAAGTTTTGAGTTCCCAAAAGATATCTTAAATTTTTTTTAACAACAGTCAAATGGGATTCCTTTAGATTAGATAGAAATCTAGCACAAAGATAAATATTAAACCTTATATCCGATCTGCTAGCAGTTAAGTAAAGTAATAATCTAATTATTTCTCTAAATTTTTTTTATTAATAGATTTTCCCTTAAAGTCCTTATCTAACAAAACTGAGGAAGTCTTTGGTGTACTTATTTGTTTAGCTTTATCTATTTCATATTTCTTAAGGATATTCTTAATATATTTGTATTGACTAAAAAATGTGCCATCCACTTTCTGCTTTATATTAAAACCAAGAAAATAACTCAAGTCTCCCATTAAACTCTTTTCAAATTCACTACTCATTATTTTTTAATAAATCAACATAGAGATTTTTTTATTAATAGATCTAAATAAGATATAATAAACATATATTTGAACAATAAGTATATTATCTCCTACTATTTTTAAGAAGCGAGTGGTATTCAAATTTTCTTTAATAAATGATCTTTGTAGTAGGAATGAGCTTAGCCTTTCATACCATGCCCTAAGTGCTTATTTAAGGTTGTAAATTTTCAAAACCTTTAGGTTGCTCAATATAAATATCCTCTTATATCAACCCATTAAGAAAGTCACTTTTAATATCTATTTAAAATAATTTAAAACCTTTAAAATAGGCGAAGGCTAGCAGTACCCTTATCGCTTTAAGTCTGGCTACAAGGGAAAATGTTTCCTAAAAATTAATCCTTTATACTTGATTGTATCTCTTGGCCAACAATCTTACTTTATTCCTTACCACTCCATCTGAACCATTCATTTTGTTTTTGAAAACCCACTTAGTTCCAACAATACTTTGATTTTTAGGTTTTTTAATTAACTCCCAAATATCATTTCTAATAAATTAATTCAATTCTTCTTACATGATAAAAATCTAAAATTCATCAGAAAGTACTTAATTTATATTAGTGGGCTCAATCATTGAAATAAAGGCTGAGTAGTTCACTTCTTTGCTAAGTCTTGCCTAGTTCTAACATCTTCACTCGAGACTCCTAAAATTTGTTCTTTCTGATGACTTTTAGGAAATTTCAATTCTCTAGGCAACACAATTTCTATTTCAACCTTTTCTTCAAGATTTATCTTTTTAATACTTTGGGTTATTTCTTTGACATCTTCTTCTTCCAACTTAAACCCTTTTGAAATATATATTCAACAAAAGCAACACGGGTGGTCTCCTCAACTACCAAAGTTTTGTTAAAAACTTTATAGGATTTTCCAACACTTGAATATCCCAAAAAAATTACCTTATCATATTTAAGATCAAATTTTTCTAAAAGAGTTTTACCATTATTATGAATAAATACCTTACATCCAAATACATATAGATGTGAAAAGTTGGGTGTTCTTCCCTTAAGAAGTTTATAGGGTGTATTGTTCAACTTGGATCTAATATTCACTATATTCAAAACATAACAAGCCGTACTAATCTCTTCAGCCAAAAAATATTTTAGAAGTTAATATTTAGCCAATATGAATTTAGCGGTTTCTATCAAGGCTCTATTCTTCCTCTTAATAACTCTATTATGTTAAGGCATTCTAGGTACTAAAAAGTTGTGAACAATTCCTTACTCTTTATAGAAAACTTCAAAATTTTTACTTTCAAATTCTCTTGCATGATCACTTTAAATTTAAAGAATTTTATAACTTAGCTTTCTTTGAATCCAAGTAAAAAAATTTCTAAACTTTTCAAATGATTCACTATTATGTGATAAGAATCTAATCCAAGTGATTCTTGAATAATCATTAATAATTACATAACAAAAAACTTTACCTATTAAACTTATAGTGCTAACTAGTTCAAAAAGATCTATGTGTATCACTTCTAGTGGTTTGCTAGTTTTAAGATCATTAAATGAATGAAAGGAGAACTTAACTTATTTTTCTAATTAACATGTATCACACAAGTGATCTTTAGTGAAGTAAAAATTTACTCTATTTCCAAGCAACATAATTTAAATTAAACATGTATAAATTATTTACCCTATTTTCATGCAACACATCAATTCTATTTAGGCTTAAAATGAATCTTATAGGTAAAAATTTAATATTAAAACCCCTATCATAAAGCTGACTAATACTTAACAAGTTATGTTTAAAGCCTTCAAACAATAAAACATTCTCAATAAAGAAATTATTTTTTTTGCCAATCATACCTATACCTACCACTCTCCTAGTGGTATTATCTCCCAGTGTTACTTTGCCTCCAGTCCTAACCTCCTGAGATAAAAATTGAGTTGTATCTCCGGTCATATGTTTCAAACATCATCTGTCCAGGTATTGTTGATTCTTGATTAGCTTTTTAAACCTAAACTAATGTCCCAAGGCTAACTAAGAGAAGGGTTAATTGGTAATTTAAAAATTCTCTTGGATTATAGATTTGAAAATTATTAATTCTCAAAGCAAGTTAAGTAAAGTTTCAAAATATCTTTTTAACCACAAAAAAATAACTTGTAGTAAATAAATGCAAAAATTTAAAATATACAAAGATTTACAGTGGTTTGGTCAAACACAACTTATATCAACTTCCTAAAGACACCCTCTTTAGGTATTGTACTATTACCAAAGTGACTCTTGTTTTCCCCCACAGCAAGGGGGAGAAGCCTTTACAAAACTCTCTTCCACCAATCCTAGATGTGATAGAGAACTGTCATCCTTTTACACCCTCCAATTATAGGCAGATAACCATCATCCTTTCACACCCTCTAAGTATAGGAAGAGTACCTTCATCCTTTCACATGCTCTATATGTAGGTAGAGTACCTTCATCCTTTCACACCCTCCAAGTGTTGGTAGAGTATAGAATATTCTCCAAAGATCTTCTCACGAGCAATTAGAAAGAAAAAAGGAAGAGTAAACACCAAAATAATAAAGAGATCCTTACATTTGAGTAACCTTGTGAACCCTTCAAACTCCACTTGTAAGAAATCTCTCTCAAACACTCTCACACTCTCTCTTTCAATTACCCTTGAAAAATCATAAAGATAATACTTTTTCATGTCAGCTTTAGAGGACCTTTTATATCAAAGACAAAAAATCGACCAAAAAACTAAATTTTTCAATTTTGAGCGTACACGATCGTGCATTATGATCGCATGTTTGTACATACAAATAGTTCAAAAACTATTGTGTATGAACCTATTGTGAATTGGTACAAAATTATTCGTACACGATCATCATCCAGTATGAATCATGTTCGTATGGTACGAACAGTTAGAAAATTTTCAAGTTCTTCGGGATAAAAAATCAGGATGAAAATAAACCCATCCATTTTGTACTCTGGAAGGCATGTATGAATGGGATATCATAACGTACAATTAGTTATAAAAATTGTTCAGGTTCATCGAGATGAATAGTGGGAATGAAAATGGACCGGTCCAATTCGTACTTTAGAAGGTATATACGAATGGTATATCGTACAGTATGTTTCATACTTAGAAAAAAATTTTTACTTTCTATTCATTTGATTATTTGAAGGGAAAAAAAACTGATCAGATCATCCTATACGAAAGGAAATCATACAGTATAATCAGTTTAAGAATTATAGATTTTAAACTCTCCCCCAGTGTGTGTGTGCTTAGTTACTAAAATACAATCACACTCTCTTAAACTCAATAAAATGAAAAATATATACTTCAATTACAATAAACTTTAAATTGATCTTGATTTGAAGTCTTCGATAATCCAGAGTATGATTTTCCTGAATTATTAGTACATACAAGAGCAAAATAATTCTTCCAAAATATGTTAGGAGAAATAATAATAATAATAATTGGAATCATCAAAAACATAAAAGTTGCAAGAATATCAAAATAGGCAAGAACTAAGTAGCAACTATCTCAAAAGGTACCAATGATCTCACGAGAGCTAATATAAGAGCATTTCAATAAAATTATTAAATGTTAAACTTGGAATCCCAAATAAATTTGTGTTCACCTCTTAACAATGAAAATCCAAATATATGCTTGGTATGCTATGATTTATGCATCTTAGATCTCGACACTAGATGTGTTCTTCTATGAATTATTCAAGGGTGGGAAATATGTCCTGTCATTTCACATGAAAAGCATTTAACACCAGAAAAAGAATTTACCAATCAATATGAGTTATAATAATTTTACCTAGGTTTTGAAATATCTTCTTTTGATCAGGATTATAAAATTATTCAAATGTTGGAGGTGTCTTATTTTTCTTAAAAATTAGTTTGAATAAAAAATGTTGTAGTTTTGAAAAATTATTAATTTTCTTTGGGAAAGATTTAATTTCTAGAAATTTAAAATTTAACGCATCATTATGAATAATATATCACCTCAAGAGTTGATTATATAATTCCCTAATGGGTTTGAATTACAAAATTTTGAATTCATTCTGATTGTTATAGTCAAACTTAGGAAAAAATTATATATGGCCCCAAAGGGGCAAAAAGAAATTTGATCAAATGTTTGACTATGTTAATCTTGATAAAAGATCATTAATTTCATAATCAAAACTATGATAATAATTTATATATCTCTGCGGAGAAAGAAGATATCTATCATTATCGATCATTTGAAAATAATGATAACGATCATTAGGTTTAATTTTTCCCAAAGAGAATTAATTGAGGTTTTAAAATGTTGATTTTTGAAAAATTAGATCTAGGTTTCTTAGTCTCCTACGAGCATAAGCTCTCATAGTTAATTACATCATAGGGAAATTAGAATTTTTCTATGAATACTCTCGATTAAAATAGCAGTATAAATTTTATTTAGATTTTCAACGGTCGATGTCAAAGGAGGTAAGGGTTGGAATTTTCAAATGGGATTGGGTCAAATTTGAGCACTTATTTCTTAAGTCAAAGGATGAATGGTAAGAGGTATTTTGAGATTTTGAATTACTTAAAAAACACCTCAGCCTGTCCTAAGTGTTGGACTTGAATTTGATTGAAAGAGATTTAAGTTTCAGTGATTGATTTTATTAGAAAGTTAGTATTCAATTCTTGAAGGTTGAGGCCTTATAGCCTGAGCCTGCCTTAGAACCTAAGTCTAAAGTGGGTACTAAAAATCAGTAACCCAAACCTAGCTAATGTAATGCAGATCTGGACTTACCCCATCTTGGATTAGAGAGCCAGCTAAACCACTTAAATGCTTCAAAACCATGAGTTTGGTCTTTTAATGTAAGAGTAATAGGGGCGTTGTTTAAGAAAAGTTTTTTGAGAATAGAGCTGACATATAGAGTAGATCTTAATTAATCATTTGACTTATATTAGGTATTTGATGCTTAAGTAAATGTAATAAATGTTTAGACTCTTTTAAATTTGTGTCTAATGTAATGCATGCTAATTGATTTAATTAAATACTTAAATTTAAAATGAAGCAATTTTAAAAAAGGCTTAAATATGTTTTATCCTAAATATGCACAGATTCCCCTTAACAGATCTACACCCTCATAAGCCAGGTGGTCTATCAAAACTCGTAGGCTGCGAGGTGCCTAACAAATGGAAAGAAAATATAATAAATATGCATGTAAAATCTCGATGATCTCGAGCTTACTTTATAAATTTGTTAGAGTTTCTATGTTATTTAAAAGTTTTAATTTTACTTAAAGTAGAAAAATTTTAAATGAGTCCTTATGAGCTTATAAAAGAATTCTAGGCTAAAACAAACACAACATGCAAGTAAAAAAAGTAGAAAAATAAATAGTTTTACTTTGTAATTAATTAAATAAATCAATTAAATTAATTACTCAAATTGAATGTCCATAGGGCAAGTTCCACTTAATATTACAAATTAAGATCTATAGAAAAGTAAATTGGTCGGACACCACTAACATCAACCTGGATTCTAAGTCCTAAAAAATAAGTGACTTTGATAATTGGCATTCTTCTTGACTTCCACTTCTTAGTCTTCCCATGAGCTTCTTGATTCGTCAGTTCCAGATATCCAAATGAAAAAAAACTCCCCCTTGGATAGGGTATTATCTTTTCTCTTTGGACACTTAAAAGGTATCCTAAATTGATCTTTCAAATCGAGGAAGACTCTAAGATGAGTTGTTAGACACTAAGTCTTTTGGATTTAGATTTTTCTACAATTAGTTATGATTTTTCAAAGTTTAAGAATTAATTGAATTTTTAAAATTGGTTAATGAAAGTCTCTTTTTATGATTATACTCCAAAAGAACTCTAAACTCTTTGAACTCAACTCTAAAGGGCAGGAATGACAAAAGAAGAGATTCTCAAGTGTTTGGAAATTTTCTAGAATTTTTAATCATTTTAATTAATTAAATTAATTAAATATTAAATTTTAATTGAAATTAAATTAAGTTCAGGCTTGCTATCAAATCAAGACGCTTTTATTTTTCTTAAGTTATAAATTTAATTTTGGTCAGTTTAAGGTATTATTTGTATTTTTGGGATTTAAATTAAATTTATTAGAATTTCTAGAAGTTTTAAGGGCTTAATTAAGGGTTTAATCTTTAAAAAATTAATTAAGGTACTTAATATTTTAAAATAAGTGAAATTTTTTCTTAAGATTGTACGTGTCACTAAGTTCAAGTGTTCAAAGTTTTGAGTCAAAAGGATGCATATCCTAATTTCTAGAATTAATCTTAGTTTTCTAGGCAAATGTCCATAATTATTATCCTTAATAATGTCACAAGGTTCTGTAGGAATAAATCAAAGTCACGCTAACCCTTGAACTTAACATGTATACACCACACATAAGCACAGTCAATTCTTAATTCTATGAGAGCCTAAGATAAGTGGTGTGTGTCCTAAACATGTAAAAGACAAATAACATTGAATAATTAATAACTTCATTATAGAATAATTAAGATAATCATTCACTAATCATACCCATGAAATCTATTCATTCAAGCTCAATCCATGTTTAATGTTTCAAGAGATCTCTCAATATTACAATTTATATAGATATAATTTTAAAATAATTATAAAGTATATATATATATATATAAGGATACAAACTTTAAAATAAAATAATTAAAACAACTATTAATAACATAAATTTGAAGGGGTTGAGAGAACCACAAATTTTTTAAAGTTATTTCAAAATAAAATTTTAATTTTTAAAATAATTAATATATGTTTAATTAAATATAAATTAAATATTAAGATATTTACATAATTCAAATTAATTAAAAAAATTAAGTCTTAAATTTTGAAAATAGTTTTAAATTAAAATTCTCAACTTTCACAAAAGATTGATATTATTTATATTTTTTAATTAATGTGAATTTTATTTGATTTTTTTATAATTTAAAATTAATCTTTTTTGAATTTTTAAATTTTTAAATTAATTAAATGAATTTAAAATAATTTTAAAATTAATTAATACTTCAAATAATTTTTTCATTCTAATTTAATTAAAACACAAAATGTTTTTTGAAAATTTTAAATTATAAAAAAGAAATTGTTTGAATTCTAAAAATATTTAAATTTAATTTCAATTAAATATTAATGAACATTTAAAAATTTAATTAATAAAAAATAATTTAAAATATCCAAAATATAGCTTAATTAAACATAATTTCAAACTAAATTATTTTAAAATAAACTTTTTGTTATTTAAAATATTTTATTATAAAAAATTTTAAAATTTGAAAATAATTTAATTTATTATTAATTAAATATTTAAAATTATTTTTTTTTAAAATTATTTAAAATATATTTAAAATTGAAAAATAATTTTATATTTAAATTAAAGGATTTAATTTTTTGAATATTTTAAAATAAAATATTAAATGTTTTTATTGTTTATTAAAATTTTACTAATTTTTAGAGGTTTCTCAAATTAAAAATAATTAAAAAATAATTTTAAATTATTTAAAAAAAGGTTGGCGGTAGGATTGGACGTGTGGCCTCTTTAGATTCATCTGATAAAAAATGTGGTGGTGGCGCATTTAATGCTAATGATTATCGCTGTCGATAATCATTAGCATCAAATGCTAATCGTTCGTAGTAGTGGGCCATGGTTAACTTAACCATATCAGTCGCTGTCGTGCACCATTTGGTTTCCCACCTTAATAAATCAACAGTTTGGATGGCGTTGGATGGGGATCTGTACTACTAAAGGCATTGCGTGGTCAGACGTGTTGCAAATCTATTTTCATAGATTATGATTTTGATGATAGCAAATTCTCTTATTATAAACTATCTTATTATAATTTTGATGATATGTTCTCTACGACTGCCTTATCTACTAACATTTTAGGTCCACAAGATCAAATTTCAATTTGGAACCAGCTCAAGATTGGGTAGACTAGGTCTGAGTCAGTTTGTACCCTTTTTCCTTTCTTGAGTCTATTTTATTTGGTGTGACTCCTGATGATTTATAACTTGGAAGATTTTCTAACTAGTTTCCTAGAGTTTACTATTTTTTGTAACATCATCCGGGATGATATTCCTATCATCCTAGACGATCGATTCAAAAGCAAAAACCTTAATTAGGGCATCCTCATTAAGGCAGTCGTCATTAAAATCATCCTGGATGATACTTTTATCGGCCAGGATGATAGGTTCAATTCAGAAAGAATCAGCCTCCATGATCAGTTTAGGTATTCTTTAGGAAATCAGCCAGGACGATATCCATATCGTCCTAAACAATCTAACTCAATTATGCCTAAATTGATCTGGTATCTTTGAAAAGCATTAAAGGCTGATTGATTCGATCAAATCATCCTAGACGATCGCAAGATCATCCTGGACGATGCGCTGGACGATACGAGATGATATGCTGGATGATTGGATATCACACAGCTCTTTTTCAGGGCGATGTTCAGGACGATATTCCACAATTAATATTGATCATCCAGGATGATATATATATCGGTTGGGATGATATGAACAAATTTCTTATGATCGTTTCAAATCGTCCTGGCTGATTGGGCTTAAATTGTACTAATCGTACAGGACGATATTTATATCATCCTGGACGATAAAGTCAGCAACTTGCATTAATGAGCTCATTTTAAGATCTTCTATTTAAGCTATGATATGACACTTGGTAAGTGTCTTTTAGTAGCCATTTTAACTTCATTCTTTTGGGGGGAACTTGAAGAGAGAGCTTAAAAGGAAGTGAAGAACGGGTGAAGTCTAAGAGGGAGAAGATCCTGTGAGGGGGGACTCAAGGGAGTGTGGAGAGGGATTCCACACGATTGCTCCAGTAGGGTTGCACCTTAATACCGTTGGATTCAATGCTTGTCTTGAGGGAAGTTCACCAAAGAAGAAGATCTCTTTGGTGTCAAAGGATCAGGTGACTTCGCCACACCGGGGAAGGTGGAAGTGATTTTGTAAGGGCTTCTCCGCCTAGTTGTGGGGGCTAAATGAGAGACACTTTTGTAGCACAATGCTTGGAGGGTGCCTCCAAGGAGTGGACGTATGTCAAGGTTTGACTAAACCATTATAAATCTAGTGTGTTCTTTCCTTTATTACTTCCGCATTTAATTTTCGTACCGTTGATTTTTAAGGTGATTTTGGTTTGTTGTCTTTGGTTTAAAGATTCTTAAAATACCAATTCACCTCTCTCTTTTAATAAGCCTTGGGCTAGTTCATAGGGCCTAACATCCCTAACAAACTTTCAAGTGGTATGAGAGCAGTACTCTTAAAATCTAGTTTTTAAAAGGTTTTGAATTTTGATCCATGGTTAATTTTTCAAATTATAATATTGCGAAAGGTTATTCAATCACCAGACCACCTTTGTTTGAAAATATTACATTTGATTTTTGGAAAATTCGCATGTCTATTTTTTGCAATCAATTAATTTTTGCATCTGGCATATGATTTTAACTAGTTATACATTACCATTACGTGTTATAAATGGAATTAAAACTGATATTCCTTTTAATCAATGGAACAGGGAAGAACAACTCAATGCTCAATTGAATGCAAAATCATTAAATTATTTTTTCTGTGCTTTAAATTCTGAAGATTTTATGTTAGTATTCACGTGCACTACTAGTAAGGAAATTTAAGATAAACTACACACTATATACGAAGGCACTAGTGAAATCAAGCAATCTAAGTTGAATATGTTAATTCATTATTATGAACTATTTTCCATGAAATCTTATGAGACAATCTTAGACATGTATAATAGGTTTATTCAAATTGTAACATCTTTGCATGCTTTAGGAAAATAATTTTTAAATTTTGAAAAAGTTAACAAAATCCTTCGTTGTCTACTAGATAAGTTTAATGCTAAAGTAGTTGCTATTCATCAATCAAAAGATTTGAATAAATATTATATTGATAATTTGATTAGCTCACTCATTTTCTACAAGCAAAGTTTGGGTCAAAGACTTATGGATGCAGGTGAAACGATTGTTCTAAAAGCTGAAGATACAAAAAAGGATAGCTTAATTGGTGATGAATGCAATGACTTGTCAAGTAAATTAAAAAGCTCACCAAAGCATAAGTATCAACAAAAGAGGAATAAAGGTAAAAATGATAAGGATGTTAATATTTCTTCTGACATTATTTTGCTTTCGATGTAGGAAAGCCTGGACATATGAAAAATCAATGCCCTAATTTGAGAATTCTTCCGGCAAAAGAAAAGGGTAAAGCAAAGCAAATTATAAACTGGGTAAATAATTAAAAACAAAAAATCTCCTGGGCAGGCCTGGTTTCTGAAGCATCGGACCAAGAGAAAGATAATGGTTAAAAGCCTTGTTTGTGTGTTTGTGTTGTATTTTGTTTTTAGTTATTTTCTCTTTTTTTGTTTGTTTTGTTTCGATTTTATTTTGTGTTTTTGTCTTTGTTTATTCTTTGATTTTTTTTTTCTTATTTAATGAAAAATTTTTTTTCTGATCAACACACACATTCATTTTTCTAAAAAAGAAAAATCTACTTCCTTTTTTTTTTTTTTGAAATCATTGGTATATTGTGATTGACTTCTCTAAAAATAGTCAAAGGAAGAAAACTCATGTTTTTGACTCTCAATATCTGTTTCCTAAAAGAGGTTATTCTACTCTTGATTTAAAATCTTTTTCATATTTTAAATTAGTATTTGAAACTAAATTTTTTTATCTCCCTATATTTTATTTATCGCATAGGGATCTTTTGCAAATTATTGAATCTAACTTATAATTTTCTTAATCAAGAAATTTGTTTTGTCAATAGGATGGTTTACTTTTATTTTTAAGATTTCAGAAATGTAACATATTCAAAAAAATTGGCCAATGATGCCAAAAAATAAAAGATGCGCAAAAATGTCAAATTAAAAAATATACACAAAAGTGTATCAAAAATCAAAAAATGCGCAAAGAGCGCCATTCAAATTGACAAGAGACATAAAATGAGCCCACAAAATTTAATGCTTACCATTCTTGTACTTCTTAAAAGCTTAAGAAAACCCTTGATACTTTCGATACTTGATTTTGAAAAATATATTTTCTAATTCAACAATTCGTGTATTAATCTTCTATTAGATATATTTTATTAAAGGAGTTTTGAAAATTTAGTTTTTCTTTTTCTAATTTATTCCTTGATATAGATATTGAATTAAAAAGTTTGTGAGCCTTTTTAAAGAACTTGAGTTTGGATTATCAAATTCTGAATTTCTAACCTTTTCTGGGCTATGCGTTGTCAATACAATTCTACTAAGTTTTTGATTAAAACCAAGAGGTAACTTTCTCACTTTAAGAATATTTATTTTGTTCACTAGATCAGAGATCATTTTGTCTTTTAATCTTTTTGTTTGTGCCCCTTCTCTTTTTGATAATGTCAAAGGGCGATAACGTACTGCTAAATTTGTATGTTTTTCATAATGTTGAATTTGTATGTTTTTTTCAAAAAAATTAGAAACAAATTTTTTTTTTTAAATCCCCTATTTTTAAAGTTTTATTTTAGTGTGGGGGAGATTAGGAGAAAATATTTCCTGTTTGCAAATTCAAATCATAATGTTTGCAATCATCAAAAAGAGAGAGATTGTTGTGGATCTATTTTTATGGATTATGATTTTGATGATAGCAAACACTCTTATTGCAAACACTCTTATTATGATTTTGATGATATGTTCTCTACGACTGCCTTATCTACTGACATTTCAGGTCCACACGATCAGACTGCAATTTAGAACCAGCTCAAGATTGGGTAGACTAATTCTGAATCAGTTTGTACCCTATTTCCTTTCTTAAGTCTATTATATTTAGTGTTGCTCCTGATGATTTGTAACTTAGAAGATTTTTTGACTGTTCCCTAGAGTTTACTATTTTTGGTAACATCGTCCGGGTCGATATTCCTATCATCCTGTATCATCCTGGACGATCGGTTAAAAAAAAGAAACCCTAATTAGGGCCTCCTCATTAAGGCAACCATCATTAAGATCATCCTAGACGACACTTGTATCGACCAGGGTGATAGGTTCAATTAAGAAAGAATAAGTCGCCATGATTAATTTAGGTATTCTTTAGGAAATCAGCCAGGACGATATCCATATCATCCTGGACGATCTAACTCAATTATGCCTAAATTGATCTGGTATCTTTGGAAAGCATTAAAGGCTGATTAATTCGATCAAATTGTCCTGGATGATCGCAAGATCGTCCTGGACGATGCGCTGGATGATTCGGGATGATATACTAGACGATTGGATATCAGACAGCTCTTTTTTCATGGCGATATTAAGGACAATATTCCACAATTTATACTGATCGTCTAGGACGATATATACATAGGATGGAACGATATGAACAAATTTCTTATGATCATCTCAAATCGTCGTGGCTGATTGGCTTAAATTGTACTAATTGTACAGGATGATATTTATATCATCCTGGACGATAAAGTTGGCAACTTGCATTAATGAGCTCATTTTGAGATATTCTATTTAAGCTATGACATGACAGTTCGTAAGTGTCTTTTGGCAGCCATTATAGCTTCGTTGTTTTGGGGGAACTTGAAGAGAGAGCTTGAAATGGAGTGAGGAACGGGCAAAGTCTTAGAGGGAGAAGATCCTGTGAGGGGGAACTCAAGAGAGTGTGGAGGGGGATTCCACACGGTTGCTCCGGCAGGCTTGTACCTTAATACCGTCGGATTCAAGGCTAGTCTTGAGGGAAGTTCAACAAAGAAGAAGATTTCTTTGGTGTCAAAGGACCCGGGGACTCCGCCGCACTAAGAAAGGTGGAAGTGATTTTGTAAGGGCTTCTTCGCTAAGCTGTGGGGGCTAAAGGAGAGACACTTTTGTAGTGCAATGCTTAGAGGGAGCCTCCAAGGAGTGGACGTAGGTCAAGGTTTGACCGAACCACTATAAATCTGGTGTGTTCTTTCCTTTATTAGTTCCGCATTTAATTTTCGCATCGTTGATTTCTTTATGGTTATTTTGGTCTGTTGTCTTTTGTTTAAAGATTGTTAAAATATCAATTCACCTCTCTCTTTTAATTAGCCTTGGGCTAGTTCATAGAGCCTAACATCCCTAACAAACTTTCAAGACGGACCATTGGATATAAAGATCCAAGCCGTTGATCTTGAAATCAACTACACAAAAAATATATAGCTATAACAGACCACTCAAAGGCCCTAGAACTTATTTTTGAGCTCATTTATTTGATCCAGACATAAAATCAATTGAAATTTTAAACCTAGGTAGCCTAGGTTGAAAGTGCTCAGATGACACTAGAAAGTGCTCTAATACCACTTGAAAGTTAGTTAGAGATGTTAAGCCCTATATGAACTGGCCCAAGGCTAATAAAGAGAGAGATGATTTGGAAAAGAAGAATACTTTAAAGAAAGACAAAAACCCAAACCAAAATCACCACAAAAAAAGTGCAAAAAAATAAAAAAATGCGGAAGCGATAATAAGAAAAGAACACACCGGATTTATAGTGGTTCGGTCAAACCTTGACCTACGTCCTCCAAGTATTGCACTAAAACAAGTGTCTCTCCTTTAGCCCCCACATCTAGATGGAGAAGCCCTTATAAAATCACTTCCACCTTCCCCGGTGCGGCGGAGTTGTCGGGTCCTTTGACACCAAAGAGATCTTCTTCTTTGGTGATTAACCTCGAGACAAGCCTTGAATCCGATGGTACTAAGGTGCGAGTTCGCCGAAGCAACCGTGTGGATCCCCCACCACACTCCCTTGAGTTCCTCCCCCTCACAGGATCTTCTCCCTCTCAAACTCCACCCTTTTCTCTCTCCCTTTCAAGCTCTCTCTTCAAGTTTCCCCCACAAGAACGAAGCTACAATGGCTGCCAAAGACACTTACAAAGTGCCTTGCCATAGCTTAAATAGAAGCTCTCAAAACGAGCTCATTAATGCAAGTTGCCGACATTATCGTCCAAGATAATAGGTATATCGTCCTGGCCGATCAGTACAAATTCAGCTCATCAGCCTAGGACAATTTGAGACAATCAGAAGAAAATTGGTTACATCGTCCTGGCCGATTAGTTTAAAACTGATTTCAATCGTCCTGATCATCGCCCTGAATACAAGCTGTCCGATGTAGATCATCCAGGACATCGTCTTGGCCGATCATGCGATCTTCCCAGACGATGTGATCGTATCAATCAACCATTAATGCTTTCCAAAGATACCAGATCAATTTAGGCATGATTGAGTTCGATCATCTTGGACGACAAATAATATCGTCCTGGCCGATTTCCTAAAACAAAGAATTCCTAAACTGATTATGGCGGTTGATTCTTTCTGAATTGAGATTATCGTCCTGGCCGATACAAGTATCATCCAGGCTGATCTGTTGACTGCTGCCTTAATGAGGATGCCCTAATTAGGGTTTCTGATTTTGGATATATCGTCCAGGATGATATAAATATCGTCCCGATCGATATTACCAAAAATAGAAATCTTATAGGGAACAACAGGGGATCTTCCAATTTACAATCCAACTGGTCCCATACCAAATATAACAGATTCAAGAAAGGAAAAAATATTACAAACTGACTCAAATCTAGTCTACCCAATCTTGAGCTGGTTCCAATTTGTAGTCTGATCGTGTGGACCTGAAATGTTAGCACATAAGGCAATCGTAGAGAAATAAATGTTTGCTATCATCAAAATCATAAACCGTAGATCCGCAACAATCTCACCCTTTTTTATGATGGCAAACAATTTTAATTTGAATTTTCAAAAAATAAATTTCTCCTAATCTCCCCCTCACTAGAATAACACTTTTAAAAAATAGGGGAGATGAAAATATTTTTGTTGTTTTTAATTTTTTTAAAACAAGATACAAATACGATAACAGTACAAAAATTCAACAATATGTTCTCCCCCTTTGACATTATCAAAAAGAGAGGAGGAACAAACAAAAAACAAAATTAATAGAAGACAAAAATGTTCTCTGATCTTAGTAAAAAAAACAAATATTCTTAAATGAGAAAGTTACCTCTTGGTTTTAATCAAAATCATAGTAAAATCGGATTTGACAACGCATAGCCCAGAAAAGGTTAGAAACTCAGAAATTGATAATCCAAACTCAAGTTCCTTTAAAAAGGCCAAAAAACTTTTTAATTCAAGATCTAAATCAAAGAATAAATTAGAGAAAGAACCAATAATTTTTCAAAAACTCCTTCCATAAAACATATCTAATAGAAGATCAATGCATGAATTGCTGAATTAGGAATCAAGATTTTCAAGCACAAGTTTCGAACATATCAAGGATTTTCTTAGGCTTTTAGTACTATAAGAAAAGAATAAGCATATTTTTTTTTTGTGGGCTCATTTTATGCCATTTATCACTTGAATGGCTCTTTGACCTTCTTTTGATTTTAATATACTTTGTGTATTTTTTTAATTTAGCATCATTGTGCATCTTTTGGTTTGACATCATTGGCCACTTTTTTTAAAATTTTTCAAAAAAATATGGTTTCTTTCTTATATTTTCAAAACCAAAGTAAACTCAAATTATTGAAACCACGAACAACTTGATTAAGAAAATTTTTTGGTAGATTCAACAATCTTGCAAAAGATTCCTATGCGATAGAAAAAAATGTAGGGAGATAAAAAAAACTAGTTTCAAAATCCGAATTTAAAATATGATGAAGATTTTGAATCAAAAATAAAATAACCTCTTTAAAAAGAGAGAAAGAGAAACAAAATCATGAGTTCCCTTCCTCTGACTGTTTTAGAGAAGTCAAACACAACTTACCAAAGATTTTAAGAAAAAATAAGAAGTAGATTTCTCATTTTTAGAAAAGTGAATGTGTGTGTTGATCAGAGAAAAACTTTCACAAAAAAAAAAATTCAAAGAACAAACAAAACAAAAAAAATAAAAATAAAAAGGAAAAACACAAAAACACAATAAAAAAAAACAAAAGGCTCTTAACCATTATCTCTCTCCTGGTCCGATGCTTTAGAGACTAGATCTTCCCATGAGATTTTTTGTCTTTCATTATTTTCCCAATTTAAATTTTGCTTAGCCTTGCCCTTTTCTTTCGTATGAAGAATCGTTGAATTATGGCACTGATTTTTCATATGTCCAGGCTTCCTGCATCGAAAGCAAATAATATCAGAAGAAGTATGGACATCCTTACCACTTTTACCTTTTTTCCACTTTTGCTTATGCTTAGGTGAGCTTTGTGATTTGCTTGACACGTCATTGCCTTCGTCACCAACTAGGCTATCTCTTTTTGTATCTCCAGCTTTTAGAATAAAAGTTTCACTGGATCCAAAAGTCTTTGACCCAAACCATGCTCATAGGCAATGAGTGAGCCAATCAAATTATCAATAGAATATACATTCAAATCTTTAGATTCACAAATAGCAACAACTTTAGAATCAAATTTATCCAGTAGACATCGAAGAATTTTATTAACTTTTTCAAAATTTGAAAAATCTTTTTCTAAAGCATGTAATGAGTTTACAATTTGAATGAATCTGGTATACAGGTCTAAGATCGTTTCAAAAAGTTTCATGGAAAATAATTCAAAATCATGCATTAACAAATTCAACTTAGATTGCTTGATTTCACTAGTGCCTTCATATATGGTGTGCAATTTATCCCAAACTTCCTTACCAGTAGTGCACGTGGATACCAACATAAAATCATCAGAATTTAAAGCACAGAAAAAATAATTTAAAGACTTCGCATTCAATTGAGCATTGAGTTGTTCTTCCATGTTCCATTGACTAAAAGGAATATCAATTTTAAAACCATTAACAATACGTGATGGTGATGAATAACCAGTTAAAATCATATGCCACATACGAAAATCAATCGATTGCAAGAAAATAGACATACGAGTTTTCCAAAAATCAAATGAAATATTTTCAAATAAAGGAGGTCTGGTGATTGAATATCCTTCCACAACATTATGATTTGAAAAATTAGCCATGGATCGAAATTCAAAAGCTTTTAAAAACTTATTTTATGAAAATTTGCTCTTATACCACTTGAAAGTGCTCAGATGACACTAGAAAGTGCTCTGATACCACTTAAAAGTTCGTTAGGGATGTTAAGCACTATATGAACTGGCCCAAGGCTAATAAAAAGAGAGGTGATTTGGAAAAGAAGAATACTTTAAATAAAGACAAAAACCCAAACATAAATCACCACAAAAAAGTGCAGAAAAATAAATAAATGCGAAAGCGATAATAAGAAAAGAACACAACTGATTTATAGTGGTTCGGTCAAACCTTGACCTACATCCACTCCTTGGAGGCACCCTCCAAGTATTGCACTAAAATAAGTGTCTCTCCTTTAGTCCCCACAGCTAGGCGGAGAAGCCCTTACAAAATCACTTCCACCTTCCCCGGTGCGGCGGAGTCGCCGGGTCCTTTGACACCAAAGAGATCTTCTTCTTTGGTGAACTTACCTCGAGACAAGCCTTGAATCCAATGGTACTAAGATGCGAGTTCGCCGGAGCAACCGTGTGGATCCCCCACCACACTCCCTTGAGTTCCTCCCCCTCACAGGATCTTCTCCCTCTCAAACTCCACCCTTTCCTCTCTCCCTTTCAAGCTCTCTCTTCAATTTTCCCCCACAACAACGAAGCTACAATGGCTGCCAAAGACACTTACAAAGTGCCTTGCTATAGCTTAAATAGAAGCTCTCAAAACGAGCTCATTAATACAAGTTGCCGATATTATTATCCAGGACGATAGGTATATCGTCCTGGCCGATCAGTACAAATTCAGCTCATCAGCCTGGGATGATTTGAGACGATAAAAAAAATTGGTTACATCGTCCAATCCGATCTCACGATCGTCCTGGCCGATTAGTTTAAAATCGATTTCAATCGTCCTGATCATCGCCCTTAATACAAGCTGTCCGATGTAGATCGTCCAGGACATCATCCTGGCCTATCATGCGATCGTCCCGGACGATGTGATTGTATCAATCAACCATTAATGCTTTCCAAAGATACCAGATCAATTTAGGCATGATTGAGTTCGATCGTCCTGGATGGCAATAATATCGTCCTGGCCGATTTCCTAAAACAAAGAATTCTTAAACTGATTATGGCGGTTGATTCTTTCTGAATTGAGATTATCATCCTGGCCGATACAAGTATCGTCCAGGCCGATCTGTTGACGGCTGCCTTAACGAGGATGCCCTAATTAGGATTTTTGATTTTGGACATATCGTCCCGGCCAATATTACCAAAAATAGAAATCTTATAGGGAACAATAGGGGATCTTCCAATTTACAATCCAACTGGTCCCACACCAAATACAACAGACTCAAGAAAGGAAAAAAGATTACAAACTGACTCAAACCTAGTCTACCCAATCTTGAGTTGGTTCCAATTTGCAGTCTGATTGTTTGGACCTGAAATATTAGCACATAAGGCAATCGTAGTGAAATAAATGTTTGTTATCATCAAAATCATAAACCATAGATCCGCAACATAGGTGTACATAAATAGTGCGGAAGCTTTTTTTTAACTTACAAACTACTTTTCCAAAATCTAATTTTAGCTAAGTGTTTCTACCTAGGGTTTAATATTATACCTCGGTTTAAGGATGGATTGAACCCTTTAATGGCATGTTGCATTTGTAGGTTGTCCACGCTCCATTTTGTAGAAGAATCTTTGAGCTAATAACACCTAGATTGAACAATATGGCCAGTTGGATGAAAATGCTAAGGCTTACTGAAGAAGTGGTCGCCGACAGTTCTCATAGGTGGGGATTTGATCGAGAAGGCTTGAGGGACTATTAGGGAGCTTAAATGAAATCTCAGTTGGTCTGGACAAGGTTTGAAATGAGAAAGAATAGAAAGATTAAAAATGATTTCTCATTTCAAGGTTTTGCCCTATTCAAGTCTCTCCAGCTTGAATGGAAACCTAAGATCACTTGAGTGAACTCCAAGATGAATGTCACCTATCCAAGGAGAGGTTCTAGAGGTGGAAAGCCCCTTTTGTCCTTTCAAGCACATGGATGGATTGAGAGTCATTTGATCCTTATCAAAGGGTCATGATAGACTTAAGGAAGATTTTAGTGGCTCTCCAAATAGCTAAAGAGGGTTGGATTAGAGTGGGTTAACTTTAAATAGGGTTTTAACTAAGTTTGACCCATTTAAGAGCTTGGTTTGACTGTTTAACCAGTCAAACAGTCAAGATGACTACTGTGGTGGCAGCCAAGTGTTAATACCAGCTACTTGGAGTTTTTCAGAGGATTAAAGCTTGAATGAATATGAGGAATTTTCTATGGGTTTGTTCAAGTCAAAATAAATTGACTTGGTCAAATAGACCATGGCTACAACTTGTTGAGTCTAGTAATTAGGTTGTTAAGCCTAAGTTAATGTCCCAAAGGCTACCAAGAGGGGGGGTGAATTGGTAGTTTAAAAACTTAAGCCCTCTTTTAAAATTATGTTAAACTGAAATAAAAATTATTTCTTTTAAGTTTTGTAGAAAAAGTTTTTCAACCACAGAGTTTTTAAGACTAAGAATTAAAATGTGAAAACGTAAAAATAGTGAAGTAAATGACACCAGATTTATAGTGGTTCGGTCTAAAACCAGACCTACATCCACTCCCCAGAGGTACCCTCTGAGTATTGCACTAATATCAATAGTGACTCTCCTTTTGCACCCACAGCAAGGCAGAAAAGCCTTTACAACACACTCTTTTCACTACTCCCCGGTGCGGCAGAGAACCATCATCCTTTTACACAATCCCCAGTGTTGGCAGAGAATCGTCTGTCCTTTCACACTCTCCTAGTGTAGGCAGAGAACCCTTCGGCTATTCACACTCTCCTAGTGTAGGCAGCGAACCCTTCAACTATTCACACTCTCCTAGTGTAGGCAGCGAACCCTTCGGCTATTCACACTCTCCAAGTGTAGGCAGCGAACCCTTCATCTGTTCATACTCTCAAGGTGTCGGCAGAGAACCGGATCTCCTTGACAGATCTTCTCACAAGAATCTAGAAGGAAGAAGGAAAAGAGTGAAGTAATCCCAATTCACAAGTAGAGACTCTTACCTTTGAAATCCAAGTGAAGCCTTCTCGCTCCAATGGTAGGAATCCTCCTTTGAATGCTCTCTTCCACTCTCTCCTTTGCTATTCTCTCAAGAGGCACGAAGATCAAATGACAAAAATATTGGGTGGCAGTCTAATTTGGACTATTTATATAAAAGACAAGAAAAATCGCCCAAAAACTGCAATTTTTCAATTCTGTACGCAGTGGATCGTCCCGTACGATCGTGGATCATCCTGGACGATTTTACTTAAACGATTTGAAATGACCCCATTTGTACATGTGTGCGAAATGTCTTCGTACAACTGATCGTCCCGTACGAACTAAGTTCGTCCGGTACGAACGGTTATTACAAGATCGGTTCTAGAAACTGCTGAAAACCGTTCTAAGTCGGTTAATCATTTGGACCAAAATTTATTCGTCTGGACGAAATTTTTACAAAGGATCGATCGTCCTGGACGATTATTTATTTCGTCTGGACAAAAATTTTCCAGAGGACCAATCGCCATTGACGATAATTTAATTTCATCTAGACGAAAATTTTCAGAGACCCGATCTTCCTGGACGATTATTAATTTTGACTGGACAAAAATTTTCCAAAGGACAAATCGCCATTGACGATAATTTAATTTCGTCTGAACAAACATTTTACAGAGAACCAATCGTCCTGGACGATTGTAAAATTTGTCCTGGACGAATAGGACTTAGAAAAATTTTTAAGCAAGTTCCTATTCGTTCCATGTGCTCAATAGGAGATAACTGTCTGATCGTCCCGTACGAACGGATATCGTCCAGTACGATCAGTATAAATATTTTATGATCTCCTTATGTATGTGTGTATGTTTTTATTCACTCAATTACAATCACTCCCTTTCAATTTAATTTTAAAGAAATTCAAACTTCAAATTTTATAAAGTATCTCATTCTGAATTTGATTTGAAGTCTTTGTAGTCTGGAGTTCATTTTTCTTGAAATGTTAGTACACACAAGAGCAAATACAAATCTTCTAAAATTGTTAGGAGATAACTACACATTTGAACAATAATGTTTGGAATCATCAAAACTACATAAGTTGCAAAAATGTAAAGCATTCAAATAGCAACTATCTTAACAATCTCCCCCTTTTTTTATGATGGCAAAACAATTATTGTTTGTATGGTTTCAATTTAAACAAATCTCCTAATCTCCCCGTGAATTAATGAATATATGAAAATAAGGATGCATTTTAAACCAAAGAACAAAATTTTTGTTTTTCAAAAAAAAATTTTAACAAAATTACAAAGTCAAACACAAATTTAAAATGCAAACAAAAAATAATTAAAACAAAAACAAAACATACAAACACAATAATTTTTTCCCCTTTTTGACAACAACAAAAAGTGAAGAAGAAATAGACAAGAAATGTAAGAAATTATATGAAATTCCTTTGAAAATTTAATCTAAATGGTGATTGTCATAAGGTATGCAATCTAAAACTAATAATATTAGGTCAATCATAGAAATTCATAAAATTTAAGAAGTGATATAACATTGTAAGTAAGAAGAATTTATCAAAGACATGATTCAATTTAGACATTCAAATATAGAAAATCATTACAAGAGAGATGTAAAAAAATTCTATATTTCAAAGTTCAATAGAATATAAATGAACATAAGATCAACTTGAATTAAGAGATTGAAAGAATTTGGAAAGAAGAGACCACATGTGGCGCTTTGCGCATCTTTTTCAAATTTTTGAGCACATTTTTGTGCATCTTTTGACATTGGGCTAATTTTGTGCCTCTTTTTCATATTTGCGAACCTTTGCACATTTCTTTTGATTTTTGTACTCTTTGTAAAATTTTCAAGAGTAATTTAGACCAAATCTTTCCAAAATGAATAATCTAAAATTTCAAATATTTCTAAGTGCATAAATATCACTTGAGCATAGAAATACAAAATAAGAAAACATCTATATTGCAATAATAATATTAACTTTTATGTAGTCTAAATGAATAGACATGAATTTAAAAGTTCTAATTACAACAAGTTATAAACAACTTTTAAATTTAGAAAGACTATATTTTCTAATGTAATTAATCTTAAATTACAATCTAATTTAAGCACAATTAAGATTAAATAAGACTAATGAAATTCATAAAAATTAACTACATTCCAAAAACAAACCAAATTTGAATCAAGTACAACATGTATTAATATTAATGAAAAGGATTACATATTCATTTCATAATATTAAAACAACTAAGAAAATACACTGAACTTTTTAATAAATACAAACTAAAACAAACACTAAAAAATAAACACTAACACAACAAAACATTTAAAACAAAAACACGAGTACAACAAACACAAGGAAATTCATCTCTCATTCTCTATTCTTCTGGAGGAGGAGGAGGAAGGCCACCAAAAAGGTTGAAGTAGGAGGCCATCAACATTACATTGGTATTACTTTCATGTACTTCATTTTTGATGCTACCAATATCTTGTTGCTGCTGCAAAAGTTGAGCATCAAGTTGATCAAATCTTTGATCAACATGAGTCTCTAGTCTATCAAATTTCTCAATCAGATTATGATAATCTGACTGAGGTGCAGAAGTTTGCTCTCCTTCTTCTTCTCCTTCTAAAGAACTGGCTGTGCTTTCCTTTTTTCCTCCTTGAAAAGCAATTTGAAGGAAGCATCATTATAGTATACTGGCTCTTCGTATTCATCATCAGGATGCACTAAGTTGTATTTCTTTTCCAAAAAGTATGTAACTAAGTGCCCTAATGAGATGTTCCTTTTTCTCTTCTGTTCAGCGTGTCCTATTTCTGAAAGCCCATAGAGATAATCTATGATAAGTTGGGCTTCGTCGATAGGATGACATTCCATAATCAAAAAGGTTATAACATAAAGGAGAGGGGTAATAATGATCCTATCACCAGCTTTAGGAATGATTGAAGATCGAAGGATATGCTGGATGATTCGGGCATTTTTGGTCATACCGGAGACTCTAGCGACATGATAGTTAAGACCACTTTGTCTAATTACCCTATTAACATCATCCCATTTGAAAGAGGTTTCAGTCATTAGGGTGTGGGCTCTATATCCTTCAGTTCTTAAGTTCAGAAAGGCACCAATGTCGTGCTTGGTGATTTCAACTTTTTGTTTGAAAACAAAAGAATTTATGCAGGAGTGGTCGGAATTAAAACTCATGTTGGCTAGAAAGTAGAGAAAGGTTTGTTTGTTGTAAAGGTGGACGAGAGAAAGGATGAATTTAAACTGGATGGAGGCAAAAAGGTGCATTACCTTAAAGTGTATCTTGCTTTGAATCAGAATGCGAGAAGGAATTATTTTAGCAGAGGCAAAACGAGGAAAAGATTCCTCATTTGGTTTTGACAGGAAGTTTTCAGAGGCATTCCTGTGGGGTTTCTTTGCCAATACCTTTTGTCTCTTGCTTGAGGAGGTCATTATCGATTTGAAGTCAAAAGAGATTGAAAGGGATGTGATTGTTGAGATATAAAGTCTTCATATTTAAAGAAAAACGATACGTTCGTCCTAAACGAAAACAGTTCATCCTGGACAAAAATCATCGTTCGTCTGGACGAAAATATTTCGTATAGACGATCAAATTCGTAAAAAATGTAACGGCTTTTCATAATCAACACAATTTACGATGAGTCCCTTCGTACAGACTTTTTGACTTGACCGATCGTACAGAGGAAAATTTTTCGTACAGACAATCAAAGTTGAAAACCGTCCCCTAGAATAAAACGACGTCTGTTCGTCTGGACGAACCAAAAGTTCGTACGGACGAACTTCACAATTAAAACTGTCTTATCCATTCAATCGCTGCATTCAATCGTCTCGACGTTTGAGAAAAACAAGTTTCGTCCTGGACGATCGTTAGATCGTACAGATGTTCTAATTAAAAACTGCTCTCAAAACGGTTAAAATTCTCGCAAACTGGATTTTCCACACATCGTCCAGTACGAAAAAAATTTCGTCCCGGATGATTTCTACCAATTTTTGATTTTTTGAATTTTAATTGAAGAAAATCAAACAAAATATTCAAAACTTAGAAAACAAAGACAAAACCATAGACTCTAAATTATACTCATTCAAAACACAAAAAAAAATAACAAAATTCATAACAAAACCAAAAATAAATAAACTAAGAAAACATAAATATCAATGTTGCAAAAACATTTTTATTTAAGCATTCAAATCAATTACACCAAGCCTTGTTCTTAAAGTACTGAAGGTATCAAAGGCTAAAGGTTTTGTAAAAATATCTGCAAGTTGATTTTTAGTTGAAACATGTGTGATTTCAATTTCTCCCTTGGATACATGATCCCTTATGAAATGATGCCTTATGTCAATGTGTTTGGTTCTAGAATGTTGAATAAGATTTTTGGAAATGCAAATAGCACTAGTATTATCACAATAAATTGGAATAGTGCTTATAGTTAATCCTAAATCAATCAACTGTTGTTTTAACCAAAGTACTTGTGTCACACAACTTTCTAATGCAATGTATTTTGCTTCTGTAGTAGATAGGGCTACTGAATTTTGTTTTCTACTGGACCAAGAAACTAATGAATTTCCAATGAATTGACATGTTCCAGAAGTGCTTTTTTTATCCACTCTACAGCCTGCAAAGTCAGAATCTGAGTAACCAACAATTTTAAATGAAGAGCTAAACTTAGGATACCAAATTCCTAAGTTTTGAGTTCCTAATAAGTATCTTAAAATCCTTTTCACTGCTGTCAAATGTGATTCTTTTGGATCTGATTGAAATCAAGCATATAAGCAAACACTGAATATTATATCTGGTCGGCTATCAGTCAAGTAAAGCAAAGATCCAATAATCCCTCTATATTTCTTTTGATCTACAGATTTTTCCTTAAGGTCTTTATCCAACTGAACTGAGGAACTCATTGGTGTACTAACAGGTTTAGCATTGTCCATTTCATATTTCTTGAGGATGTCCTTAATATATTTAGTTTGGCTAAGAAATGTTCCTTCCTCAAGTTGCTTAATGCTAAAACCTAGAAAGTAATTTAAATCTTCCATTAGACTCATTTCAAATTCACTACTCATTGTTTTAGAAAAATCATCACAAAGATTTTTATTTGAAGATCCAAAGATGATATCATCCACATAAATTTGAACAATGAGTATTTCCTTTCCAAATTTCTTTAAAAAGAGAGTTGTATCCACACTTCCGTTTTCAAAAGATCTTTCAAGTAGGAAGGTGCTCAACCTCTCATACCAAGTCCTAGGTGTATGTTTCAATCCATATAAAGCCTTCTTTAACTTAAAAACATGTTTTGGGTATTTTGAATTTTCAAATCCTAGAGGTTATTCTACAAAAACATCTTCTTCAATAACCCAATTCAAAAAGACACTTTTGACATCCATTTGAAATAATTTAAAACCTTTAAAACATGCAAAGGCTAGTAAAACCCTAATTGCTTCAAGTCTAGCTACATGGGCAAAGGTCTCCTCAAAATCAATCCCATCAATTTGATTATACCCCTTAGCAATTAATCTAGCCTTATTTCTAATGACTACTCCTGAGTCATTCATTTTATTTTTGAACACCCACTTGGTTCCAACAACACTTTGATCTTTTGGCCATGTAGTTAATTCCCAAACTTTATTTCTTACAAATTGATTTAACTCTTCTTGCATGGCCAATATCCAAAATTCATCAGAAAGTGCTTGATCAATATTAGTGGGTTCTATTGTTGAAACAAGGCTGAATGATTGACTTCCTTGTTTAATCTACGCCTAGTTCTAACACCCTCATTAGGTTCACCTATAATCAATTCTCTTGGGTGGTTTTTAGAAAATCTCAAATCTCTAGGCAAAGGGTTTTCTCTTTCCAAATTTTCTTCCACATTTTCTTCCACATTTTCTTCCAAATTTAATCTATCAATCTTTTGGGAGTTTTTCTCAATCTCTTCTTCAACAATATTTTGCTCTTCCAAATTTCCAGATTCATCAAATACAACATGTGTGGTTTCTTCAATGACTAAAGTTGTTTTTTTGAATACCCTATAAGATTTTCCAACACTTGAATATCCAACAAAAATTCCTTCATCTGATTTTGGATCAAATTTTCCTAAGGCAGATTTTTCATTGTTATGAATGAACACCTTGCAACCAAAAATATGCATATGTGACAAGTTAGGTGTTCTACCTTTTAGCAACTCATAGGGTGTTTTATTTAAATTTGATCTCACATTCACCCTATTAAAAACATAACATGCAATGCTAACCGCCTCAGCCCAAAAATATCTAGGAAGTGAGTATTCTGCCAACATTTCTCGGGCGGCTTCTATTAATGTTTTGTTTTTCCTTTCAACTACTCCATTTTGTTGAGGGGTTCTAGGTGCAAAAAAATTGTGATCAATCCCTTTTTCTTTACAAAAATTTTCAAATCTTTCATTTTCAAATTCTCCTCCATGATCACTTTGTAAAGAAATTATTTCACATCCTAGTTTTCTTTGAATCCAAGTTGAAAATTTCTAAATTTCTCAAATGATTCACTTTTATGAAAAAGAAATCTAACCCAGGTGAATCTTGAGAAATCATCCACTATAACAAATCTGTATACCTTCCCTTCTAGACTTATAGTTCCTACTGGTCCAAAAAGATCCATGTGAAGAATTTCCAAAGGTTTACTGATCCTAAGATCCTTATTGGACTTAAAGGAGGACTTCACTTGTTTTCCTAATTGACATGCATCACAAAGGTGGTCCTTAGTAAAGTCTAGTTTTGGTATACCTCTCACTAAGTTCTTTTGGATAATTCTCCTAAGGTTTTTCATACTAGAATGACAAAGTCTCCTATGCCAAAGTCATGATTCATCAGAAACAATTTTTAAACAAGAAGCAGTAGGAGATAGAATAGAATTCAAATCTAGCATGTAAATATTATTAACCCTTCTTCCATTTAAGACTTCTTTTCCATTTAGGCTTAATATGCAGCTAGTAGGTAAAAATTTCACATTATAGCCCTTATCACATAGCTGACTTATACTTAACAGATTATATTTTAAACCTTCAACCAATAGCACATTATCTATGAAAATTTTTTTGAAATTTCCAATCATACCTGATCCAACCACTTTCTTTGTGGTATTATCTCCAAGTGTAACCTTGCCTCCATTTCTAGCTTCCAGCGTTATGAATTGAGCAGTATCTCCAGTCATATGCTTTGAACATCCGCTGTCCAGGTACCATATGCTCCCACGAGGTCTTGTGTGAGAGCAATCCTGCAAAATTCTCAAATGTTAGACATGGGAACCCAAATAAGTTTGGGTTCACCTTTAAGAAATTTATAATCAGATGCATGTATGATATGTCTAGGTTCATGTATCTTAGTTCTCTACATCAAATTAGATTTCATCTTCAAGGTACAGGTGTGAGCTATATGTCCCAAAAATCCATAATTATTACATTTAACATTAGAAAAAATATTCCTATGTTTTCTTCCATATGATTGTCTTCTAAGGGATTTCATGAATTTAGGATAATATTTAGGATTTGTAAAATCTTCAAGTTTAGGGAGAATCCTATTATCCTCGAGAGATCTTATTGTCAATTTATAAAATGAATTCATATCTTCAAAGATTCGATATGTTTTTCTCTCAGATTCATCCTTAAAATTTTTAAAATCTTTTTTAAGTTCAGCATAGGATGATTTTAAAATCTCAAAATTTTTATTCAAGTCATCATATTCATCAAGTAATTTCATGTGGTTTTCATCTATTAAAGCATGATCTTTCCTAAGGATTTCATGTTCCTTCTTAAGCTCTTCCAATTCTAAACCTAAACTAGCATGCATCTTTTCAATTTTCTTATATGTATCATGCATGTGTTCAGAAACTTCAAACAATTCATCATAGGTTAAGTCACATACCTCTTCTTGATCTGATTGTTCAACATTATCTGTCATCAAGCAAAGGTTGGTGACTTCTTCTTCTTTTTCAGTCTCAGATGAGTCTGAAGATGAGTCCACCCAAAAAGCTCTTTGAAATTTCTTCTTGCCCTTCTTTACCATTGGTTTCTCCTCTACCTTCTCCTTGCTAGGAGTGGCTTTGAGTTTTGGGCAATCAGTTTTTATATGACCTGGTTTCCTGCATTCAAAACAAATTACTTTATTAGAAACCTTGTCATTTCTGTTAAACTTACATCTGTTCCATTGCTGGCGTCTCTTCTGCTTCCTCCTTAAAAAGTTTCTAAATTGTCTAGTCATCAGTGCAATATCATCTTCATCCTCAGGTTGTGAGTGTTCACTCTCTGACTCTTCCACCTTTAGTGCAATATTTTTCTCCTTTCGTGGTTCACCTACATCAATCTTTCTTTGACTTACTCCTTGCTCATAAGCAATGAGTGAACCAAGAAGATTGTCAATAGAGTAAATGTTAAGATCTTTAGACTCTGTAATTGTAATAATTTTAGCATCATAAGCAGTAGGTAAACATCAAAGAAAATTTTATTAACCATTTCAGCATTAGTTAATTCCCTACCAAGTGCATGCAAAGAAGTGACAATTTGTGTGAATCTTGTGTACATGTCAGAGATAGATTCATTTGGTTTCATGCGAAACAATTCATAGTCATGTAACAAGATATTGAGTCTTGATTGCTTAACCTCATTTGTCACTTCATAAGTTATACAAAGTCTATCCCATATGTCATTTCCACTTTTATAAGTAGAAACACGCATGTAGTCTTCAGATTTTAAAGCACAAAAGAAACTATTTAGACATTTGGCATTTAATTATGCCAAGTCACGTTCTTCTATAGTCCAATCTGTAAAAGGTATTTCTACCATAACTCCATCAACTAATCTAGTTGGTTTTGTGTATCCATCCTGGACTAGCATCCACATTCGATAATCAAGTGACTGTAAGAAAGTAGACATGCGTGTTTTCCAAAAATTAAAAGAAATATTGTCAAACAGTGGACGTCTAGTGATAGAGTAACCTTCAGGTGTATTTCGGTTTCCGAATGTAGTCATCTACATTAATCAAAAAGTAGTTCAAACTTATGATTTTGAAACGAAGCTCTGATACCACTTGTTGAGTCTAGTAATTAGGTTGTTAAGCCTAAGTTAATGTCCCAAAGGCTATCAAGAGAGGGGGTGAATTGGTAGTTTAAAAATTTAAGCCCTCTTTTAAAATTATATTGAACCGAAATAAAAATTGTTTCTTTTAAGTTTTATAGAAAAAGTTTTTCAACCACAGAGTTTTTAAGAGTAAGAATTAAAATACGGAAACGTAAAAATAGTAAAGTAAATGACACCAGATTTATAGTGGTTCGGTCTAAAACCAGACCTACATCCACTCCCTAGAGGCACCCTCTAAGTATTGCACTAATACCAATAGTGACTCTCCTTTTGCACCCACAGCAAGGCGGAGAAGCCTTTACAACACACTCTTTTCACCACTCCCCGGTGCGGCAGAGAACCGTCATCCTTTTATACAATCCCCAGTGTTGGCAGAGAACCGTCCATCCTTTCACACTCTCCTAGTGTAGGAAGAGAACCCTTCGGCTATTCACACTCTCCTAGTGTAGGTAGCGAACCCTTCGGCTATTCACACTCTCCAAGTGTAGGCAGCGAACCCTTCGTCTGCTCACACTCTCAAGGTTTCGACAGAGAACCGGATCTCCTTGACAGATCTTCTCACAAGAATCTAGAAGGAAGAAGGAAAAGAGTGAAGTAATCCCAATTCACAAGTAGAGACTCTTACCTTTGAAATCCAAGTGAAGCCTTTTCGCTCCAATGGTAGGAATCCTCCTTTGAATGCTCTCTTCCACTCTCTCCTTTGCTATTCTCTCAAGAGGCACGAAGATCAAATGACAAAAAGATTGGGTGGCAGTCTAATTTGGACTATTTATACAAAAGACAAGAAAAACCGTCCAAAAACTACAATTTTTCAATTCTGTACGCAGTGGATCGTCCCGTACGATCGTGGATCGTCCTGGACGAATTTACTTAAACGATTTGAAATGACCCCATTTGTACATGTGTACAAAATGTCTTCGTACAGCTGATCATCCCGTACAAACTAGGTTCGTCCGGTACAAACGGTTATTACAAGGTCGGTTCTAGAAACTGCTGAAAACCGTTCTAAGTCAGTTAATCATTTGGACAAAAATTTATTCGTCTGGACACAATTTTTACAAAGGACCGATCGTCCTAAACGATTATTTATTTCATCTGGACGAAAATTTTTCAGAGGACCAATCGCCATTGACAATAATTTAATTTTGTCTGGACGAAAATTTTCCAGAGACCCGATCGTCCTGGACGATTATTAATTTCGTCTGGACAAAAATTTTCCAGAGGACCAATCGCCATTGACGATAATTTAATTTCATCTGAACGAACATTTCATAGAGAACCAATCGTCCTGGACGATTGTAAAATTCATCCTGGACGAATAGAACTTAGAAAAAATTTTAAGCAAGTTCCTATTCGTTCCATGTGCTCAATAGGAGATAACTGTCTGATAGTCCCGTACGAATGGATATCATCCAGAACGATCAGTATAAATATTTTATGATCTCCTTATGTATGTGTGTATGTTTTTATTCACTCAATTACAATCACTCCCTTTCAATTTAATTTTAAAGAAATGCAAACTTCAAATTTTACAAAGTATCTCATTCTGAATTTGATTTGAAGTCTTTGTAGTCTGGAGTTCATTTTTTCTGAAATGTTAGTACACACAAGAGAAAATAGAAATCTTCTAAAATTGTTAGGAGATAACTACACATTTGAACAATAATGTTTGGAATCATCAAAACTACATAAGTTGCAAAAATATAAAGCATTCAAATAGAAACTATCTTAACACTACACTCCAAACAAAATTAATTATGTTTGAATCAGGAATTAAAGTGGGTTTGATTTGATCAAATATTTCTGGATTAGTTCCTAAGGTCTGGATAGATCCAGGATCTGCATAGATCCTAAGATATGGATAGGTCTTAGTGACATCATACAAAAAATAGGTCAATAAAGCTTTTAGTTTTTTTTTTAGATGTGAGTTTATACTTTCTAAAATTGAATTGTCAACCTTCAATTCATGTTCCCTTTGATTTTTTTCATATATAAACACCTTAAAATCATTCTCAAGATCAATATAGGATGTTTTTAATAAATTATGTTTCTTATCAAATCATCATATTCATCCAACAATGCAATGTGGTTATTATCTATGGATGCATGATCTTTTTTAAGATTTTTATATTCTTTTTATAAATTCAAATACTCGAGGTTTTGCATGTAATTTTTTAAATTCTCTATATACATTATGAATTTTCCTAGAAACTTTAAATAATTCATTGTAGGACAAGTCACATACCGCCACTCATCTAAATGATCATGTTTGTCTACCATTAAGCTTAAGTTTATAACTTCCTCTTCTGTTTTTATTTTTGAGGAGTCAGAAGTTGAGTTAGCCCAAAAAGCTCTTTGTATTCTTCTCTTGCCCTTCCTAACATTAATTTTCTCCTTTCTAGGATTAGCTTTGAGATTTGGGCAAACTATTTTTATATGTCTATGCTGCCTACTTTCATAACAAATGACTTCATTAAAAACTTTTGCATTCTTATTGAATTAACATTTGTTCCAATACTGACTTCTATGTTAATTTCTTCTAAGGAAACTTTTAAACTACCTATTCATGAGTGTTATATCTTCTTTATACTCAAGCATTAATTGATCACTTTCTGAATCATCTACTTTCAAGGCAATATTCTTCTATTTCTACTTGTCACATGCATTAATCTGTCTTTGATTCAATCCTAGCTCGTAAGTAATCGGTGATCCAAGTAGTTTGTCAATCGAATATACATTTAGATCTTTTGACTATGTTATGGCAGTTATATTTGTATCAAAAGCAGTAGGTAAATAATGTAGGATTTTATTAACCTTTTCTAAATTAGTTAATTCTTTACTTAAAGCATGCAATGACGTAATAATCTGAATAAGATGTGTACACATATCATAAATTGACTCATTCAATTTTATAAGAAAAAGTTCATAGTTGTATAGTAAAATAATCAATCTAGAGTGTTTAACCTGTTAGGAAAGTTGCTATTTACATGCTTTACATTCTTGCAACTTGTATAGTTTTGATGATTCCAAATATTATTATTTTATGTGTTGTTATCTCCTAACATTTTTTGGAAGATTTGTTTTTGCTCTTGTGTGTACTAATATTTCAAGAAAATCGAACTCCAGACTACGAAGACTTCAAATCAAATTCAGCATGAGATACTTTGAAAATTTGAAGCTTGTACTTTTTATTTGAATTAAATTTGAGAGGGAGTGATTGTAATTGAGTGAATAAATTTACACACACTTAAAGGAGATCTTGAAAAAGTTTTTGTACTGATCGTATGGGACGAACATTGTTCTTACGGGACGATCAGATCAGTTATCTCCTTGTAAGAGCAATGAAACGGACAGGAACTGAACTAGAAAATTTTTCTAAGGAATGATCGTCCAGACGAAATCATTTTTCATCCCAGGACGAGTTTCTCACTGTAAAAATTTCGTCCAGACGAAGTCCAGTTCGTCCAGGATGATGGGAACCGACTATGGCAGTTTCTGGCAATATTCTGCAGTTTTCGAAACCGACATTTGATATAACTGTTCGTATCGGACGAAATTTTTTGTCCCGGGACGAACCAATTTCGTTCTGGACGAAATTGGTTTGTACAGATGAACAAATGGTTCGGACGGGACAGTTTTTTAATCAGTTCGTATGTACTAACTAAATTTCATACGGGACGATCCTGTGCGCAGAAAAACATGTTTTTAGCAGTTTTTTGAGCTGTTTTTCATGTCCTTTCTATATAAGGAGTCCTAGAAACTATTACAAGTACCTTTAGAGTTATTTTCTCTTGAGAGGGATCATTGAGTGTGAGAGTTTGGGAGAGATTGTAAGAGTGAAGAGTGAGAGATCAAGTGAGGGGTTTTTGAAGGATTCACAATGTTACTTGAAGAAGAATATCTCTTTGTTTCTTCCCATCTCCTTTGAAGGCTCTCAAGTGAAGTTCAACAACATAGGTCTGATTCTCTGCCGACACTTGAAGAGTGTAAAAGGACGACAAAGTGTATCTTTGACAGCCATTGCGTCTTCGTTCTTTAGGAGAAAACTAGAAGAGAGAACTTGGAAGGGAGAGAGGAAAGGGTGCAGTTTGAGAGGGAGAAGATCCTTGGAGGGGATTTCAAGGGAGTGTGGAGGGTATATTCACACGGTTGCTCCGACGAACTTGCACTTCAGTACCATTGGATTCAAGGGTCGTCTTGAGGGAAGTTTTGGCGAGAAGAAGATCTCTTTGGTGTCAAAGAACCCGGCTACTCCGTCGCACCGGAGAAGGTGAAAGTGATTTTGTACAGGCTTCTCCGCCTTGCTGTGGGGGCAAAAGGAGAGTCACTTTGTGGTATTAGTGCAATACTCGGAGAGTGCCTCCGGGGAGTGGACGTAGGTCGAGGTTTGACCGAACCACTATAAATCTGGTGTGTTCTTTCTTATTTTTTTTAATCATTTAATTTCATTGCAAGTTGTTTACTCTGGTTGAAAAGTTTATTTTTTAAACTTTAAATTTAACTTGCATTAATAATTAAAAAGGTTTTCTAAAAATCCAAGAGTAGAAGTATAATTTTTTAAATTACCAATTCACCCCCCCTCTTGGTTAGCCTTGGGACATTTAATTAGGCTTAACATCCTAATTCATATTGAGCGAGTTTCCAATAAGTGGTATCAGAGCTTTATTTCAAAATCCTAAGTTTAGACTACTTTTTGAAAAACGAGTATGGCTAATTTTAGAAACCGTAAAATATTAGAAGGATATTCAATTGTTAGACCACCTTTATTTGAAAATATTTCTTTTAATTTTTGGAAAATTTGAATGTCTAATTTCTTGCAATCAATAGATTATTGAATATGACATATGATTCAAAATGGTTTTTCTGTACCGTCATGTATTATAGATGGAATCAAAACTGATACCCCTTTTTTTGAATGGAGTAGAGTAGAACAAATTTATGCTGAATTAAATGCTAAATGAATGAATTGTTTGTTCTATGTTTTAAATTCGGAAGATTATATGAGAATCTCTACATGTACTACTGGTAAGAAAATTTGGGACAGTTTATGCATTACATATGAAGGTACTAGTGAAGTCAAGCAATCTAAGTTAAATTTTTTGATGCATGACTATGAACTCTTTAGCATGAAACCTTATGAGACGATCTTAGACATGTATACTAGGTTTATTCAAATTGTAACATCATTGCATGCTTTAGGTAAAGAATTTTCAAACTTTGAAATAGTCAATAAAATTCTACGTTGTTTACTTGACAAGTTTGATGCCAAAGTTGTTTCTATTTGCGAATCAAAAATTTGAATGAATATTCTATTGATAATTTGATTGGCTCACTCATTGCCTACGAGCAATATTTGGATCAAAGACTTTTGGATGCAGGTGAAACAATAATGCTAAAAGCGGAAGACATGGAGAAAAGTTGCTTAGTTGGTGAGGAAAGCGATGACTTAACAAGCAAATTGAAAAGTCCACTAAAGCATAAGCATCAACAAAAGTGGAATAAAGGTAAAAATGGTAAGAATGTTCAGATTTCTTCAAGTATTATTTGCTTTTGATGTAGGAAATCTGGACATCTGAAAAGTCAGTGCCATAATTTGAGAACTCTTCCTGCTAAAGAAAAGGGCAAAGCTAAGCAAATTATAAAATGGGAAAATAATGAAAAGCAAAAAATCTTCTAGGCAGATCTAGCTTCTAAATCATCAGACCAGGAGTAAAATGATGTTTAAACCCTTTGTTTATGTGTTTTTGTGTGTATGTTTTTTATTTGTTGTGTTTTTATTTTTGTTTGTTTTATGTGTTTTTCTATTTTTAATTTTTTTGTGTTTTGTATGATTTTGAGATATTTTCATATCGGATTCCATGTTTCTTGTTGTGAGACATTTGGAATGTGATATGAAGATTTTTATAGTTTGTGTACTTGTATTTTGTTTAGTGTTTTTCTATTCTTTTATTGCTTTAGATTTTTTTTTGGATGGTTAAGTGTTTTTTCTGTGTTTGAAATGTTCGTTAGCCTATATGAAAAACCCTTAAATTTTTATGTTACAAGTGCTATACTTTGAACTGCAACATAAAATTGAATTCATTAGAAAATCTAATTTTTCTAAATTTAAGTTGTGTTTATAACTTGATATTATTAAGATTGTCAATTTTATGTCTCTTATTTAGACTACATTAATTTTAATATTATTATTGCAATTGTGATGTTTTCTTATTTTGTATTTTACTTATCAATTAATATTTATGCACTTAGAAAGATTTGAAATTTTAAATTATTAATTTTTGAAAAGAATACAATTACTCTTGAAAATTGTACAAATGTACAAAAAATCAAAAGAAATGTGCAATGATTCGCAATGTAAAAAAGAGGCACAAAATAAGCCCAACAAGTGAAAAGATGCACAAAAATATCCACAAAATTTAAAAAGATGCGCAAAGCGCCACATGTGGTAGTTATTTCTTTCCTTAATTTTTTAATCTCTTAATTCAAATTGATCTTATGTACATTTATATTATATATTGAAATATGAAATATAAAATTTTTATATCATCATTTTTACAATAATTTTCTCTATCTTAAATGTCTAAATATACTCATGTTTTGATAAATTCTTTTTAGTTTCTATGTTATATCTCTTTTTAAATTCTATGAATTTTATGATTTGGCTAATGTTTTAATTTTATTTGCATACCTTATGTCAATCACTTTAAAGGTTAAATTTTTAAATGATTTTCAAATATCTGCTTACATTTTTAGTCTTTTTCTTCTTCACTTTTTGATGCTGTCAAAAAGGGGGAGAAATTATTTGTTGTGTCTTGTGTATTCGTATCGTTGTGTGTTTGTTTTGTTTAGTGTATGTGTGTTTATTTTGTTTTGTATTTCTAGAAATTTTGAAAATAAAAATAATTTTAATGCCTCCTTATTTTCATATGTTAATTAATTCGGGGGGAGTTTAGGAGATTCTTAGAATTTGAAATTATACAAACAATAATTATTTTGCCATCATAAAAAAGGGGGAGATTGTTAGGAAAGTTGCTATTTGCATATTTTACATTCTTGCAACTTGTATATTTTTGATGATTCCAAATATTATTGTTTTATGTTTTGTTATCTCCTAACATTTTTTGGAAGATTTATTTTTGCTCTTGTGTGTACTAATATTTCAGGAAAATTGAACTCCAGACTACGAAGACTTCAAATCAAATTCAGCATGAGATACTTTGAGAATTTGAAGCTTGTACTTTTTATTTGAATTAAATTTGAGAGGGAGTGATTGTAATTGAGTGAATAACTTTACACACACTTAAAGGAGATCTTGAAAAAGTTTTTGTACAGATCGTACGGGATGAACATTGTTCGTACGGGACGATCAGATCAGTTTTCTCCTTGTAAGAGCAATGAAACGGACAGGAACTGAACTGGAAAATTTTTCTAAGGAATGATCGTCCAGACGAAATCATTTTTCATCCCAGGACGAGTTTCTCACTGTAAAAATTTCGTCCAGACGAAGTCCAGTTCATCCAGGACGATGGGAACCGACTATGACAGTTTCTGGCAATATTCTACAGTTTTCGAAACCGACTTTTGATATAACTGTTCGTACCGGACGAAAGTTTTTGTCTCGGGATGAACCAATTTCGTCCTGGACGAAATTGGTTTGTACAGATGAACAAATGGTTCGTACTGGACAATTTTTTACTCAGTTCGTCCGTACTAACTCAATTTCGTACGGGACGATCCAGTGCGCAGAAAAACATGTTTTTAGCAGTTTTTTGAGCGGTTTTTTATGTCCTTTCTATATAAGGAGTCCTAGAAACTATTACAAGTACCTTTGGAGTTCTTTTTCTCTTGAGAGGGATCATTGAGTGTGAGAGTTTGGGAGAGATTGTAAGAGTGAAGAGTGAGAGATCAAGTGAGGGGTTTGTGAGGGATTCACAAGGTTACTTGAAGAAGAAGCTCTCTTTGTTTCTTCCCATCTCCTTTGAAGGCTCTCAACTGAAGTTCAAAAACATAGGTCCGGTTCTCTGCCGACACTTGGAGAGTGTAAAAGGACGACAAAGTGTATCTTTGACAGCCATTGTGTCTTCGTTCTTTGGGAGAAAACTAGAAGAGAGAACTTGGAAGGGAGAGAGGAAAGGGTGCAGTTTGAGAGGGAGAAGATCCTTGGAGGGGATTTCAAGGGAGTGTGGAGGGGATATTCACACGGTTGCTCCAGCGAACTTGCACTTCAGTACCATCGGATTCAAGGGTCGTCTTGAGGGAAGTTTTGGCGAGAAGAAGATCTCTTTGGTGTCAAAGAACCCGGCTACTCCGCCTCACCGAAGAAGGTGAAAGTGATTTTGTACAGGCTTCTCCGCCTTGCTGTGGGGGCAAAAGGAGAGTCACTTTGTGGTATTAGTGCAATACTCGGAGAGTGCCTTCGGGGAGTGGACGTAGGTCAAGGTTTGACCGAACCACTATAAATCTGGTGTGTTCTTTCTTATTTTTTTTACGCATTTAATTTCATTGTAAGTTATTTACTCTGGTTGAAAAGTTTATTTTTTAAACTTTAAATTTAACTTGTATTAATAATTAAAAAGGTTTTCTAAAAATGCAAGAGTATAAGTATAATTTTTTAAATTACCAATTCACCCCCCCCTCTTGGTTAGCCTTGGGACATTTAATTAGGCTTAACATCCTAATTCATATTGAGCGAGTTTCCAACACATAACCTTATTTATCCCTTCATAAGTTATGCAAAGTCTATCCTAGATTTTTTTTTCCAGTTTTGCAAGTAGAAACATGCTTATAGTCTTTTAATTTCAATGCACAGATAAAAAAATTTATATATTTTGCATTTAGTTATGCTAAGTAGTTTTCTTCTACTGTTCAATCAGTCAATTTTGTTTCAACTCTAATCCCTTTAACAAGTTTAGTGGGTTTAGTGTAGCCTATCAAGTGATTGTAAAAAAGTAAACATGCAAAGTTTTTCAAAAATTGAAAGGGATGTTATCAAATAAAGGTGGTCTAATAATAGAGTATTCTTCAGGAGTATTTTGTTTTCCAAAAGTAACAATAATCTTTTTTCAAAAAATAGTCTAAACTTTAATTTTTTAAATAGGCTCTGATACCACTTGAAAGTTCGAGTAAGTTGTCAGACCTTATTGAATTGTATCAATGCTAACCAAGGGGGGGGGGGGGGGGGGGGGTGAATTGGCAATTTTAAAAATCTAATTTTTTTTAAAAATTACCAATTCACCCCCCATCTTTGTTAGCCTTGGAAAAGTTCAATAAGGTCTAACAACCTACTAAAACTTTCAAAGGATTCTCATGGCAATACTGGTATTTCATTGAATGATGTTGGTGATGAGGGTCGTTTGAGAAATGTGGTTGCTAATGAAGTGGGGGATGTTATGCCCATTACTATGGCTTCAGGTTATCCTCCAGTTCATACTCTTGTTGCTGTAGAAAAGGGTGATTGTGTTATTAAAAATGGGGTTGGGATTAATTTTTTAGAACCTCTTGTTATTTCATCTAATATGGATGTTAGTCTTTCATCGGACTTGGCTAATCCCATGCAAGAAGAGATTTTGGATAATGTTAATTTGGAAGCTAATTATTTGGCGATAATCCCTTCTGTTAAGTCCACTACAGGAAAAACACTGATTTCTGGCGGCATTTTCCGGCGGATTTCCGGCGGCCATGTTTTTTGCGGCTTTTAGACTTTTTTCCGATGATTTTTCGGCGGTCACATTTCCGACGGCTTTTCCGGCGGCTTTTTAACGTTTGTGGCGGCTTTCAAAAATTTAATAAAAAAATGAATAAAATTTTAAGCATTTTAATGATTTAACAAAAAATTATTAAAAGTTAAAATAACTATTAACTTAATTTTCATCTTAAAATTAATTAGTTATTTATTTTTTATTAAATATTATTTTTTATTTTAAATTAATTAGTTTAAATTTTTTATAATTAAAGTTTTTTTTATTTTCTATGGGGATATAGTTTAAATAATAAATATTGACAATTTAAACGTATTTACTTCTTCAGCAAAGTGGTTCGTCGTTTGAAAATCCACAAAACGAACCAGCGTTCGAATCCCTTGCTGCCCGCGGGAGAACGCGCGGGGGGGGAGCATCTCCCGGAGCCGCGCGGGTGGGCATCGCCCGGAGCGCGTGGGAGTCGAGGGTGGCATCGCCGGAGCACGCTGGAGCAGGGGTGGCTGGCTGCCGGAGCGGTGTTTTTTTTTTTTTTTTTTTTTTTTTTTTTTTTTAATTTGACTGGCGGTTTAAGACTGCCGGTAAGCCGCCGGACAAAATTGCCAGCCGGAAAAAACCGCCGGAATTCATTTTCCTACGCTGTTTTTACCGGCGGTAATTTAACCGCCGGAAAACCGCCTGAAAACTACAAAATCGCCGGAAAAGGTTTAATTACCGCCGGAAAAGGCCGCCGAAAATGGGTGATTTTCCTGTAGTGGTCTCCTCTTGCTGATGCAACTATCATTGTTGAGGAGGTTCATTGTCCGATCAATATGGTCGTGTTGGATGGCTCCTAGAACCATTTTTGTTAATTTCTATTGTGTCTTTCATCAAATCCTACTCTTTCACCTTTTGATGGGCAACCTAAATGATATAACTTTTGTTGATATTCAGGCATCCTTTTTACTTATGATGAGATGTTTGTTCATTTGTCGGTTAACTGGAAGGATAGCAGTTTGGAACAATTTGACTGGTTGGATGGGTCTGCCTCATTGCTTGGGAAAGTTTGTGATGACCCTGGGGATGATTTTCATGCAATGTTTGTGTTAAAGTTTGGTTCCATTGATGGTGCCTTCTTGTGTGGGAGTTCCAAATGTGGTAGAAGAAAATTCAATAGAAAGTAATATGGTGTGTTATTGGGCTTCAATTTTTGGCCTTGGGTGCTTTTTTGTTGTGAAGATTTATAAGGTTGGTGGCTATCTTGTGGGTGTTTATTTTTCGATGCTTCTGGACAATGATGAGATTGTTTCGTGCATTACTACTAGTTTTTTCTATACTTGTGGGCAACCGTGGTGGTTATTTTATCTCTTTGTTTGGTGGTCTTTCTTTGGCTTGTGGGTTGATTCAGACTTTATTTGGTGTTTGTTGATGGTTGACTTCTGGTTTGTTACCTCCAATTGATGGTCCAATCTGGTGGCTGGGCAGTTGCATGATGCTATCATTCTTGAGTCTGACTGGCATCTTCACTTTTATCTTTTGATGTTCTTGTTTATGTTTCCTTTGGATCCTTGTTCTATTATCTTTTAAATTGAATGCATTTAGGCTTTGCCCATTTATTTAATTAAAAAAAATAATCTCATTGCTTAAAAAATATATATATCCCTCCAACTATACTACTCTTCATATTCAAGCTTGTAACACATTCAATTTTTTTTTTTAAAATTTTGGATGAAAGACTTATCTTCTTGAATTATTTTCAAAAATGTACATAGGTCCTATTTTAGAATTGAGAAAATAATATCTTATCAAATAATTATTAAGCCTTAAGATTTATAAGACAGTCTTATTATAGGAAATACAAGTTAAGTTCTATAAATTTCTCATACTCTATATAACTCTTTGATATTATAGCAATAAGTATATCATTGATGTTTTTGGTTAAATAAAATCATCGATAAAGTCCTATATAAAATCAGATCTTATTGATGAGTGCATGAAATTTTAACTTTATATAGTAATTTTTTAAAATTTTTGATCAGTAGAGTTGATACAACATTAAAATAAAGACAAAAGATAATATCAGAAATAAAGACACTACTCAAAGATAAGATGTTTTTTTTTTTTTTTTTTAAATGGACTTCTCAAATAGTTTTTTAGGGTATTTTTTTAATCAATTTGCTTAATGAGATGTAAAAAAATAAATAAGATGATGTCAATTTTTCTATTTAAATATATAGGATTTTTCTATTTAAATATATATTTTATTCAATCAATAACAAAAAAAAAACATATTTTATTTTAAAATAGAACTCTTTTATTATTATTTAAGAATTTTGAATAAGCATTTCTTTGTCGATATAATTCAATGATCGGCATAGAATTAGATCTATGTTTAAATGTTGGATTAAGAATTTTTAATTAAAAAAATTAATTAATAAAATATTAAATAAATAAATGCGAGGTGAACTGTATCCAACTAAGATGATGTCATATCAAAAATACTTTCAATTCATCAGAATCATACGTCCAACTTCTTCAATTGTTCATACTTTTTTTTAATTGTAAAAAAATAAGTATATATATATATATATATATATATATATCTGCGCTAACTAAACAGTTGACTGTCTAAATTTTTTTTAACGATGCTTAATTACAAAATTTAATTTTTAATCCTACCTACTATAAAAATTTACCCAAAAGATTCAATACAGAGAGATTCACAAAAAGACGACCTAATGTTGATTAGAATATATAAGTGCATTTTATGAATAGGTTATCCACCTCATCAAGCATTAGCTTCTATATAGCCACCGCGAGATAGAAGCAAACACCACATTCGGCTAGCTACTCTCAAAAAATGGCTAAAAGCTTCCTCTCACTTCTCTTCACCTTCTTGCTCTCTTCAATCCTTCTTACTACCGCAGCTCGAGCCCTAACCAACGAGAGCTCATTTTCGACCAAAACATACATAATCCATGTCAACCCTCCTCCACCCGTACATACTACGCAATCATGGCATCTCTCCTTCTTCCCACAGACCACTTCAGCCCCACCTCCCATTCTATACAGCTACAAGATCGCCATCAGCGGCTTCGCAGCCCGGCTTAGTGACTCCGAGCTGAAAGCAATGAAGGCGAAGCCAGGCTTTCTCTTCTCGACCGCCGACACTCTGGTGCCCCTCGCAACCACGCACACGCCCGAGTTTCTTGGCCTGTTGAGCTCGGCGGGGGTGAAGCCGGAAGGGCTTTGGAGTGAGTCCGACTTCGGTCGCGGAGTAATCGTCGCCATCCTTGACACCGGTGTGATGCCCAATCATCCTTCGTTTGACGACCACGGAATCGGGCCACCGCCAGAGAAGTGGAAGGGGAAGTGTGAGTTCAATGCGTCGGACTGTAATAATAAGATTATTGGGGCTCGGGCATTCTTGCAAGGACAGGTATGGATGATTTTAAGCTTCGTTAATTATTTAAATTTTGTTTTTTAGTTGCATAATTATGGTACTAATATTTTTAAAAAACAATGCAAATAAATAATTTTAATTTAATAAATTTAATTCAGAAAAAAATAAAATTAAGGTTAGTAAAAGCTTGAACAATTTAAAGTCGATCTATGGTCTTCGGATTACTAAATTTGTTTATCTCGCAAAAATATTTTTATTCTTAGTTTTAGGCTTCTTTTAGCATGCCTTTCTTAATATTTCTTGAACTAATTTTTTAATAAAAAATTTTAATTTTAATATTAAAAATTTATTTTAAGAAGCATTAAGAAAACTTTTCTAAAATGAAAACTTAGTTATTATAAATAAATGGAATGAAAGGAGCCGTTATTTTTAATCTTTTAAAAGGTTAAATACGTGATCAATATCAAAATGCAATAAAGAAAATTGATATTAGAATATCATAATATTAAATATACTACAATGTACTTATAAATCGTCAGAATCATACTGACATTTACGTATGATAATATCTAAATATAAATCGGATGATTTTGAAATTCATCTTAATGTGTTTTACAATAGAATGTTTTAATATATTTTTTAAGTAAATTTAAATTGAAGATTAGTTAAAATATCAGATCTCTCTGAAATTAAATTTATTGATTGCGAAATTTTTTTAAAAATTTTAAAAATTAAATTTATAAATATAAGCTGTTGATGATATGTTATATATAAATTGAAATTTTCATTAATGAAATATATTAATTAAGTATATCTGCCTGCCGGCATATAATTATAGAGAATTGCTCTACATCAACGCACAATATGTTAAGCCGGCCGCTTAAGCATCTCGCTTTGTGTACGTGTAATAATATTTGTATTTTTCATTGCTTGTAAATACTTATTCTATTAACAAATTAAATTTGAAAAGGCTGAGATAAGGGACGGAATTACTAAGTGCAATGTAAAATAAGAAGAGGCTCTATAATACAAAGTTATTTGCTCTATTTGAGTGAGTTATAGCAGACAAAACTACTTTTACTTCACCAATATAAAACTAAATACGAAAGAAAATCATTATTGGATATTCTATCATGAGCTTGAATTATTTATTAAAAATACATAACTAGTATAATATCATGAAATATATTATTTTGAAAATAGATTCAACAGTATTCAAACATATTATTTTGAGGCATTGATAGAATATTTAAATTAAAAAAAATAAATAAAATAAAACTTGAATTATTTAAATCTTTTTTAAGATAAATATATTATATATTATTTAATATCTTGCTCTTCCGAAAAATTTTAAACATATAGCGTTCACCCATATATATTTTGGCCGAAAAATTTGACACAAAAGTTTTCCAATTAAGGATCCAGTTTTGATCATAACAGCTCGTTCGAACTGTGCAGGTGATGGGCAACGATATCGTCGACGCCGCCTCGCCGCTCGACACCGTCGGTCACGGAACGCATACGGCAAGCACCGCCGCCGGTACCTTTGTCGCCAATGCATCTGCCCTCGGTAGCGCCCAAGGCACAGCCGTCGGCATGGCCCCAAATGCCCACTTAGCCGTCTACAAAGTCTGTACAGATTTTGGATGCGCCTATACCGACATTCTAGCCGGAATAGACGCCGCAATCGAGGAAGGGGCTGACATTCTATCGCTGTCCCTTGGCGGCGATTCGATGATGTTCGATGTCGATCCTATTGCCATTGGCACGTTCGCGGCGGTTGAGAAGGGGATCTTCGTAAGCTTGGCGGCGGGGAATAGTGGACCCCAGCACAGTTCGTTGTCCAATGAGGCGCCCTGGATGTTGACCGTTGGGGCGAGTACGATGGATAGAGCGATTCAGGCGAAGGCAAAGCATGGGAATGGGGAGGAGTATGAAGGCGAGTCGCTTTATCAAACGGATTTGATGGCCGGGGAATTATTGCCATTGGTTTATCCAGGAGCATCAGGTATTTTTATTTATTTTTTTATTTAAATAATTTCTGTTTGTCAATTCAGAGTGAAACATGTGTTTAAAAAAAAAAATAAAAACTGTATGAATATGCATATTTTATATTAGATTAATCTAAAAAAATTACGTTTAAATATAAAAAATTAATATAATTTATGAAATATTAGTGTCAACATAAATTTAAATTAGTTGAAGAATTGGACCAAAATATTCTATTTCAGCGCCAAAAATTATAGGTGCATGCACTAGTTTAAAATAAGTTGAAGAATACTAATATGTCAAGAGCGAATGCTCAAACTGTCTTTCATAAAAAAAAAAAAATTAATCTCAAATTTCATCATAATTAATGTCAAAAATTTATAAATTTATTTTAGATAACTATTACAAAAACTTTAAAAACTTATTTATATCTTATATTAATGTTCATTCTAATTCATTAAATTTAATACTTATTATATTAAATTTGAATCAGATTACTCTTATCTACAAATTTTCCCATTATTTTACATGATTAAAAAAACTTTTGATAAAACACCGAAGTTTAATAAGAGGATTCTTTAACCAAAGTTTTTTTTTTTGGGGGAAATACTTTAACCAAAGTTAACTGGTTATTTAAGAAACGGGCACTCAATTATTTAGTCCTTTCCTATTTTGTCTTTCTTATTTTGTCCCATATGTTTTTGAGTCTTCTCAAATAAATTTAGCTGTTATATTAAAAGTATTATTTTTCCAGGACTCGAAACGATTCAGATAACATTATATACAAGTACAAGTAATGATTGAGATGGTGACCAGTAAATTAAATTAGTAAATTTTATTTTAATAAAAATTATAAACTAAATTACTAAAATTAATAACTTAAATTAGTAAATTGTGTTATATTTACTAACGTAATTTATGAATTTAATTTATTAATTTTACCAAAATGTATAATTAAATTCATAAATTACATTAGTACATATAATTCAATTTACTAATTTAATTTATTAATTTTACTTATTAATTTTGCTAAAATAAAATTAACTAATAATACTAAAATATAATTCACTAATTTAACTTTTTAATTTTTAAAAATATATTTTACTAATTAAATTTTTTTAAATTAATTTTTTCATTTTTTTTAGTTAAATTTAGGCCATTTAAGGCAAACTCACACACATAGACTCGAACCTTGGACCTCTTAGTTGAAAGCCTAAGCTCTCAACCAATAGGCCAAGGAGAGTTGTGTTATAATCTTACTATGCTATAATTTTACTATGCTATAATTTACTTTTTTAGGCCCGTCATTTCCTTTTTAAACTATTTGCCATTAATAAAGGAAACGACTTGCCTTGGCAAATGCAGACCCAACCCATTGTGTGGCCCAAATGCAAACGCCTGACCAGCCTAATCCTCTTCGCTTCGTGGATTTGCTCCATTAGAGCCAGTCGTTGTCTTTTTAAACCCAATAACTAATCCTAATTATATTTTATATTAATTATATTTCCTTAAGTTTTTTAATTTCTTTTGATTTCTTTTGTTTTAATTACTTGAAGGTGCCATCCAAAAAGTCTTTACAAAGGAGTCACTAATTTTTTTGTGGATTTAAAATTAAAACAAAATAAAGTACTTTATGATAAAATTGAATATATTTTAACAAGAATGCCTTTTTAAAGATAATTATATATTTATAAATCACTCTCACATTGCATCGATCAATAAATTGTAAATTTTTTTAAAATTTTATCATAAAACACAAAACATATAATTTTAAAGATTGATAATAAATATAACAAATTTAAAGAAGGGAATATTCTGATGCTAAGATGCTCACGTAATGATTCTTTGTCTAATATGCTTATCCTAAAAAACGTCAACTATAAATTTTAAACATAAAAAAATTTCCATAAAATACTTAAATATTTTATAATATCCAAAGATTTAATTACAAAATAATAAAAATAATATTTTTTTATCTTCATTAATATTAATTATGTTCATTGAGTCACTTCTATGCTATCAATTGAATGGGAAGGCGAAAAAAGCATATTGGCGCTGTGGTTGATGCGGTGCATCACGTCACCGAGTAGCTTATTTTTCACAATACTACTTAGTTTTCTTAAATATTACTTAGTTATCTTAAATAGCTTTTATTTTATTAGTTAGCTTGTGAAGCAGCTTGCAGCTTTCTGTTAGTATTGTTGCTGCTCCACTTCTTTGTTTTCCTTATTTAGGCGTATGGTACCTGCGGTTTCCATAGTGCAGTATGCATTTGTAGTAAGAGCCATTTTTGGTCTCTTGGATGCTTGTTTATCTTCTCCTGGTTAGGATGAAGAAGGCATTCAATGAAATAGTTTCTCAGGCCTTTGCCTTAGCAATTCTGTTGTCCTCCTGTGGAGTTTTTAGCTTTGTGAACCTGCTTCTTCCACCGTATACCCCATCAGTTTGGTATCAGAGCCGGAGGCTCGGAGAGATGGCAGAGTCCAGCAAGCGTGTGATGAGCGAGGATGACCGAAGTCTGGAGGCGCTTTGGGACGCACACGCTGGAGTAGAGAAACGATTGGATGATTTGGCGGCGGCGATAGAACGACTCACTACCGCCTTTCGCCGAGATCCACCTATCCGAGCCGGTGAAGTTCCCGTGTGGGCGCGAAGACCATTGGCCCCTGTACAGACACCCGTCGGCGGGGGAAGAGGCTATCAGAACAGAGGGCGCCGTCGAGCTACACTGATTCCAGATTGGTCTGAGACCGAAGACGAACCTGACAGCTTCATTCCGGAAGACTTGTCGGACACCGACGTTGATGCTTTCGAGCGACGACCTCTTCGTCACTTGGGACGTGAACGACATCACGGTGAGTTTCGCGTAAAACTTGATATTCCCTTCTTCGATGGCAGGTTACACATCGAAGATTATCTCGACTGGGAACGGTCAGTGGAGAACTTTTTCGATTATATGGAGATCGAAGCTGAGAAACAGGTGAAGTATGTAGCCTGTCGACTCAAGGGAGGCGCGAGCGCCTGGTGGTCACAACTGCTGCAAACTCGGCGACGAGAGGGAAGGGGTCCAGTTCGGAACTGGATGCGGATGAAACAGTTGCTGCGGTCACACTTTCTTCCAACTGATTTTGAACAAATGCTATATTTGAAGTATCAACACTGTGTGCAACGGCGGCGCACTGTTAGCGATTATACCGAGGAATTTTACCGTCTCTCCGCTCGCAATGATCTAAACGAGACTACCAATCAGTTGGTAGCTCGATATATCGGAGGGTTGAAAGATAGCATTCAAGACAAGTTAGAATTAAACTCGGTTTGGTCGTTGTCACAAGCCTTTAATTTTGCATTGAAAGCCGAGATTCAGCTTACACGACAACTTCAAAGTCAGTCGCATAGACGTTCTGTAGTGGAACCTGGAGCAGAAGTAGCCAAACAGCAGACCCCTGCTTTTCGCAAACTATTCCCGTTGAATGATGGTGCCGGATTAATACCGTCAGGAAAGGCGAATACTGATCTGAAGGCCCTTAACAAGCCGAAGTTCCCTCCTAAAGAAAATCCTTATCCTCGGCCGCAGGGACTTAAGTGCTTTAGGTGTTTTCAACCCAGGCATAAGTCCAACGAATGCCCAAATCGGCAACAACTACAATTACTTGATGGTGAGGGGGAACTTGATCCTGAGCAGCTAGAAAAGAGGAGAATGTAGATGTGGAGGATGTTGTCGGCGATGAAGGGGACCTGCTGATATGTGTGTTGGAGAAACTACTCTTAGCCCCAAGACAGCAAGGAGATTCACAACGACATGCCATTTTTAAAACCAAATGTACCATTGGCGGCAAGGTTTGTGATTTACTCATCGACAGCGGGTGCACGGAAAATGTCGTTTCGCGGGCTGTTGTTCAAGCTTTGCAACTCAAGACTACGAAGAACCCGCATCCCTACAAGATCGGATGGGTTAAGAAGGGAATGGAGATCTTAGTGACAGATATGTGCCAGGTACAATTCTCGATCGGAAAACATTATAGCTGCGAAGTGTTATGTGATGTGGTGGAGATGGACTTGTGTCATTTAATTCTTGGCCGCCCGTGGGAGTTCGACGTAGGTGCTATATATGATGGCCGTGCCAATACGTATGCACTAGACTGGAAAGGGAAGCGGCTTAGATTGTTACCTCATGCTGCAGGTGCTAAAGGCTCCTCTGATAATGTTTAGCCGGCATTACATTTAGTCTCGGGCAGCTCCTTATTAGCTCATTGGAAGGAGGAAGTACCACTGTACGCCTTGGTGATCAAGGAAGAGGCTGCCAATGGCACAGTTGGAATTGATCAGCCCGCCCTTGAGTCTCTGCTGACGCAGTTCCGAGATGTTCTGACGGAGTCTTCAACTCCCACATTACCGCCTTTGAGGACCATACAACATCAAATTGATTTTGTTCCAGGCTCTACACTACCAAACCTTCCACATCATCGCTTAAGTCAGAAAGAGCATCAAATTCTCCAACAGTTAGTTGATGAGTTGCTAAAAAATAACTTGATCCAACCCAGTCTCAGTCCGTGCGATGTACCCGCACTCTTGGTACCCAAGAAGGATGGAAGTTGGCGATTATGCGTTGACAGCAGAGCCATTAAAAAAATCACTGTCAAGTTTCAGTTCCCTGTACCGCGGATTGAAGAATTGCTGGAGAAGTTGGCTGGAGCCACTATTTTCTCAAAACTGGACCTCCGTAGTGGCTACCACCAAATTCGCATCCGACCGGGTGACTAGTGGAAGGTAATGCCATTCGGATTGTGCAACGCGCCTTCGACCTTCCTACGGTTGATGAATGAAGTCTTAAAGCCGTTCCTTAACATTTCCTGCGTTGCATATTTCGACAACATACTCGTATTTATCCCGACACTGACCGATCACCTGCGGCATTTGGTAGAAATATTTCTTGTACTTCGGCAGAACCAGTTATTTTTGAACCCAAGTAAGTGTGATTTCGCCGTCTCAACTATTCATTTTCTTGGTTTCATCGTGTCAGCTGCAGGAGTCCAAGTTGACACTCACAAAGTGCAAGCTATACAGAATTGGCCAATGCCCAGCTCATTCACAGAGGTCCGCAGTTTTCATGGTCTCGCAAACTTTTTTGTCGGTTTATCAAAAACTTCAGTTCAGTTATGGCCCCCATTACCGATTGCTTGAAACTCAAACAGTTCCATTGGGGCAGCGCTCAGATTGATAGCTTTACAACCATAAAGGAAGCTTTATCATCATCACCTGTGTTGGTCTTACCCAACTTCGAAAAACCTTTCCAAGTGGATACTGATGCTTCCGGGGTGGGTATTGGGGCTGTTCTAAGCCAGGAGAACAAACCGGTAGAGTTCTTCAGCGAGAAGTTATGCCCATCGAGACAGAAATGGAGTGTTTATGAACAAGAACTATATGCGGTGGTGCGGGCCTTGAAGTAGTGGGAATCATACTTGCTCCATTCGGAATTCGTCCTGTGCAGTGATCACCGAGCGCTGCAATTCATAAACCAACAAAAGCACATTAACAGGATGCACGCCCGCTGGATTTTATTTCTTCAAAGGTTCACCTTTGTGTTACAACACAAGTCGGGTACTCACAATAAGGTTGCGGATGCTCTAAGCCGGAGGCTGTCACTGCTCGTGCAGCTGCAAACCAAAATTACAGGACTAGAATGTTTAAAAGAGCTATATGCCACTGATGCAGATTTCTCAAAAATTTGGGAAGATTGTTCCAATGGGGGTGTTTCACGAGAATTTGCTGTTAGACATGGTTTCCTTTTTCGTCATGCACAGCTTTGCATTCCCGAGTCCTCTTGGAGGCCGCAGCTCATCAAAGAAGTTCATTGCGGGGGAGGACTCGCTGCTCATGTGGGGCGGAACAACACGTATCTGCAGCTGCGAAGTAGATTCTTTTGGCCACATTTGCACAGGGATGTGATGAGGTTTGTTGAACGGTGCCCCATCTGCCAAAGCTACAAAACCGGTGGACAACTTAGTGGCTTGTATCTTCCGTTACCCACGCCGACCACTATTTGGGAAGATTTGAGTCTTGATTTCGTATTGGGATTACCTCGTACGCGGCGTGGACACGACTCGATCATGGTGGTGGTTGATCGTTTTTCCAAGATGGCCCACTTCATTGCTTGCAAGAAGACATTCGATGCCTTAAATGTCTCACATGTTTTTTTTTTCGGAGATCGTTTGCTTGCACGGCGTTCCTCGGAGTTTGACATCCGATCGTGATGTTAAGTTCATTAGCAATTTCTGGAAGGAGTTATGGGCGAGGCTACACACTGAAATCAAACTAAGCACAGCGTATCATCCTCAAACGGATGGACAGACCGAAGTGGTGAATCGGACACTTGGTAATCTTCTACGCTGTCTAGTGCAAGATCGCCCAAAATTATGGGATGAACTCTTGGGTCAAGCCAAATTCGCTTACAATAGCATGACCAATCGATCCACCGGAAAAAGTCCCTTTAGCGTGGTTTATACTAAACATCCGAACCACACTGTTGACATGGCCGTGCTCCCGCAATGTAACATCAAGCCAGCCGCCGAATTTGCTGAACAATTTTCTCAGATGATTCAAGAAGTGCGACAGAAGCTTGAAGAGTCCAATTTGAAGTATAAAGAGGCCGCAGACAAGCACCTCAAGAAGCGAGAGTTCAAAGTTGGGGATCTGGTTATGATACGAGTAAGGCGTGAACGCTTCGGTCACAAATCCTACTCCAAATTAAGCCCCCGGAAGATTGGACCATTCTCAGTTCTTAGACAGATAAATCCTAGCGCCTATGTTGTGGATTTACCCAACCATTACAATACGTCCAACACGTTCAATATAGGCGATCTCTCAGCCTACCACCCACCGAATGCGGCTCCAACGAATCTTTCATCTTCTGATTCAGATTCTTCAGTTAGCAGGGGAGAATGATGCGATGAATCACGTCACCGAGTAGCTTATTTTTCACAATACTACTTAGTTTTCTTAAATATTACTTAGTTATCTTAAACAGCTTTTATTTTATTAGTTAGCTTGTGAAGCAGCTTGCAGCTTTCTGTTAGTATTGTTGCTGCTCCACTTCTTTGTTTTCCTTATTTAGGCGTATGGTACCTGCGATTTCCATAGTCCAGTATGCATTTGTAGTAAGAGCCAGTTTTGGTCTCTTGGATGCTTGTTTATCTTCTCCTGGCTAGGATGAAGAAGGCATTCAATGAAATAGTTTCTCAGGCCTTTGCCTTAGCAATTCTGTTGTCCTCCTGTGGAGTTTTTAGCTTTGTGAACCTGCTTCTTCTACCGTATACCCCATCAGTGGTTCTAACTTCTATCTTCAATAATCATAAAATGATCAGGTAGTTTGCCCGCCAAGTTCTGCTTCAACAATTCCCTGAACATGGACGTAAAAGGCAAGATCGTCATCTGCGACCGCCGTGACCAAATGCCGCGAATTCAGCAAGGCGACGTCATCAAAGGCGCAGGCGGCGCCGGCATGATCCTCGCCGCAGCCCAATCCGACGGCTACACCACCGTTGCCGAAGCTCACGTTATCCCAACCTCACACGTTAGCTACCCCGCCGCTTCCAAGATTAAATCTTACATTAACACCACTGGCTCTCCGACCGCCACCATCATTCCCCAAGGCACACTCATTGGCTTCAGTAGCCTTCACGCGCCAATAATGGCCTGCTTCTCCTCCCGAGGTCCGAGCCTACAAAGCAAGGGGATACTAAAACCAGACATCATCAGCCCCGGCGTTAGCGTGCTCGCCGGGTGGCCAGCTTTTCCGATCGGCCCGAACAACATACCGGCAATTTTTAATATGCTTTCTGGGACGTCCATGTCAACGCCACATTTAAGTGGGATAGCCGCGTTGCTGAGAAAGGCAAATCCAACCTGGTCGCCGGCAGCGATTAGATCGGCCATTATGACGACTGCCAAAAATGTAAACACGGCAGGGAAGCCGATTCAAGACGAGGAATTGAACAATGCGGACCTGTTTGCGAGGGGAGCGGGCCATGTCAACCCGAGTAATGCGAACAATCCCGGCTTTGTTTATGACATACAGCCCAGCGATTACGTTGCGTATTTGTGTGGGTTAAACTACAGCGACACACAGGTAAGGGTGCCTATAAAATTAAATAGAAAGATTTTAAAATTTATTTTCATCATAATATTTGACTCATTTTTTCTAAAAAAATATTATTTTTATGATCTACGATACTTACAATACATATATTGCATCACGAAATTAAATAAAATATTTATTTTCATCAACTGAAACATTTAAAAAAAAAAACTAGGGGGATTTATTTTCATCATTGTATTTAAAAATAATCAGATTTGCTTAAATTTATATTCAATTTTGCTTATTTCTTATGTTCAGCTCGAATATGAGATATTCTTATCTATTTAATTACCAACGTGCCCTTAGGTGACTGTTGTGGCACGCCGGACTATTAATTGCTCGACTGTGGACCCGATCATTGACGTGGAGCTCAACTACCCAACTTTTTCCGTTGAGATGAGGCCAGGGTGCAGTAGAAAGGTAAACAGGACAGTGAAGAATGTTGGAGAAGGGAGCTCGAGCTATGAGGTAGAGATAGTTCCGCCGCTTGGGATAGTAGTCACAGTGTCGCCGACATTGTTAAGCTTTTCAGAGGGCGGGCAAGAGTTGACCTATACAGTGGAGTTTATTAGGGAGTATGGAACGATCTCGACTATGAATTATGCGGAGGGTTATTTGACATGGGTTTCTTCCGATAAACTTATTAGTGTTCGAAGCCAGATTTCGATTACGTTTACTTAAAAATGATCAATGCTGGATTTATATTTGTTGAGAAGGAGTTTTAATTTGAATATGCCGATTTGACAAGGAGTTATTAATGCCCTTAGATTCCTTCGATCATATTATCATTGTATCTGTATCAGATGATTAAGATTAAATAATCATAAAAGAGATCTAGAGGTTATGCATGATAACTACTAGACGAATTTTCATATTGGCAATTATTGTCTTTTTTTTTTTTTTTTTTTTTTTTTTTTTAATATAGAATACATCTTATAGCACACAATCATATGTTTTACTATATATAAATGTTGATGTATTTCATTTTATAAGTCCACACATGTCCCTATTGGTAACCCATAAGTATAAAATAGACTTATTCCCAACAGACGTGCCTAAGACGAACACTCCGCACAAGGCAATCCTCACCTTGAGGGGTAGTTGCTATAACGAGACTATAGACAAGAAGGTATTTGCTCTAGTGGATCATGCAACATATGAGCACCCACATAGAGGATCAGATCAAGGATGTGCGGCCTATTCATAATGAGTTTGGCTAGAGGAGTAAGCCTTCATATAAGGATGCAATCTCCATAGGAGAACTTAGCATTTTTAGTAGTTTGCCTTAGTTAAAACTATCTTCCTTTAGTGAATATCCTAGTCTTAGCTACAGAAGCATACACCAACCAAGCCAATGGTTAGGACATTGTTAAACACGATTTGTAACTTGTTCATAGCTATATTCAGCAAGGAGACTTATCACCCTTTCATAGAGACTCGCCATTCAGCTGGGGAACTCGCTTGTTCAAACTGTCTTAATGCTCTCACCCTTGAGGATTTGCCAATTGTTAGAGCAAACAATTCAAAACAAATAAGATAAAAATAGCAGAGAAAGAACACATGAATTTACATGAAAAACATGAAAAAAAAAATGTAGTGGCAGCACCTCAAGATAGCCACAATCAAACTTGGAGAATATATATATATATATATATATATATATATATATATATATATATATATATATTTATATATATATATATATATATAATTTTATTTCTTTCACAGATTTCAAACTTTTTAATGTACCAGAGCATAACCACAATGTAGTTAAAATTCATATAATGTGAAAAGAAAAGAACTAATTTACCAGGTCAGCAATGCCACAACACTGGCTTCCTGGAATTGGGCTCTCTACCTTAGTTTCTACAATGCCTAGTCATTGTACAAAAAATTTTTTGACACTACACACAAATAGTTTGATAGATGGAATTCAGATTTGAGTAAGTACTAGAACTCAATTAATTGACACTAGCTATCATATTCCACGAAGAACTAACAATCTACTGCTTAAAATCTAATTGAGATCAATGAATATTCATAATAATCTGTAACATTTAAAAAAATTGTTCAGTGGTTCATCCATGCCTTAACCTTAGAAAAGAATATTTGAAACCGAATATTGATATATCATCAAAAAATTATCTTGATTATGAACAGATCTCGAGGTAAAATCAAGTTGAAAGCTCCAAAAATTAAAATTGGGATCATCTGAACTCTGATTTCAGCAAACTTATAGTCAAAATGAGCGTATCAAAAATAGGAACCCAATGAAACCAAATTCAACTCAATCCGAGTCCAAATGAGTCTGAATCGAAGACTTGAACCACTGTTAGAAGGTTAAAACCACATCTTGGATTACCCAACGGTTTCTAGATAAGACTTGGTTATATTCGAATAGAGAGGCTCGACGAGACAAATCCAACGAGTGCAAGTTTGCCAAATTTTGATATCATTATGACCTTCAAATGTCTGACAAACAGTTCATGATCAAGGGATTCAATATCGGCTGTCCATCCGAACCTCTCCACATTTTCCCTTGAACCTCTTCCTATTTACGGGTAATGTCATCCTCAAAAAACTATAAATAGCCCCTTATTTCTCTTGAGAGGGGATCCATGCATTAAAAAGAAGAGATGAAGAAGAGAAGAAGAAAAAGAGAAGAGGAGGGAAAAACGCCTCCTCGACCATCACCGGAATTCTGCTCGTCTTCCACGAGACGCCGAAATTTCGGCCGACTTCCACGTGATGCCGTAATTCTACCCAACTTCAACGGGATGCCAAAATTCTTCCTTGTTGCAACCCATGACCCCGAGCTTGAGATTTTGATGATGCCAAATAATGGGTGTTTTAGAACAACTTTTCATTGAATATTATTTTATTTGATATTGTCCTTGAGTACTAATATTTCAGGAAGATCACAAGTGACTCAGGACGAAAGGAAGACTCAAGAACGGGTAGATTAGTAGTATGAGTTAGACATTATATTTTTTTATTTATTTTATTTTTATTTTATTGAGTCTGGCCACAAAATGCATAAGAGTAAGAGAAACCATGCACACACACAGGGGGAGAGTTTGTTTTTTAAATGCAAAATGTATTAGAATTTCTTCTCTGGAGATCGTACTGTACGTGTTTTAATTCGCACCGTACGATCCGAGCTATGTGGATGATTCTATGAATAGATCATACTGTACGAATATATTCGTACTGTACGATATGTTCAGATCCAAAATCCTAGCCGTAGTTTAGTTTAAGTAAGTGATTTTGCGCCATTCGTACTGTACGAATTATTTCGTACTGTACGATCTATTTTAAATACTTACTTAAATTAACCCGTGATTAGTGCATGAAATCCAGGCCTAATTAAATTTTGAACATCGTACTGTACGAACCGGATTCGTACCATACGATGAACAGAGACAAAGTTTGATCGTCTCGGATATCGTCCTGGACGATCTCTTGGTTTTTGTCTCATCATACTGTACGATAGTGATCGTACCATACGATGAACAGAGACGACATCTGGTCGTCCAGACCATCGTCCTATACGAATAGTATTTTGTGGATCATACCGTACGATATTATATCGTACAGTACGAATTGTTTTTTAACTGTTCGTACATCTTCGTACCAGGACGAAGTCTGTTTATGAAGATCATACTATACGATGTTGAATCGTACTGTACGAATAGTAACGGCTACTTTTGAAATCAGAGGTTTTTGGAGCCCGTTTTTAGATGTCAATCAAGTCCTTTTTTAAAAGAATCAAAAAGGGGGTGAACGTGGTTAGAGAGGGATTCCAAGGGAGAGAGCTCTAGAGAATTTCTTTAGGGTTGAGAGAGGAAGGAGAATGTGAGCGTTGTGAGGGAGAAGAGGTGTGAGGGAGATCACACGGTTGCTCCGTACTTACTGCATCTTGCTCCTCCTGTGGCCCTAGAGAAGTTGAGGGAGGATCTCCAAGGGAAAGGCTCATCTACATCCGTGACCTCGAGGTTCTCTACCTTTTCTAGGAGGGAGAAAAACGAGAAGGTTCTCTGTCGTCGCCAGGAGGGCAAAAACAGAGTTTGGCACTCCGCCACGCCGGGTTGGTGAAAGGGAGGTTTGTAAAGGCTTCTCCACCTTGCCGAGGGTGGCAAAAGGAGAACTATTTTTGGTAGTGAAAATCCCAGAGCGGAGGACTCCGGGGAGTGGATGTAGGTCATATTTTGACCGAACCACTATAAAAATTCTTGGTGTGTTTTTTCCTTATCGTCATTTACTTTTTACTTGCATTTAATTTTCATAACTATTGCATGATGAAATTTGTGGAAGAAAACTTGCTTAAAGTTTTGTTGTGAAATTTCAAAAATAACAAAAAAAATTAGAACTCTTGTTTAGGGTTATTTTTATTGAGAAAAAGATTTTCACAATTCACCCCCCCCTCTTGTTGTTTAGTAATTTCATTCCTAACTTCCAAGTAATGTTGGAATTCTACCCGACTTCCACAGGATGCTAGAATTCTGCCCAGCTTTCAAGTAACGCCAGAATTCTTCCTAACTACTAAGTGACATAGGAGTTATGTCTGATTTTTAAGTGACTTTGGTATTCCACCTGATTACCCAACATCATCGAATCTCAAATTCTTTATCGTAACCAAGCAGTTGATTAATATAATCTGATCATCCTAAATTATATAGGCGAATTAGCCTCTAGTACCTCAAGCAAATACTAGTGGAATTCTCTCAAATATGTGTGGCCCTATGGTTTTTCCCTTTTTAGGGTTTCCATGTAAAAATCTGGTATTTTTATTTCTCTCCTATTTGTGTGCTGGATATCTATACAATGCTGAGATAAAAACTTTTTAACTCAATCGTCACATACATTATAGCCGTTAACAATTTTGGCGACGTCTGTGTGAAATCACTATCCCATAATTATAAGTGCCACTTCAATGGTCAACAGATGTAGCAATCATATTTTGGGAGCTTTCCGCTCCTACTCCCACCAATCGAGGAACCAGTCTATGAATCATGGACGCCCAATATCTATCTCTTTTTATCCTGGGGGGAAAACATTGCTGGAGAAGAAACCTCAGGACCTTCCCTGGAGGAGCGAATTCAAAAGATGGAAAACTCTCAGAATGAGATCCTTCAAATCCCATGAGAGACTCGATATCCAGCATTAACAAAACGAGAGGAGATTCTTCTCACTCGAGCTCCACCACAAGCTGAAGATGTTCAACTCGAACAATTTCAAGAAGAGATTCATCTTCTTCTAATAAGAAGACATCATCAATCACACCAAGATAATAAACTTGCCGATACAACAAGTTCTACCTATCCCTCGCCCATAACTCGACAACCTCGTATTCCTCTAGATCTCTTAGTAGACTTAGCCCAACCATACGCTGCTGAGCTCCCTCGTAATGCCCTATGTCATAAATTATGGAGATTAGTACAGGAAGAGTTCCCTAGAGGAGATGTAAGACAAACTCTTTGATAGTGAAACTTCTAGAAGTCATCACCTCTAACTGAAGCCATTCTTTAGCAACCCATTCTGGTTGGAGTCAAACTATTAAGTATCGAGTCTTATGATGGGACATCCGACCCATATGAGCATATCAATCATTTCAAAACCATTATATATATCTAGCGTGGCTCAGATGCACTCTTATATCATGTTTTTCCTGCTACCCTCAAAGGTTAAGATCAAACACGGTTCTATTCGCTTCCATCTGGAATGATCCCCTCATTTGTCAAATTGGTCAAAGTGTTTGTCGAATAGTTTTATAAATTGAAGAATTTTAAGGATTCTTCCCACCACTCAGAGATCCATTAAAATGAAAGAGAGTCATTATAAGAGTATTTTTAGCAATTTTCCATCGAGGTTTGACAAATTTCAGGAGTAGATCCTAAATTACTAAGAGGGGTCTTTCTCAGAGGCCTCCATCATGACTCATTCTATTTGGCACTCATGGAAGACATAATTCATTCATATGATGATCCGATTCATCATGTTGAGGCATAAATCTCGGCAGATAAAGCCATAAATGTTCACAAAAAATAGTTAGAGCAAACTAATACCTGGGATGGATAATCGAAAAACGAAATAAGGGAAGAATAATATGCCTTCTAAGTCTCCATTACCACGATGAGAACCTTGATAGGAGAAGGTGTATAACCCACTCAACACCTCTCGAGTAAATATATTGATGGTTATTCGAGATTATGATATAGTGAAATGGTCTAATCCTTTGAAACTGAACATAGGAAATCAAGATTAGTGCTATTCGAGATTAAGATATATGGATGGTTGTTCGAGATTAAGATATAGTGAAATGGTCGAATCCTTTGGATCGAGGAAATCCCTTAGAGTGCTTCCCCTATAGAAGACCTCACTATTATATCCATATCAGAGGAACACCCTTCGAGGACCGTGCAGATTGGATCCCTTCTCTCTAACGAAGAGAAGAAAAATTTATATATTTTCTATGAAAGAATCATGATGTTTTTGACTGGAGTCTGACAGATATGTCTTTAATAGATCTTGAAGTGATTGTACACTCCCTCCAAGTAAACCAGATGTATAAGCCAGTAATCTAGAAGAAATGAAATTTTGTGCTAGATTATCAGCAAGCAATCAAGCAAGAAAGGGACAAGTTTTTGGAAGATGTGGAATAATGCTCCACTTATTGTGACATTATAATATATGACTCAACCCTACTAAATGTTATTTTGGAGTCACTTCTGAAAAATTTTTGGGGTTTATGGTAACCCACTGAGGGATTGAAGTTAATCTCGAGAAAATCAAGGAACTAAGGGAAATGGTGCCACCGAAGAATATCAAGGAGGTCTAAAGACTAAATGGAAGAAGTAAAGCACTATCACAATTCTTGACACATTTAGGAGTTAAATATATGCCCTTCTTCAAGATACTTAGAGGTGCTCGTAGCTCTGAATTCTAATAGACCGATAAATACTAAGATGCCTTTGAATAATAATGAAAGTATTTGACATCCCCACCACTTCTTTCTAAACCAACATCAGGAGAAAATTTGTATTTATATATGGTTGTTTCTACCCAAGCCATTAGTTCAGTCTTGATAGAAGAAGAAAATATTTTACAACATTTCATATATTGTGTTAGTAAAATGAAAGTTTGTTAGGGATGTTAAGCCCTATAAAACTGGCTCAAGGCTAACCAAGAGGGGGGGGGGGTGAATTGGTATTTTAAAAAATATTTAGGTAAAGCACTAGTACAAACAAAATCACCACATAAAAAGTGCGGAAGAAATAAATACGGAAGCAGAAAAACAAGAACACAAGGGTTTATAGTGGTTCAATCAACTCGACCTACGTCCACTCCCTGGAGGCGCCCTCCGAGTATTGCACTACAATCGTGACTCTCCTTTAGCCCCCACAGCTAGGCGGAGAAGCCTTTACAAACACCTCTTTTTGCCACACCCAGCAAGGCAGAGAACCTTCCTCCTTTTGATTCCTTCTAAAGCAGGCAAAAAAACTCGATCGCTTGCTGGAACTTACCTCTCCCAACCCTTCTAAGAACAAGAGACTCTAGGGAAGAAGAAGTGGAACAATGCTTGGAGAAACCCTTGTGAATCCCCTCACAAGCTCCCCCTCACAAGATCCTCTCTTTCTCTCTCTCTCTCTCTCTCTCTCTCTCTCTCTCTCTCTCTCTCCTTTAGGTTTTCTCAAGTTAAGACAGCAGCCAAGGATCTTCAAAAATATTGAACAAGAGCTCTTAAATAGAAGAGCTTCAAAGGAGCTCATTAATTGCAAGTTACCGACAATATCGTCCAGGCCGATATGTACATCGTCCTAGCCAATCAGTACAAATCCCATGAGATCGACCAGAGCATCGCCCTGAATGTAAACTAGATGATTAAAAATTAGCTTGATCATCCAGGACGGTCTCACGATCATCCCGGCTGATCAATTCAAATCAGAGGAAAATTGTCCAGAGCATCGCCCTTAATTTAAGCTGTCCGATCCCGATCGTCCAGCACATCGCCCTGAATTGGTGTAGGCCGATATTTATCGTCCAGCAGTAACTAAGGTTTTTGAATATATCATCCTGGTCGATCCTGCGATCGTCCAAGATGATGTGATCGTATCAATCATTCTTAATTACTTCCTTGATTTGTCTGATTAATTAAGGTATAATTGTGAATATCATCCAGGCCGATCCAAGATCGTCCTGGCCGATTGTCAAAAATATAGAATACCTTAATTGTTTATGGTGGTAATATCTTTTTATTTTGAGCATATCGTCCTGGCCGATACAAGTATCGTCCAGGCCGATCTGTTAATGACGGTTGTCTTAATTAAGAATCTTGAATAGAATCTCTGTTTTAAACTCGATCGTCCAAGCCGATCCAAATATCATCTTGGCCGATGTGAGTAAAAATAGAAATTCTAAGTCTCTCAAGTGTGTGTGTAGGGTTACTTTGCCTCAGTCTCTTTGAACATTACAATTTGACTCAAGAAGAGAAAAACCAAAATACAGACTGACTCAACCTTAACCTACGCAATCTTGAACTGGCTTGATTTGTCATCTGATTTCTTGGCCCTGAAATGTCAGTTAAAAGAATGGAGATTATAGTGTTTGCTAATCATTAAAAGTGTAATTCATGAAACAATAGATTTGTAACAATCTCCCCCTTTTTGATGATGATAAACACAAGTAGGAAAATCTCAGTAAAAATATCAGTTCATTAAAGTTACAAGCATCAACTTTTCCTATCACATCCTACTCCCCCTTTTATCATCACAAAAAGAGGGTCATAGACACACATAAAGAAAAAAGAAAAAAAAAAAAAAAACACAACAGAAACTTAAACAAACTACAAGACAAACTACAAAAAATAGAAAAAAATAGAAAACAAAAACTAAAAAAATGAGGGATCATGATCATCAGATGGAGGTGGTGGAGGTGGCTACTGAAAGTAGCCAGCTAGCGTAGTAAATTGAGCATTGAACCAGGCGATGTCCGGGTCATGCTGCTGCTGCTGGTGAGTAATGTAGCTGTCAAAATGGGCTAAGTCCTTTGTGCGGTGCTGCTCGTAGCGGGCCATGTCCTCAGAATATTGCTGCTCCTGTGCATCAACATAAGCGTTGAAGCGGGTCTACCATCGATCAAACCTCTCCACTAACTAGTCAAATTGTGAGTGCTGGCGAAGAGGGGCAGGATCAGGAATGGGAGCAGGAGCGGGAGCCTCCTCCTTATCGGCCCCCTGAGGTTCCCCATCCCCTGGGTGGAGACGAGTACTGTGAAGGATATTAAAAGAGCTGTTTGAGTAGCAAGGAGGCTTAAGGTCGTGACGAGCAGGATATTGAAAATTGTATTTGGTTTCAAGAATGTAGGCTATGAGATGTCCTCAAGCAAGGTTGGGTTTCTTCCTATGGCTAACCAAGAGGGGGGGTGCCACTTGAAAGTTCGTTAGGGATGATAAGCCCTATAGAACTGGCCCAAGGCTAACTAAGAGGGGGGGGGGGGTGAATTGGTATTTTAAAAAATCTTTAGGCAAAGCACAAGTACAAACCAAATCACCATAGAAAAAGTGTGGAAGAAATAAATACAGAAGAAATAAATGTGGAAGCAGTAAAAACAAGAACACAAGAGTTTATAGTAGTTCGATCAACTCGACCTACGTCCACTCCCCGGAGGCGCCCTCCGAGTATTGAACTACAATCGTGACTCTCCTTTAGCCCCCACAGCTAGGTGGAGAAGCCTTTACAAACACCTCTTTTTGCCACACCCGACAAGGCATAGAACCTACCTCCTTTTTCTTCCTCCTGAAGCAGGCAGAGAACCTCGATCACTTACTGGAACTTACCTCTCCCAACCCTTCCAAGGACAAGAGACTCTAGGGAAGAAGAAGTGGAATAATGCTTGGAGCAACCCTTGTGAATCCCCTCACAAGCTCCCCCTCACAAGATCCTCTCTCTCTCTCTCCCTCTCTCTCTCTCTCCTTTAGGTTTTCTCAGGTCAATACAGCAGCCAAGGATCTTCAAAAATGTTGAACAAGAGCTCTTAAATAGAAGAGCTTCAAAGGAGCTCATTAATTGCAAGTTGCCGATAATATCGTCCAGGCCGATATAGACATCGTCCTGACCGATCAGTACAAATCCCATGAGATCGGCCAGAGTATCACCCTGAATGCAAACTGGACGATTGAAAATTGGCTTGATCGTATAGGACGATCTCATAATCATCCCGACCGATCAGTTTAAATTAGAGGAAAATCGTCCAGAGCATCACCCTGAATTCAAGCTGTCCGATCCCGATCGTCCAGCACATCGCCCTGAATTAGTTCTGGCTGATATTTATCATCCAGAAGTAACTAAGGTTTTTGAATAGATCGTCCTAGCTGATCCTACGATCTTCCAGGATGATGTGATCGTATCAATCATCCCTAATTATTTCATTGATTTGTCTGATTAATTAAGGTATAATTGTGAATATCGTCCCAGGCCGATCCAAGATCGTCCTGGCCGATTGCCAAAAATACATAATACCTTAATTATTTATGACGGCAATATTTTTCTGTTTTGAGCATATCGTCCTGGCCGATACACGTATCATCCAGGATGATCTCTTAATGACGGCTGTCTTAATTAAGAATCATTAATAGAATCTCTGTTTTAAACTCGATCGTCCAGGCCGATCCAAATATCGTCCTAGCCGATGTGAGTAAAAACAGAAATTCTAAGTCTCTCAAGTGTGTGTGTGTGTAGGGTTACTTAGCCTTAGTCGCTTTGAACATTACAATTTGACTCAAGAAGAGAAAAAGAAAAATACAGACTGACTCAACCCTAACCTACGCAATCTTGAACTGGCTTGATTTGTCATCTGATTTCTTTGCCCTGAAATGTTAGTTATAAGAAAGGAAATCATAATGTTTTCTAATCATCAAAAGTGTAATTCATGAACCAACGGATTTGTGACATAAAATATTATCTAAAATATAGGGACATTATCCTCTAGCAGATAAGATAGTACTAGCGTTAATTTATTCTGCTAAAAAGTTATGCCCTTACTTTCAAGCCCATACAATCAAAGTTTACACAAATCTGCCACTGAAAATTATCCTGTAAAAGCCATAAGAGTATGGTATGCTCGTTAAGTGGTCTGTAGAGTTAGGAGAATTTGACATCTACTACTTGCCTAGGCCTGATATTAAATCTTAAGCACCTGTAGATTTTGTAGTTGAAGCACTATCGCAGTATCTGATATTTAACTAGGCGCTTCACCTTCTCCTCTATGCTAGATATTGTATGTCAATGGAGATTTTGGAAGTTTTGGTGCTGGGTTGAAATTCTATTGATCTCTCTACATAAAGTTACCCTTGAGTATGGGCATTGAATTAAGTTTTCGGCAACAAACAACGCATCAAAGTATGAGGCCCTCATTCCTTGACTGAGACTAGAAATTGACTGTGAGGTGTATAACTTATTAGTCCACACTGATTCATAATTCATTGCCTCTTAGTTGGAGGGGGAGTTTGATATCTATAACCTTCAACTGCCCTAGTATTGTAGCATTATAAAATTACTCTTAACCTATATAAGAGAATATCAGATTACCATGGTCTTCAAGAGCAAAATGTTCGAGCATATGCTCTTTCTAAACTTGCTACATCAATGACAGGAAATGTTTATAAGAGAAAGTATATCGAGAAGATCTACTTTCCAAGTACTAAGGTTTCTGGGTCATATAATTAATTGATGAACTAAGGGAGACTTTCTGGATTGACTTCATCTTATAAGACCCCATGACTGTAACATGACTGTGGAGGAAAGTAGCAAATTTCATAATTATTGGTGGCGAGTTGTATAAATGCGTCTTCATCGGACCGTATCTTAAATGTCTCCCGCATTCAGAAGCTGATTACGTACTTTAAGAAGTTCATTCAGGAGTATGTGAAAAATATCTATGAGGAAGAGCAATAGCTTATAAGATCATGAGACAAAGATTTTATTGGCCTATAAATAAACATGACACACTTGTGTTTACTCAAAAGTGCAAAAACTATCTATTGTATTCCAATCTCACTCATATACCTACTCTAGAGCTTGCATCACTTTAGAGCCCTTAGCCTTTCATCTAATGGGGGATAGATATAATGGGACCCTTCCTTATAGTCATTGGATAATGGAAATTTATTATCGTGACTGTAGATTACTTCACCAAATGGGTGGAGGTAGAACATTTGGCAAAGATTACAGAATCTAATGCTAAATAATTTCTGTGAAAGAATATAATATATCATTTTGGCATCACTGTAAAGATCATCACAGATAACGAGACATAATTTACTGGAAAAATCTTTAACTCTTTTTGTAAGAATTTTCAAATTCAACTCATCCACACAACTGTCACCCATCCTTAAGCAAATGAGAAAATAAAGATTACAAATCGAATAATTCTAAAAGGACTGAAGACAAGCCTAGGGAAGGCTGGGTGATAATGGGTTGAAGAACTTTCAAATGTCCTCTAGGCTTATCAGACTACTACCAGAACTCCTACGGGAGAAATCATGTATAATTTATTATTTGGTATAGAAGTAGTTATACCGATTGATATTGGGGTCTAGAGCAATAGAGTTCAGACTTTTAATTTCAATAATAATGAAGAGAAACTCAGAAGAAATTTAGATCTCCTCTCATAGTTAAGAGAAGAAGCCTCACTTAGGACCGCTACATACCACCAAAGGATTGCTCATCACTACAATCAGAGGGTGAAACCTCGATCTATCTCTATTGGGAACTTAGTTCTGTGTAGCATCGAAGCCACTGGAAAAGGCCCTCAGCGTAATAAGCTCTCTTCCCTCTAGGAGGGTCCTTATTTAGTGGCAGCTATGGTAAAGCCTAGTACCTTCAAACTAAACGATGCTAATGAAAAATACTCCCATGAACTTAGAATGTTAGCAATCTTTGTAATTATTTTCAATAGGTGTTGATAATACTACTTGTCTTATGTTAGGTTATTGATAGTATTTAACTTGTGTTATATTCCCGCAAGTGATTATGTATAGTATCCTTCAAGTATTATTATGCTGACCTTTCATACATCCCTTGTGTGTTGATTGGGGTAGAACTCTTCTAGCCCCCATATCCACAAATTATACTAGGGAATTATTATATTATCTTATATAATACAGTAATATGATCTTCACTTTATTATGATGTTATCTTCTCGTATAAAAGATAAAAACCCCTCAATATCTTTATCCATGATCCTAGAAATACACAATCATCATTGTATCTCAATCACCAGATGATCAATTCCTATAGGATTTGATTCGACCTCTTTCATACATGTTAAAAAATTATCAAGAAAATGCTTTAATAAATAACCTTAGATATTTCAAGATATCTGAGGATGTCTCTCACATTCACTCAAGTAGAAAAAGACCACCAAAATATTTTTCATTGAAATAAAACTGAGTCAATTTTATATACATATGAGAAGAAGAAAAAAGAGGAACACTAATAATTTCTTAATATATAACTGAACATCACGTACATCATTTGAAAGAATTAATACCAAACACATGTACTCATCATTATAAAGAAAACAAAGTGGTACAACCAATATCAGAGCAATCCTATAGGATCTCAATATCATCCTCATTCTTCTCGAGGGAAAAGACCTTATGTAACAAACTGTCTATCTCTTCACCACCAGAGTCTGAAGAAGGGTCACCAGAAGCCTGGTTAGGTATCAACCCCTCGATATTTGCTCCAATCTTGGGCTGGATCATATGCACGCCCTTCATAAAATCTCTGATAAAGCCCTCCTCCATACACTCTACTTCTAAATCCTTCACCTTCATGTCATAGATATGGTTGTGAGCTTCCTAAATGCGATCCTTAATAATTATCTTGAAGACAATAAATTTCTTGAATTCTTCTATATCTGTAGACGATAACTGTTGGGCTTCCTTCTTAGATAATATACTCTAGAGCCTATTGTTCTAAGTTTCAAGGATATACTGATCTTTCATTTATTGATTGATCATCATCTACGCATCCACCAACTCAACATATAGATGATCATCTATTAATTCTATGAGGAGGCTGAAGTTATCATATTAGCCAGCTCTGCCCTGCACTCCACTAGCTGCTCATCCACCACCTTCATCTCCTTGATTTTGCCATCATATTTTTTCTTATATTCTCCTTGATGATATTTAATATTCACAAATTCATTATTACAACCATTCAAAGTTTTGGTTATTTCAAGCTTTGAAATTTGTGTGCTATTCCAACTGAAGCAAAAAAAAAAAAAAAAATTTGTAAGAGACATCCTTTAAAAAAATACAAAAAGAAAAATGAAAAGGTGAACTCACCAACTTTTTAACTCGTCGATTGTTGCGGATCTATGGTTTATGATTTTGATGATAGCAAAAATTCTTTTTTCTCTATGACGACCTTTTTTATTAACATTTCAAGTCCACACGATCAGACTGCAATTTGGAAATAGCTCAAGATTGGGTATACTCGGTCTGAGTCAGTTTGTATACTTTTTCCATTCTTGAGTCTATTGTTCCTTAAAGATTTCTATTTTTGGTAACATTGTCCGGAATAATATTTATATCATCCTGAACGATCGGTATAAAGCAGAAACCCTAATTAGGGCATCCTCATTAAGGAAGTCGTCATAAGCTGATCGGCCTAGACGATACTTGTATCGGCCAGGACGAAAAGCTCAATTCTGAAAGAATCAGCCGCCATGATCAGATTAGGTATTCATTATTTTAGGAAATCAGCCAGAATGATATACACATCGTCCAGTACAATCTAACTCAATTATGCCTAAATTGATATGGTATCTTTGGAAAGCATTAAAGGCTGATTGATACGATCACATCGTCCGGGACGATTGTAGGATCATCCAGGACGATTTCCTGGATGATTTACATCTGTCAGAATCTATTCCAGGCGATGATCAGGATGATTGAAATCAATTTTAAACTAATCATCCGGGACGATCGTGAGATCGGCTAGGATGATGTAACCAATTTTCTTCTAATAGTCCCAAATCGTCTCAGGCTGATGAGCTGAATTTATACTGATCGTACAGAACGATATGCATATCGTCCCAGACGATAATGTCGAAACATGCATTAATGAGCTCGTTTTGAGATCTTCTATTTAAGCTATGACATGACACTTTATAAGTGTCTTTGGCAGCCATTGTAGCTTCGTTATTTTGGGGGAAACTTGAAGAGAGAGGTTAAAAGGGAGCGAGAAAGGGTGGAGTTTGAGAGAGAGAGAAGATCCTGTCTGGGGGGACTCAAGGGAGTATGGATGGGGTTCCACACGGTTCCTCCGGCAAGCTTGCACCTGAATACCGTCAGATTCAAGGCTTGTCTCGAGGGAAGTTTACCAAAGAAGAAGATCTCTTTGGTGTCAAAGGACCCAGCGACTCCGCCGCACCAGGGAAGGTGGAAGTGATTTTATAATGGCTTCTCCGCCTAGCTTTGGGGGATAAAGGAGAGACACTTAGTTTAGTGCAATATTTGGAGGGTGCCTCCAAGGAGTGGACGTAGGTCAAGGTTTGACCGAACCACTATAAATTCAGTGTGTTCTTTCTTTATTACTTCCGTATTTAATTTCCGCACTTTTGTTTTTATTGTGGTGATATTGATTTTGATTTGTGTTTTGATTGAAAAAATTTTTTATTACCAATTCACCCATATCTCTTAATTAGCTTTGGGCCAGTTCAGAGGGCCTAACATCCCTAACAAACTTTTAAGTGGTATTAAAGCACTTTCTAGTGTCATCTGAGCACTTTCAAGTGGTATCAGAGCGGGATTCATAAAAACTAAGTTTAAAACTTTTTGAATTTCGATCCATGGCTAATTTTTCTAATCGTAATATTGCGGAAGGATATTCAATCACCAGACCACCTTTATTTGAAAATATTACTTTTGATTTTTATAAAATCCGCATGACTACTTTCTTGCAATTGATTGATTTTTGCATGTGGCATATGATTTTAACTGGTTATTCATCACCGTTACGTATTATTAATGGAGTTAAAACTGATATTCCTTTTAATCAATGGAATAGAAAAGAACAAGTAAATGCTCAATTGAATGCAAAATCTTTAAATTGCTTTTTCTGTGCTTTAAATTCTGAAGATTTTATGTTAGTAGCTACATGTACTACTTGTAAGGAAGTTTGTGATAAACTACACACTATATACGAAGACACTAGTGAAATCATGCAATCCAAGTTGAATATGTTAATGCATGATTTTGAACTATTTTTCATGAAATCTTTTGAAACGATCTTAGACATGTATACTAGGTTCATTAAAATTATAACATCATTGCATGCCTTAGGAAAAAGAATTTTCAAAATTTGAAAAAGTTAACATAATTCTTCGCTGTTTACTTGAAAAATTTGATGCCAAAGTTGTTGTTATTTGTGAATCAAAATATTTGAATGAATATTCTATTGATAATTTGATTGACTAACTCATTGCCTACGAGCAAGGGTTGGGTCAAAGACTTTTGGATGTAGGTGAAACGATTGTTCTAAAAGCTGAAGATATAGAAAGAGATAGCTTAATTGGTGACGAATGCAATGACTTGACAAGCAAATCACAAAGCTCACCAAAGCATAAGTAAAAGTGAAAAAAATGTAAAAATGGTAAGGACGTTCATATTTCTTCTAATGTTATTTACTTTCGATGTAGGAAGCCTGGACATATCAAAAATTAGTGTCCTAATTTAAGAATTCTTCCTACGAAAGAAAAGGGTAAGGCGAAACAAAATTTGAACTGGGGAAATAATGAAAAGCAAAAAATCTCATGGGCAGACCTGATTTCTGAAGCATCGGATCAGGAGAAAGATAATGGTTAAAAGCCTTATTTGTGTGTTTGTGGTGTGTTTTATTTTTAGTTATTTTTTGTTTTTTATTTTGTTTCAGTTTTATTTTGTGTTTTTTTCTTTGTTTATTCTTTGAATTTTTTTTTTATTTTTGTTTTGTGAAATTTTTTCGCTGATCAACACATTCTTTTTTCTAAAAATGAAAAATCTACTTCCTTTTTTTTCTTGAAATCTTTGGTAAGTTATGATTGACTTCTCTAAAAATAGTCAAAAGAAGGAAAATCATGTTTTTGACTCTCAATCTCTATTTTCTAAAAGAGGTTATTCTACTTTTGATTTAAAATCTTTTTCATATTTTAAATTAGTCTTTGAAACTAAAATTTTTTATCTCCATACATTTTATTTATCGCGTAGAAATCTTTTACAAGTTGTTGAATCTAACTCATAATTTTCTTAATCAAGAATTCGCTTTATCAATAGGATGGGTCTTTTATTTTTAAGATTTCAGAAAGATAGAATGTTAAAAAAAAATTGGCCAATGATGCCAAAAATAAAAGATGCGCAAAGACGCCAAATTGAAAAATATACACAAAGTGTATCAAAAATCAAAAGATGTGTAAAGAGCTCCATTCAAATTGACAAGAGGCATAAAATGAGCTCATAAAATTTAATGCTTACCATTCTTGTACTTCTTAAAAGCTTAAGAAAATCCTTGATACTTTCGATACTTGATTTTAAAAAACATGATTCCTGAATCAACAATTCGTGCATTAATATTCTATTAGATATATTTTATGAAAGAAGTTTTAAAAAATTAGTGTTTCTTTTTCTAATTTATTCCTTGATTTAGATATTGAATTAAAAGTTTTTGAGTCTTTTTAAAGAACTTGAGTTTGGATTATCAAATTCTGAATTTCTAACCTTTTTTGGGCTATGCGTTGTCAATCCAATTCTACTAAGTTTTTTATTAAAACAAAGAGGTAACTTCTCATTTTAAGAATATTTATTTTTTCACTAGACCAGAGAACGTTTTTTTGTCTTTTATTCATTTTATTTTTTGTTTGTGCCTCCTCTCTTTTTGATAATGTCAAAGGGGGAGAACGTATTGTTGAATTTTTGTACTGTTTGTATCTCTTTTTTTTATTTTTTTTTTAAAACAACAAAAATATTTTTATCTCCCCTAGTTTTTAAAGTTTTATTCTAGTGAGGGGGAGATTAGGAGAGTGTGTTTACTTTTTGAAAATTCAAATTGAAATATTTGCCATCATAAAAAAGAGGGAGATTGTTGTGGATCTATGGTTTATGATTTTGATGATAGCAAACATTCTTATTTTTCTATGACGGCCTTTTTTACTAACATTTCAGGTCCACACGATCAGACTGCAATTTGGAACTAGCTCAAGATTGGGTATACTAGGTTTGAGTCAGTTTGTACACTTTTTTCCTTTCTTGTGTCTATTGTATTTTGCGTTGCTCCTGATGATTTGTAGCTTGGAAGATTTTTTGTTATTCCCTAAAGATTTCTATTTTTGGTAACATCGTCCGGGATGATATTTATATCGTCCTAAACTATCGGTCCAAAAGCAAAAACCCTAATTAGGGCATCCTCATTAAGGAAGCCGTCATAAGCTGATCGGCCTGGATGATACTTGTATCGGCCAAGACGATAAGCTCAATTCAGAAAGAATCAGCCGCCATGATCAGTTTAGGTATACATTATTTTAGGAAATCAGCCAGGATGATATAAACATCATCTAGGACGATTTAATTTAATTATGCCTAAATTGATTTGGTATCTTTGGAAAGCATTTATGGCTGATTGATACGATCACATCGTTCGGGAAGATCGTAGGACTGTCCAGGACGATTTCCTGGATGATTTACATTGGCCAAAATCTATTCTGGGCAATGATCAGGATGATTGAAATCGGTTTTAAACTAATCATCTGGGACGATCGTGAGATTGGCCAATACGATGTAACCAATTTTATTTTGATCGTCCCAAATTATCTTGGGCTAATGAGCTGAATTTGTAGTCATCGTACAGGATGATATGCCTATCGTCCTGGACGATAATGTCTACAACTTGCATTAATGAGCTCGTTTTTAGATCTTCTATTTAAGTTATGACATGACACTTTGTAAGTGTCTTTGGCAGTCATTGTAGCTTCATTCTTTTGGGGGAAACTTGAAGATAGAGATTGAAAGGGTGGAGTTTGAGAGAGGGAGAAGATCCTGTGAGAGGGGACTCAAGGGAGTGTGGAGGGGGTTCCACACAGTTACACCGTCAAGCTCGCACTTGAATACCATCGGATTCGAGGCTTGTCTCGAGGGAAGTTCACCAAAAAGAAGATCTCATTGGTGTCAAAGGACCCGACGACTCCGCCGCACCAGGGAAGGTGGAAGTAATTTTGTAAGGGCTTCTCCGCCTAGCTGTAGGGGCTAAAGGAGAGACACTTAGTTTAGTGCAATACTTGGAGGGTGCCTCCAAGGAGTGGACGTAGGCCAAGGTTTGACCGAACCACTATAAATCCGATGTGTACTTTCTTTATTACTTTCGCATTTAATTTTTGCACTTTGGTTTTTATTGTGGTGATATTGGTTTTGATTTGTGTTTTGATTGATAAATTTTTTATTACCAATTCACCTCTATCTCTTAATTAGCTTTGGGCCAGTTCATAGGGCCTAACATCCATAATAAACTTTCAAGTGGTATCAGATCACTTTCTAGTGTCATCTGAGCACTTTCATTGACAACCAACACACTAATGTTTTAAAATAGTTTATAGAATGCGTGACTTAGATGGAGAGATACGATGACCTTTACTAGTGACTATCAAAATTTCCTCCACCTATTTTTTGGATGCCCGCTGATCACCCTCACTCCCTGGTTATTTAGAAGTAACTTTTGAAGGTTGGGTAACAGCCTTTAGAACTTTCACCAACTTCTTTAGCATTTGTACATGCAATCTTCCTTCTTAAGTAGATAATCTCACCTTAAAAAAATATTCTTCATCTATATATCTGTTCAAATAATGCACCTCATAATGAAGGGAGTCAACATTAGAAAGTTTGAGTGTCTTTAATATATCTTCTGCTCCAATATGTAGGGGAATTGATAACTCCTTTAATTTTGCTCATTTTTCTAAGAGATTCCAGTCATTTTGCATAAAAAAGAAGGCACTAATCCAACCTTTTGATGGATCTCGAGTATGAATATCCAACCACCTAGATCTAAAAGAGATACAACCCTACCTTTCACTAATAAGATGATCAATCCAAGAAAGGCATTTGTAAGATAGGAACGCTCCACAACCTCAAAAAAATACGGTTAATCCCATTATGATTGACATGGCTCTATAAGAAAGTTGGGACAAACTCACTTTACAGATCTTAAAAATATCAGTCAAATCAAGAGATGATGGAAATCGTAGCCCTACTCGCAAACTAAATTCATGTACCGTCACAAATTCTAGAGGAGGAAAACGAGAGTAATCAGACCTTGTCGACACCTTCATCACCAAATCATTAGGAAAATATAATTTTTTCCTAAAAGCAATCAAAGAATCACCAGTTACAGTGGAGATAACATCATTAGTTTTGGTCGTCTTATGAGTCTTTTTTAAATCGTCAAATCAGGCAATAAGGCAATCTTCTTTGGCTGGGGGAACTTTTGTGGATGTGTGATCACCCATTTCAACTTCTATACTAAAGAGGAGTACTAAATTTAAGTAGGAAAAGTAACTTACAAAAAAAATAGTAAAAAGCCTCTAGAGCATGAAGAAAAATAGGAGAGAAAGAAAAGAAAGACTGGGAAAATTCCAACTTCTATATAAGAGGAGAGGCACTAGGTTAAGTAGAGAAAGTCACTTACATAAAACAACATAAGGCCTCGATTATAAGAAAGACAGAAGGAGAAGAAAGAAGAAGGTGAAAGTTTCCCCCTGGCCCTAGGGGGGTATTTATAGCATTTTTACTGGTTTCGAAATATTCCAGATTTTTTTTTTGAATTTTTGGAGAATTTTCAGTTAAAAAAAAAGTTGGCAATTTCAAAACCACTAGTGGCGAATTGCTACCCACCAGCTAAAAGGCACACGACACCATGCAGGCTTGGCACGGGACAAGAGGGGTGCGGGACAGCCAAAAGCGTGGGCCTGGAGTGTCGTGCGCGCAATTCTGACGCCGTCGGTGGTGACAGCGGCTGACTGGTCGGTTCGGGCGGATCGGCTACGTTCACAAATTCAAGTCAAATTTTTTGCCTGGACATGCCAAATCGAATGTTTTTGGGGTCCCTGTGACAATTTTTTGATGTTATGGTATCTATTTTAGCTCTTTTAAAGCCATTTGGGGCTTATATATGAAATATCAGATTTCAAATCACATAAAAATTCTCCAACATTTGTGACACATATTTTTGGACTCCTGGAACCTCGACATCCATTATTAAGGGGATAACTGATATATCATCAAAAATTATCTTGATCAAGTAAGAATCTCGAGGCAAAATAAAGTTGGAAGCTTAAAAAATTAAACCTTGGATTATCTAAACTCTGGTTTCAACAAACTTATAGTCAAACTGAGCTTTTCGAAAATACAAATCCAATGACACCAAATTCAACTAAAATCGACCCCAAATGAGTCTAAATCAAAGACTTGAAGCAATGTTGGAAGGTTCAAACCCCTATTTGGATTACTAAACGGTTTCAAAACATGACATTCTTATAGTAAAATTAAGAAGCTCAACATGATGAATCCAATGAACCCAAGATCACTAAATTTTGATATCATTAAGACCTTCAAATGTCTGACAAATATTCCATGATCAAGGGATTTAATATCAATTGTCCATTCGAACTACTCCACGTTTTCCCTTGATCCTCTTATTTATGGGTCATGCCATCTTCAAATAACTATAATAGCCCCTCATTTCTCTTGAGAGGGGACCCAAGCAAGAAGAAGAAGAGAAGAAGAAGAAAAGGAGGGAGGGAAGGAAGAAACTCCTCCTCAATCATCGCCAGAATTCTTCCCGACTTCCACGGGAAGTCGAAATTCTGCCTGTCTTCCACGGGATGCCGAAATTCTGCTCGACTTCCACGGGACACCGGAATTTTGCCCAAATTCCACCGTATGCCAGAATTCTGCCCAACTTTCAAGTAACACACGAATTCTCCTTGACTTCCATGGGTCACCAGAATTCTACCTACCTTCCAAGTAATACTAGAATTCTGCGTGACTACCAAGTGACATCAGAGTTCTATCTGATTTTCAAGTGACTTTGGTATTCCACCTGATTACCCAACATCATCGACTATCAAATTCTTGATTGTAACCAATGAGTTGATTATTGTAATCTGATCGTCCTAAATTATAAGGGTAAATCAGCCTCTTATACCTCAAGCAAACACTAATGGAATTCACTCAACTGGGCATGGCCCCATGGTTTTTCCTTTTCCAGGGTTTCCACGTAAAAATTCTAGTGTTTTTATTTCTCTCTTGTTTGTGTGTTGGATATCCGTACAATGCTAAGATGAAAACTTTATAACTCTATCACCTCATATATTCTAGCCTGCAATAAACATAACTTCTATTTATCATCTATCAGTGTCTTCATCAACATGTTTATATAATTCTGAGTTATGTATAACTTCTCCAAAAACAATTGATCAGCTTCTATGAGTAAATGAATAAATTGATATGGAAGGTGGATAAGTTTCATCTTGGCATAACATTTTGCATTCTAGCTAGATGAAGATTATTCGCGCTATCATTATATAATTTACTATACCTTAGCCCTTTGCTAATTTCTACTATAAAGCTATGTAACCACATAATTTTCTTCCTAGCCTTAGTGGTAAAGATATATTTACCCTTTTTTTAAGAGAGAAGCATTCTTTTATTACATACAATCCAAAACTCACTATAATTGTCATGCCCTAGGGTCTAATAGAATGATTGAATAGTTCGACCTATATATCAATTCATTAATATATATATATATATATATACCCAGTTGGCATAACCTCTATACATCAGTTGGTTTAAGAATTAGATTATAAAATAATATCTTAATTATTTTAATTCAGAAGATCCTGACTCAATCTTTTTACTTAATTGAGCCTCTTCCTTTTCCTGAAAATAAGAGAAATGTTGTAGAATGAGCAACACGGGCTCAATAGACTTCTATTACAAACCTATAATAGATAGCAATATGCATTTAAAAACTTATCAGCAGTTTATTTAAATATATAATCAATTAGTAAAGAATAAGCAAATATATCATAATATGAGGTCTTATAATTATCAAACGATAGAGTTATCATTTCTACCTTTACAATTCCAACTTTCATAGAAATATTGGAGGTGTCTACGAACTCTTACTATATTATAGTCTTAATAACACTTACTTTCTTATTTCATCAAAGTTTATTTAATAACATCTGAATCTAGCTTAATCAGAACATAATAGTATTTATACATTAATTATTAAAATTTCAAATTATACATTACCTATGAAAAATGCACATACCTTGATGTGTGCTTATAACTCAATTTTCTCTTATAAATCTCTTAAACCTCCCATGAGTACATTGATAAAGTTGGGCCAGAATAAAACATAATAGAATATATAGAGTAATCTTCTACGCCCTTATTTTGCAAGTGGGATAAGAATCCCCCCCATATCCACATAAGGTAGATGGGACTAAAATATAATATATAGGGATAAGAGTGAAATCAAGCCAAGGCGGCTCGTGTGTCGGCTCGAACTCGAATCGATAATGAGATTGTGAGCTGAGCATATTGAGCCGCAATTGAGCGCAAGCTCTAACTTGAACTTGTTTGTTAAATATGCTCGAGTTTGAGCTTAATGAGGCTCGACTAATGAGCTCGCTAGCTGGCTCCAATGAATGTTAAAGTTTTTTAAAATAATTTTTTTTTCTTACATTCGAACAATTTAAAAAAGTTTATGATTATAACTAATAAATCTTGTAGCAGTAAAGTAACTATTACTAATGTAGCAGCGGCTTCAAAAAAATTGTATAAAATGCCACTCAAAGAAAGAAAAAGCTATAGGAATTAATGTATATTTTAGATATTTTCAATGAACAAGAAAAAGTGGATTGATAATGAGCTTCAAAAGCATTATATAAATTGTCACCCAAGGTTTTTTCTCTCTTTTTATTTTTTTTTATTTTTTTGAAGAAATGTATATAGCAATTTTATTCAATACAGAAAGATACAAAAACTAAGTGATTGAATCACAATCACATTCCTCCTTTAACATAGGAATAAAAATAGGAGGAATCTTATTATCACCTTAATCTTCCCAAAAAAATCTAAAGAACTAGCATAGTTAGCACAATAGTCCGCTAACTTATTACAATTTATCTTTCTAAAGTTAAACAAAACTTGATTAAAATCAAAGAGAAAAGAAAAATCTTCATGCTTAACAAACTTTTCCTTAACGGGCTCCTTGTTGAATATCCTATGTACAAGGTTGATCACATTCTTGTTGTCTCCTTCTACAATGATGCCTTTCGAATCAAACATCCAATCTTTGATGAAGTCTTTGAATGATAAAATAGATAAGAGCTCCACTTGTGCTGAATCCCAATGCATACAATTTAGTCCAAAGGCACATAAAAATCTGCCCTTATGATCTCTAATGACAACTCCCACTCCAACAATATAGTTGCTTCCGAAAGAAGCATCAATGTTGAGCTTAATCCATTCGGGAGGTGGGGGACACCAAGAATAATACGACAGCTTAAAAAGCTAATTAGAATCCTAGTTGCATGAATTTTGATTAAGAATATGAGAAGCATATGACATATTTAAGGCATTAGTAGCAATAACGTTCAGACTGTCTTATTTACTTCCATGAACAATTTTATTTCTACTCTTCCAACATAAGAAAATAGCAGTGCATTATAGATTTCAAGTAAAAGGATTGGTATAAACATAAGATTGAAGGCCTGATAAACAATCTTCCACATAACCGAAATAAGGGTCTGAGAACCCCCATTTTCTGAATAGATTTACGGTATTTGCTAATTTTGAACATTTGACAAAAATGTGTTCGGTATTTTCCAGCACCATACGTCCTCTTGGGAAATCATTGTCATCCAACAGCCTTCTATATGATAAAAAATTTGTTTTAGGAAGTGCTTTGTTAAGCAAATGCCACCAGAACAAGTCAATACATGGCATTAGTTTCATCTTTTTCTCTCCACCTCCAATGACAGTCTTCAACATCAACTGAGCTTGCATTCTGATGAATCAACAGTGAAATCATTTTCTCAGAACAAATGAGAATTAGCTCCAGACAGTCTACAATCAGTTCTGGACAAATTTTAATCTCCAAAATGACGTCTACCAGCTAATGACCAAGGAACCTTAGTAACTGAGATTCGTCCCATTCGCCATTTCGTATTCATACATCAAGCTTTAAATCTTCATTCAAATCTGAAACAAATGTAGGCCAATTATATATGGATTTATAAAAAATCCATGTATCATTTAAGACGTTGATCTCTGAACCCGTAGTAGCCTTCCACTTGATAATTGAAGTTAAAGACTTGAAACCTGAAATAATCACTTTCCATGTTGAAGAGCAGTTCTTCTTAGAATCATATTTCAACAATTGATTATCATACTTAGCAATAAGATTTTTATTTAGTAATGAGCCAGGACTAGAAAACAGATTCCATGCAAATTTTTCCCTCAAAGGACCCACCTTACCCACCACTGACTGCATTCCCTGTCCTCCAAACCTCAACGGACAACACAACTTCTCCCAAGAGACATAATGTAAGTCTATGCTCCCATCTTGCTTATTCCATAAAATTCCCTACACATTCTATCCAAATCATTCAAAACTCCCTTAGGGACTAAAGAATGAGTAGATAGAAAATTAGGGAGAGAAAGAAAAACCATCTTGATAAGTAATAACATTCCAAAAATAGAAATAAACCGATTACCCCAAACATTTAATTTACCAACATCCTTCTCCATTAGGAATTGGAAATCTAAAACTCTCAACCTCCTCAAAGCAATTTTAATCCCAAGATACATCATCTCTTTTACCACTTTGAAATCCAACAACCTTGAAATGGAAGTCCTTCTAGTATTTAAAGTAGAACTGGAAAAATTGATATTGGATACCAAAGTTAAAACAACTCTGAGCAAAGGAATTTGAAAGCAATTGGGAGCATAAAATAAACAAATAAGGCGACAAGGGGCATCCTTGTCTAAAACCACATCTAGCCTCAATCAAATTTGTAAAACTCCCATTAATAGAATTAGAAAACTTAGGATCATACACACATTGAAGAAAAAGATTAGAGAATGCCATATGAAAAGCCCAATACCTGAAGAGCTTGCTTGAGAGTAGACCATCCCATACTGTCATAAGCTTGCTCCATATCTATTTTTATTTCCATAAGCTCTTTTACGGATTTTGAAAATCTAAACTTACTGAATAATTCTTAAATAAGTACAACATGATCATAGATTGAATGCCCTTTCACAAAAGAAACTTGTTCCTTAGAAATAACTTTAGGAATGATGAAATTAATCCTATTCATGAGCATCTTAGCCACAATCTTGTAAATTGACAAACAAATGCTTATTGGTCTAAAGTTTGAAGGAAAGGCTGAATTTTTAGTTTTAGGAATGAGAATCACTAAAGTTTCCCTTCATTTAGGACACATGATGCCCTTCTTAAAAAAAAACCATTAATAGCATTCCACAAGTCTTCTTTGATAATCAACCAATAAGCCTTAATAAAAGAGTAAGAGATACCATCAATACCTGGAGTGATATTAGCTTCTAAATTGAACACCACCCTTTCCAAGTCCACAATGGTAAAATTAGCCCTCAACATCCTTTTATATGTATCATTTAGTACATGAATAGGAGCCGGCCACCCTTCCAGATTACATGACATGTTCTTCCATTTATTATTAAAGAAATCAAAGAATATACCTTCAATTTCCTTAGGATATTCTTCCCATTCTCCTTGAGTATTTTTGATCTGATGGATCCAATTGCTTTTGCGCCTTCCCAAAACATAAGCATGGAAGAATATGATCATGCCCATGCTCCACGAGAAGAAAAATGCAACACCATCTTCTTCTTCTTAGGCTTTTAGCATTGGGCGACAGACTCGCTCTTTTATGGAGAGCTTGTGATAAGGCACGTGAGCTTATATTTATTGTATGAGCTGGCTCATGCGCATCACAGTGCTCCCAAAGGAAAATTTTCCTTTAGAGTTCCCACTACCCTGTTTCACTTCATATTCTTTTTTAATGCCATTTATATGTTCTAAAGCTTTCAATTAGTAATTAAAGAAATATTGGTGGGAATTCATACCATATTATTTTGATTTTGTGAATTCCTAAGCAATGGAATTACATTCTCTCCTCCTTACAGAAATGTTTTTACTAACATTTTAAACACATTATTGTCAATATAAGTTTTGATATAGTTATCTCACCTCACCTTCTTTTTCTCAGGTTGCTTCTCACTCTGATATGTTTTTATATTAGACATTAACCATATAAATTTAATTTTTTTCTTAACTATTATATATCATATGTCATAATGCACTCAAGTTCATCTCGATAAGTTAGATTTTGTTTAACTTTTACTTCCTATTTATAGTCAAACTAAGTCTTAATATAGTTATATCATCATCTCAACTTCTTTTCCCATGTTATTTCTCACTATGACCTATGCTTCTATAAGACATTAACCATAGAAATTTAATTATTTCTTGACTATTTTATATCTATACTAGAATGCACTTATGTTCTTCTAGATTAGTCATATTTGGTTGAACTTTTATTTTATCTTTGGGAATTCTTTGAACTAGATCCAATGCAAATTTTCTTAATACTAATATGTAAAATATATTAAGAATATGTATGTTTTGATATGATAGGAACAGTTTAAAATTTTGATTCCACTTATTTTATTCAATCTAAATGGTCCCATATACCTAAAACCTAGTTTACAATCTTTTCTAATCTTCTTACCCCCTCTATCATATTGACCTTCAAATATACAAATTACCAACATAAAATTTCATAAACATATGCTACAAATCAAAATATTTCTTCAATCTATACTTTGATATTTCTAATCTATATCTGATCAACTTAATCTTCTTTCATAGACATATGCTACCAGATTATTTCATCTTTAGGAATTCTTTGAACTAGATCCAATACAAATTTTCTTAATACTAATATGTAAAATATATTAACAATATGTAAGTTCTAATATGATAGGAACAATTTAAAATTTGGATTTCCACTTCTTTTAATCAATCCAAATGGTCCCATATACCTAAAACTCAGTTTACAATCTTTCCAAATCTTCATACCCCCTTCAACATATTGACCTTCAAATATACAAAATTATTAACATAAAATTTCATATGCATATGCTACAAATAAAAATATTTCTTCTATCCTGAGATATTTCTAATCTTTATCTGATCAACTTAATCTTCTTCAATTAGTAATTAAATAAATATTGGTGGGAATTCATACCAGATTACTTTGATTTGGTGAATTCTTGAGCAATGGGCATTACATTCTCTCCTCCTTACAGAAATGTTATTACTATTATTTTAAACGTACATTATTATCAAAATAAGTTTGGATATAGTTATCTCATCTCAACTTTATTTTTCATGTTGCTTCTCACTATGATATGGTTTTATATTAGAAATTTACCATAGAAATTTAATTATTTCTTAACTATTATATATCATATGCCAGAATGCACTCATGTTCTTCTCAATAAGTCAAATTTTGTTAACGTTTACTTCATATTTATAGTCAAACTAAGTCTTAATACAATTATATCCTCTCAACTTCTTTTCCCATGTTATTTCTCACTATCAAGGCGCTACTCATTAAAAGTTATCACGCAAGGACTCTCTATTTCCTCCGCCTGAGCGACTCTGAGGAAATTTAGGTCTTTATCCTTCGATCACATTTTTTACTCGATTGCCTACTATTTCTTCATGATTTTCATTCTCTTATTCAGTTTTAATTTGTCAACTTTCATTTATGTTTGTTTTCCCATCTCTTTTTCGAGTTGTTTTACGCTCGGGTGTTAGGACTTGCAGTTTTTTTGGGAGATGATGACACAGTTGTCATCTATCCCTCCTCCTTAGCTTTCTAATGGAAAATCATGTTCTTTTAAAGAAGTTTTAGCTGGATCTTTGTCCTCTTCTGCCAAGCTTCACTTTGTGCATTCCTCCTTCAAAGGATTCCCGATGTTGTTGCTTGATGATTCCGTGTTTTCCTTACTTGCATCTCCTTTTGCTCTTACTCTTGTAGGAAAATTTATGCTTAAGCGCACTAATTTAGATGTTATTTGGAAGTTCTTCTTAAATCTTAAATTTTTTGGTTCTTTTCAGGTGGGGTTAATGGACTCCTGGCATATTTCGATTCAGCTGAGTAATGATTTGGACTATAGCCATATTTTTTCTAGGAGGGCTTATTACATACAGAGTTGTCAAATACAGTTACTTAAATGGTCTCCAGACTTTGATGTGTAAGAAGAATCTTCTATTACTCTAGTTTGGATTTCTTTTCCAAATCTTCTTTTACATTTCTTTAATTCCTAGATTTTATTTGGTTTAGCTTTTATATTTGGTAAACCTTTGCAAACGGATCAGGCTATAACATCCATATCGAGGCCATATGTAGCTTGGGTTTTAGTTGAGCTAGATATATCTAAGAAACACCCTTCTAAGGTATGGATTGGTTCAGAACTCAATGGCTATTTTCAAAAAATTGAATTGGAAAACTTACCTATTTTTTGTTCGCATTGTAAGATGCATGGACATGGGTTATATGCTTGTTATAAATTACACCCTCATCTGTGCAAGCCTAAGGAAACTATTACTCTTTCTAATAACTTAGATTTAAATTCTGTTGAGTTGGTTTCAGTTATTCCTAATCATGTTACTAATGTGGCCAATGATTCTCTTGGGCTTGATCATAGTATTGTTGTTGTTAATTAGGCTCCAAATAAGGTGGAACTGATCCATATTTCCATGGAGGATCTGTGGAAAGGACATGAAGTTAATCTTAACTCTAACTCCCATTTAGCTATTGATTCTAGTAAAGTGGCTGACCAAAATATTGAGGTTCTTCTAAATAATGTTGCTTCTCCTATGGATCCTCTTTTGGAGGATGATTTGATTAATAATATGGTGGTGGAGGATGATACTATGCAAGCTATTTTTACTAAACATGTATTCTCCCAAACTGAGGTTGAGAAGATAGAAGATGTTTAGGTTCACAATGAAACTTATATGACAAGTGATGCTTCCTATGAGGAAAGAGAAATGGTCTTTCCTAAGGAGCATTCATATATGGGTAATGATGGTAACTTTCTTTAAATACAAATTATAATAGTGATGCCTTTATTGATAATGAGCACATGGACATGTTGGTTAAATGTTATGCTAGAGATGATAATGATACTAGTTTTTCTAAGGGACGTGGTAGGAGAGGAAGGAATCCTAAAGCCATTGTTATTCAAACTCAAACTCCTAGAAACATCCATTCTCTTAATTTTAAGTAATTTTGTTTTTATGTTTAATGCTATTATTTATAATGTTAGGGGTATTGGCTGCCCCTCCTCTAAACTTAGTGTTAAAAACTTATGTCGTATCCATAATGTTTCTCTTCTTATTTTACTTGAGCCTCTTGTACCTTCTGATAAGTTACTTAGTACTACTAAATTCGTGGGTTTTAAACATTCTTCCTTTAATGTCTCTAATAAAAATTGGGTTTTTTGGAAAGATTATGTCAGGGTTGAAATTATTGGTGATTTTAATCAAGTTATTCATTGTAATATTGAGAGTTCTAATTTGCAATGTTGCGCTTCCTTTGTTTATGTTGCTTCTTCTAGGTATACTAGAAAGATTTTATGGGATCAAAATTTTTAGTTTCACACTATCTGTTCTCTTTCTTGGCCAATTGGAGGAGACTTTAATACCATTGCAAACCCGTCTTAATGTACTCCCTATCTATCAATCTATGGAAGATTTTAATAACATGATTATGGATTATAATCTTATTGATATTGGCTTTTGTGGTGACAACTTTACTTGGCATCATGGTCATTTATGACAAAGATTAGATAGTGTTTTATTTAATGATTCTTGGTTGTATTCTTTTGATTCTACTAATGTTGAACATCTGAGCAAGATCCTCTCGGATCATTCTCCTCTTCTCATTAAAATTAAGCTGAGATTGAGAGATGTTTCTTCTCAATTTAGGTTCCAAAATATATGGTTATTGCATGATATTTTTATGAATGTGGTGAAAGATAACTGGATTGCCCCTTTACACCCAGACATAACTATTTCTGATATGCATAGATTATGGTACAAACTGAAAAGACTTAAGTTTGTTTTGAACTGGTGGAATCATAATGTGTTTAAGAATATTTTTTTAACATTTTAATTGTGGAGGATAAAGTTAATTTCCAGGAATCTCAATGCAAATTATATCCTTCTAAGGCTAACTTATGCCTTTTGAGGGAAGCTAAACATAGGCTTTTCAAGTTACAAGCTCAAGAAGAAATGTTTTGGAAGCAGAAAGTGGCTTTTAAACATCTTGTTGAAGCGGACAACAATACTAAATATTTCCATACTTTAGTTAAGAGGAAGCGCAATATTAATTGTATTCATAAAATTCAGAGGGTTGATGGTTCTATTACTGAAGATGACTCTAAAGTTACTAGCTTAGCTGTTCATCATTTTAAGAATCACCTTAGTAAAAATTTCATTCCTTCCACTATTCATAATCCTAATATTATTCCACATCTTATTTATCATGAGAATAATGTTTTCCTATCTAAGCCTCCTTCATTGGAGAAAGTTAAAGATACTATTTTTGGTATGAATTCAGAGTCGATTGCTGGGCTTGATGGTTTCACCTCAAAGTTTTTCTAGAAAACTTGACATATCATTGGTAATGATTTATTCTCCGTGGTTATGGATTTTTTTGAGGGTAATGCTATCCCTAATTTTTTTACTGCTACTTATATTGTGCTTATTCCTAAAATTAATTATGTATCTACTTGGAATGATTTTAGGCCTATTAGCCTTTGCACCTTTTATTATAAGTTGATCTCTAAAATTATGATGAGTCGTTTATCTATTTTCTTTCCTAAACTTATTTCTCCTTTTCAAATGGGTTTTGTTAAAGGTCGTGCCATAGCTGATAACATTCTTTTAGCTCAAGAGTTTTTTCATGATTTAGATGCCAAAGTGAGAGGTGGCAATATGATTTTGAAACTTGATATTTCTAAGGCATATGATAATATTGATTGGAACATTCGTTATGATATTATGAAGTTATTTGGTTTTGATTTTAAGTTTATCAATATCATTAAGCTTTGTATTAAAAGTCCGTATTTCTCTATCATTGTTAATGGTAAATCTAATGGTTTTTTTAGGCTTCTAATGGTCTGAGACAGGGTGATCCCATTTCTACGGCCCTTTTTATTATTACGGCTGATTAACTTTTTAACGGTCTGGCTGATCTCTTTAATAAGTCTCCCAGCTTGTATTTTAAAACTATTGGTTGTTTCCATATATCTCACTTATGTTTTGCGGATGACTTTATTATTTTTACTAATGCCTCTTTAAATAAGATTAGTAAATTGTTGAAGTTCTTTAAACATTTTGAATTGGAGAGTGGTTTGCCCCTTAATAGTCATAAATATGGCTTTATTTCTGCTAAGAAAGTTCCCTTGGATCATATTCTAGCTATTAAGAACTTAACTGGTTTCAATCATGTTGGTTTACCCTTAAAGTACCTTAGTGTGCCTCTTTATAAGGGTAGGAAAAAATCATTTGTTTTTGATGATTTAATTTCGGCTGTGTAAAATAAACTTCTATCTTGGGATTCCAACTTTCTTAGTTTTGGGGGTAGAATAACTCTTATTAAAAGTGTCCTTTACTCTATTCCTATTTATAACTTTCAAACTTTATTTCCTACTCAAGGTTGTGTGTAATAGGCTTGAGAAAATTATTAATAAATTCTTTTGGAAAGGGACTAGTAGCAGATCTAAAATTCACTGGTCTTCTTGGAATAAATGCTATTGTATTTTGAATGAAGTGGCTCTATGGTGTAAGTCGTTGAAGGATTTGGCTTTTTTTGTTTCTTTTAAGTTGTGGTATAATTTTTGTGCTAATGTGAGCCTTTGGGCTAATTTTATGAATGTTAAGTATTGTGGGGATAAGCATCCCACCATGTGTTGTTTTACTAAAGGGAACTCTAAAGTTTGACAACACCTATGGAAAGTTAAATGTGTTGAGCCATTTATCGATTGTGGTTTGGGTGGTGTAATATTTTCTTTTGGCAGAATCGTTGGTTGGGTGGCAATTCCATTGATTCTATCCTTAATACTTGTTCCAATGTTTCTGTGAAGGTTAATTATTTTTTCATGGATAATGGCTGGGATATTGAGAAACTCTCTAATGTGTTACCTAATTTTATCATTCAACAAATTTTTTAGATCCCTTTAAATATGAATTCTCTTGATGTTCAGATTTGTGCCTTCAATAGAGATGGTAAATTATTGTTAAAGGGTGCCTAACATTCCTTTAGAATTATGAAAGAAGCTTCTAATATTTTCAAAATGATTTGGCACCATAGTATTCCTTCAACAGTTTCTATTTTTCTTTAGCAGATTTTAGATAATTTCATTCCTACTGATGACAATTTGATTAAACGTGGTTTCATTATGCCTTCTAAAAGTCAATTTTGTTATTATTTGGAAAATATGCACCATGTGTTTGTCTTTGGCCCTTGTGCTGTTAAGGCCTGGACTTATTTTGAGGATATTTTGTAATTAAATTGCTTCAATGCTATGGCTTCTATTTATGCTTTATTGAATTGCTGGTTTGTTAATTCCAAAGGTCATATCAGGAATGTTATCCCTTCTCTTATCCTTTGGTACTTATGGTTGTATTGGAATAATTCTATTATAATGGAGTGGTTAGGAATCATCTTAGGATTATTCAAAATGTGAAAGATAAAATTAGGAACCTCTTTTCTACCAAGTTAATTTCTTCTATGAACTTCACAAAGTATCACACTACTGCTATTGATTTTGAGATTAATTTTAAAGTGGATAACAGACAAAAGGTTCCTAGAAGCATTATTTTGCTTAAACCTCCTGATAATTTCTTTAAGTTAAATGTGGATGGTTTTTTCAACAAGTCTATGGTTGGCTGTGGTGGAGTCATAAGGGACTTCAATGGTAACTACATTATTGGTTTTGCGGGTCCTATTTACAATGGGGATATTATTACTGCTATTTCTTTTGCTATCCTCTATAGTCTAAAGTTGTGTTTTTCTCTTGATTGTAATAATATTATGGTGGAAGTTAGATCTTCTTATTGTTTCCAGTCCCTTATCTTGAGGAATGATAATATTTGTTCTTCTAATTTGTTTTACATTAAGAGGGATATCCAAATGGTTCTGAGCATGCTTAAGTTTTCCTTTTTGGTTATTGAGAGAAATGGGAATGCTTGTGCTAAAGCCATGGCTAGGTGGGGTTATGCTTTGGATTATATGAAGGATTTTAGTGTTTATAATTTGCCGCTTCATGTTAGGGGCTTGTTAAAGCTGGACAAGCATTGTGTTCCTTATGTCAATTTTTAAGGTGGTGGAGGCAGCTATTTTTTGGTGGTTTTTATACTATTTCGTTAGCATTTTTATTGTGTGGTTGGATTGTTGTTATCCATACTGGTTTTCCTGGGTTTGTTGGTTCTTTGCCTTTGTTGAGACTATTTACTACTGGTTTCTCTTTATCTTGTTGTTCCTAAATGTATCCTTTAGGTCTTCCTATTTCCAAATTTTGGTTTAGAAGAATCCTGCTGGGTTGTGTCTGGATTGGTGGTATAGGTTGTTTAAGTATTTCTCTCTTATTAATTTTGGTGGTGTGCTGTTGGATGCCATTTTTTCTGAGAGGGCCATGCGTTGTCATGTTGGTCTGATAGATTTTCTTGGTGTTTTGAGTTTCCTGCTATTGTTAGTGAGAACGGGTGGTCTTGTTAGTTACTTTTTGGGACATTGCTTTCCTAGGAGCTTTGGTTGTTGTTCTGGCCCTTCGGTTTCTTTTTGCTGCCCTCTGTGTTGGTGCAGGTGGTGGGAGATTATTGGTATGTTATGCCTAATCGTGTTGGTTTTCATTTATGGAGGGGTTTTGATACTAGAATATTAGATCCTCTGGCATCTTCTCAGGCTTTTACTATTATTGATATTATCCTTTTGCTGTATAATTGCTTGATCAATCGGTGGTTTAACAAATAATATATCTATGGGATGTTTTATCTTTTTTTTGGTGGTAATTGTGACAATTATGGTTGCTATAATAGGTTTTTGTTATTTTTTTTTAGCCTTTATTATGTTTCTATCTTTTACTTTGTTTTGTAGAGTGTTTGCCTTACAATAACCGTGTTGTTGAGTGGATCAGAAGGATTGTGGATCTTGTTACTTATTTTTATACTGTTATGGTTTTTTGGGTACTTACTGTTATGCACCGTAGAATGTACTTAGGTTTATGTGTTATTTTGCTTAGTAGGGAACTCAAGCTAGTAGGGTTTTTTTTCGTACTTGTAATTTTGTAGCTCTTCGGAGCAGTAGAGAGCTTGAGTTCCCTTTAAGGACCTTATAATTGTTGTTTATATTAATGCATAGGCCCCTTCGTGGGGTTCTCCTAAAAAAATGGCTATCAGTGTTCTCTTTAAAGACATTTTCTTGCTGGTTTTTGGCCGTCATATATTACTGACAATTTGGCTATTAGTGTTAAGTGATTTTTGTTCGATAGTCCAAACCACAAGATAAATTCTAGAAATTAAACTAAAATAGGCCAAACATGCCCTTCCTCCTAATTTCTTCAGATTTTATTTTTCATCTAGATGCCTCTGGTACTCACCTCAGACCGCATCTGCATGACTTTCACACCCAATGCCCTAACTCTATCCTCCGATCATGCCCTCACATCAGTCACCGATCACACCCTCACTCTACCCGTCGATGCCCTTACTCTACCCGCTGAGTCCCTCACTCCGGCCTACGAACGCCTTGAAGGTTCTCCTTGTATTTATTTTATTTTTTCCTTAGTCATAGATGTTAATTTAGACAGAATAATGAGGACCTACATATGATATTTATTGATTTAGAGATAACACATGATAAAGTTCCAAGAAAAGTGCTATGGAGAGTTCTAGAAAAGAAAAAATGTTAATAATGCTTATATTCAAGCTATTACTTGCGTTCAAACACTACATAGTTTGATCAATTATTTTTTATAGTTTAATTTGATTATATCAAGGATCTAACTTAAGCCCATACCTTTTTTACTTTAACAATAAAGAGAATAATGAGGACCTACATATGATATTTATTGATTTAGAGAAAGCATATGATAAAGTTCCAAGAGAAGTGCTATGGAGAGTTCTAGAAAAGAAATGGGTTAATAATGCTCATATTCAAGTCATTAAGGATATGTTGGCAGAAGTTGTTACTTTTGTTCAAATAAAATATGGTTTGACCAAATTTTTTCCTATTTTAGATGAATTACATCAAGGATCAACCTTAAGCTTATATCTTGTTTCTTGAATCATGGATGTTCTCACTGGGGAATTTCTAGAGAGAGAAGCTCTGGGAAATTCTAGAGAGAGAAAACCTTTCTTGTTTAAAGTTTTTCTTTCACGGGCTTTCTATTGGGTGGATTCCAGTGAGATAATTGGTGGTTCATGACTGCCGGTAGTGGATTGCTGGTGGTAATCTTCCGTCTGAGCCCCCGTGTTCTGGTCAGATCAAATCCTCTGATCAAATTCTCAGCAAGAATCAGAATAAGGATATTGTTTCGATAAGAAAGTCTTCTAGTTTGGTTATCAATGAAGGATTCTGACCACCTCTGAAGGTTGATCCTGTAATGGAAGGTAAGGGCAAAGGAGTTCTTGAAGAACTATTGGCGATAGTAAAGGAGAATGGAGAAATTCCTGATTCGACGGTAAATCAAGGCATTGACTCAGCGTCTGTTTCAAATGTTGTGCTGAAGATCAATGAGGTTACAGGTAGAAAAAATTCTGATAGTATAGAGGAGATGAATAAAAACCATGTGATTTCTTTTGAGAAAGAAGAGGAAATTTCTATTCCTATCAATGATCAGAAAACTAAATCTGATCCTACGAATAGCTTTGTGTCGGCTTGGCAAAAGACTCAACATATTAGGTTGAGTTATAATTCAAATTCTACCAAGATGTCAGAAGATGGGATGGCTGTGAAACTCAATCAAGTAAAAGAATTGGCCAATGCCCAAATTTTAAAGAAATCCCTGGTTATTAAAGTGCTAGGACAGAATATCCCATTTTTTTTCTGTAGCCAGGAACTTAGAAGACAGTGGAGTAAGGTTGGTAGTTTTCACATTACTTCACTGGGAAATAATTGGATTGTTTGTTTGTTTACAAGCATTGAATCCATGGAGGAAATATTAAATGGAGGACCGTGGTATATTGGAAATCATATCATTGGAATGGATAGATGGACGACATCATTCTCGACAGAATCTCTAAAGGGTATCTCTTCTCCGGTGTGGATTAGATTCCCTAGTCTGCCATTAAGCTGCTGGGATGAGGAAAACATCACTATGATTGCATCAATGATTGGAGTTCCATTGCTATTGGATGAGAATTCTTTTAAATGGGGAAAGAGGGAATATGTCACATGCTGTGTTCGGATAGATTTGGAAAAGAAACTCCCTTTGGGAGTGGGGATTTAAGGACTTCATGGAAGATCATTTCAAAAAGTGGAGTATGAGAAGTTGATGTCACTTTGTTATCAGTGTGGAAGAGTGGGACACAACAAAGGTATTTGCCCTTAACCAGCTAATTTTCCAGTTAAAAAGGTAGCTGTGGATGACTCTAGTGAGAATATGAAGCTGAGAAATGATATGGCAAGTGAAGATTATAAAAAGCAAAGTAGAGAAGAGTATGGTCCGTGGATACATGTCAAATTTAAAAATAATAGATTCAGGAATAATGGGAGGAATGGGGGTACTTCGGTTCTAAATAAACAGGTGTTTAAACCTGTGGAAAAAATGGAGAAAGCTATGGGAGTTATGCAGGAAAGGAATAATCCTTTGGCAGATGATATGCAAGGAAAAGCTGCTAATCAAGTGGAGGTAAATGGTGTTGAAACTGTTCATTCTATGATAATTCTAGAACAGTTCAAGAGTAAGAATAAATTTCAACTATTAGAAGAAGATATTGAAGAAGGGGAAGTTCATGAAATGGAAACTACGAACCGCTGTAATAATACCAAGGCCGAAGAAAATACTGAACTTCAGGATAATGCAGATCATGGAAAAACTGGCTCTGTTGAAGTTCAGAATAATGCAGATCATTTGGTTTCCTTGACAAGTTTAGGGAAATTCAAGCTTTCCAAAGAATTATGATCATTAGGCCTGGTTGAAGCTGATCAAAGTAAAAGGAAAGGTGATAAGAAGAACAATAAAATGATAGGGGGTGATAGGGGATCATTCCCCTATTATTTTATAATGGCGTCAATTATTTTCTGGAATTGTAGGGGGGCTGGAAAGAGGGAGGCCTCCCTATATCTTAGGGAGATTGTTAATGACAATGATTGTTTCTTTGTTGGTCTTACTGAAACAAAGATTACTTGCTTAGAAAGGCATGACATTAATTATATTATTGGAATTGATTGGGATTACTATTTTCAACCAGCAGTTGGGTTATCCGGAGGAATTTTGGTGCTTTGGAAAAGATATTTGGCTTCTTTTGAAGCCACTGAAGTCTCTTCCCAATTAGTTATGGGAAATTTGAGTATCAATGCTTTAGGTAGTTGGAAGGTGGCTACAATTTACGGTGGTAAAGATGTTCAAGCCCGCATAAATCTTTGGCATTCACTCGAAGTTTGTATACAGGGAGATACTCCGGCTATTATAGGTGGTGATTTCTATCGAAGGAGGATAAGAAAGGTGGAAAGTGGTTCCACTTCTCTCGTGGACCTAAGGAGATGAAGATGTTCCTTACGAATAATGATTTCCATGATCTTGGTTATGTGGGACCAAGGTTTACTTGGTGTAATAACAAAGAAGGTAACTCAAGAATTTGGGGGAGATTAGATAGATGCTTCTTAAATTCTATTGCTTTACAAAGAATTCCTATGGCCATGGTGAGACATCTTACAAGGATTGCATCAGATCATTCTCCCATCGTTTTAAATATGGTGGAACCGCAAAACTAGAAATAAAAATTTATTAGATTTGAAGACAATTGGAAATCATATCCTGCGGTTTGGAACATTGCTGTTAAGGCATGGAGGAAATCTAATTATGGTTCCAGTACTGAAATTTTGCATAGGAAATTAAAAAGAACCTTGAAAGCTCTTCATTATTGGAACTAGAACAAGTTTAAGGAGTTGAACTTATTTAAAGAGAATTTGAAAAAGGACATTCTACAGCTGCAGCTAGAAGAAAGAAGTACTGAGGGATTCACTACTAAAAAATTGAAGCTTCTGAGAAGTAAGGTACACAAATTAAATGTTACTTTGGGTAGATTATCCACATGGTGTAACCAAAGAGCGAAAATCAGATGGCATCAAGAAGGTGATAGGAACTCTAGCTATTTTCATCAGTTTGCTTTGGCAAAGAAGAATGGAAATCTTATATGGCAAATCAAGAATGAAGATGGTCATTTTGTAGAAGATTTTGTGCAAATTGAGGAAGTTTTCTATGATTTTTTCTATAAAAAATAGGCTTCAAGGGAATGTCAGCTGTCGGGTTGGCCTTCAGTCCCTTCAAACCTGCAGCTTTCGGTTGAGGTGGCTGATTTCTTAAAGGCTGACTTCACCAAAGAGGAGTTGATCAAGGCGGTCTTCAATCAAGGTAATAACAAATCTCTAGGGTTAGATGGCATTACAACATCCTTTTTCAATTTTTTTTGGAAAATTGTGGAAGAAGATACTTGGTAGGCTATTGACATTTTTTTTTAAAAAACTGGTTCTATGCATAATGATTGGAAGGATACATTAGTAGTTTTAATTCCAAAAATAAAAAATCCTACCATGCCGTCCAACTTTAGGCCTATAAGCTTATGTCAAACTACCTACAAGATTGTGGCTACTATGATTTTGAATAGAATGAAAAATTGCATTTCCAAATGTGTCACTAAAGAACAAGCTACTTTTATTAATGGTCGCTCATTGTCGGATCATTAACTTATTGCTCAAGAGATTTTTCATAAACTTAGGATTACAAAAAATAAAAAAAGATTTATGGTGGTTAAGCTTGATATGGAGCAAGCTTATGACAATATGAGTTGGGATGCTTTAGAGCAAGTACTTCAGATGTTTGGCATTCCGGTGATGATGATTGTGCTGATTATGGAATGTATTAAAAATGCCAGATTTTCCTTCATCATCAATGGTAAAGCTTCCAAGTGGATCATTGTTGCAAATGGGTTTTGTCAAGGTTGCCCCATCTCCCCTTATCTCTTTATTTCGAGCTCTCAACTATTCTCTTTAGTTTTGGCTCAAGAGGGTCAAGATTTGGGAATTCAAATTTCTTAAAGATCTCAAAGAATCAACCATCTCTTGTATGCCGATGATGTGCTGATTTTCTCCCATACTTCTAAAACTTTGGCCACTAAGTTAAGAAGCATTGTATTAAAGTTCTGTTGTTGGACTAGTTTGAAAGTAAACAATGCAAAATCACAAATTCTGTTTAGTAAATCCATGAGCAGAATTAAGATGATTCGGGTAAAGAAGATTCTAAATTTCAAAACGGTTAAAGAGCTACATTGCTTAGGAGTCCAGTTATTGCTTAGAAGACAGGTAAGAGCAGATTTTTAGTTCCGCATTGATAAAGTTTTGCAAAAATTAAATACTTGGGGTGGTAAATGTCTTTCCTTGGCTGGAAAATTTATACTTGCAAAGACATCATTTTTATCTCTTCCAAATTTTGTTTGAACTTATAATGTGGTGCCTAAGAAAGTTTTACAGGAGGTAGATAAATGCTGCATAAATTTCATTTGGAACAAGAGAAATGGTAAGAAGGGAATGCATTATGTAGCTTGGAGTACTCTTTGCAAATCAAGAAATAAGGGAGGGATGAACTTTCATTCGGCTATTGATAGAGCAGGGCCTCTAAAAGTTAGACTAAACTTAGAGGATAATACATAATCCTGACTCTTTGCTATCACGTGTTGTTATAGCCAAGTATGGAGGCAACTTTTGGAAGAATAAATGTAACAGTAACACTTCTGCTGCTTGGAAAGTGCTAAATGATGGTGCTAGATACTTGAAACCACTTTTGAGGTGGAGAGTGGCTAATGGTAGAAGTATTAATGTTCTTAATGATATATGGTTATTAGATAGGAGTTTCAATGAATGACCAATCACTGCTGACTTCTTGGGTTTGGAAGGGTTAAAGCTCAACCATTTTATTGATTCAAATGGATCAAGGAAGATAGAAGAACTGCTTTGTTACTTTAATGAGAATCTGATTTCTGTGATTGTACAGATCAAGATTGATAGTGAAGAATCTAATGATCTCATGGAGGAAATCCATTCTTTATCAGGCAAATCTATTACAGCTCGGGCGTATGAGGCTCACTGCAGCAGCAAGCAAATATGTGAGGCAGATTCCAGATTTGCTACCTGGTTAAAAAAACTAAAAATGACGGCACGGGTGGAATTGTTTTGGTGGAGGTTGAGCAGAGGGGCTATCCCAACGAATGAGTTCTTGAATTTTAGGAAACTCAATAATGATGACCAATGTGCTAGAGGATGTGGAGAAATTGAGAATTTGTCACACATAGCTGTTAAGTGTAAACATCTGCAGGAAGTGCTGAGGAAAATCCAAGAATGGGGTATTTTTGTTCCATTTTTTGACTCTCTGGATGACTATCTCAGCGAACTTAAATGCCTCTCTATTATTGCACGTAATATTATGTTTTTCTATATTTCAATGCTGTATATTTGAATTGAAAAAAAAGAAATGGAGTGGCTCATGGCAAAATAACTAATACGGTTTCATCAACTGCAGCAAATGTGTTGTCCACGGCTTACTTATCTTCTAATCCTTTCATTGCTAGTGTTACAAACATGTTTTTAGATTATGATTTTAATGATAGTAAACAAATCTTGTTTCACTATGACTGCCTTTTTTCTACTGACTTTTTAGGACTCAAAGATCGGACGGAAATCAGAATCAGCTCAAGATTGGGTAGATTAGGGTTGAGTCAGCCTGTAATTTTATTTTTCTCTTCTTGAGTCAATTGTAACTGTTTGAAGTGACTGATGTCATGGTAACCCTACACACACACACACTTGAGAGTTTTAGAACTTGTGTTTTTACTCACATCATCCCGGACGATATTTATATCATCCTGGATGATCGAGTTTAAAATAGAAGTTTTAATCAGGATTTCTTGTTAAGGCAGCCGTAATTAACTTATCAGCCTGAACGATACTTGTATCGGCTAGGACAATAAACTCAAAATAGAAAGAAATTGTTCTCATAAGCAATTAAGGTATTCTGTATTTTTGGTAATCGGCCAGGACTATCGTGAGATCGGCCTGAACAATATCACACAATTATGCCTAAATTAATCCAGGATTCAAGGAAGTAATTAAGGATGATTGATATGATCACATCATCTTGGACGATCTCAGGATCGGCCAGGACGATATATTCAAAAACCCTTTATTACTCCTGGAAGATGAATATCGGCCAGCTTGAATTCAGTGCGATTCTCAGAACGATTCTCCTCTGATTTGAACTGATCGGCTGGGATGATTGTGAGATCGTCTTGGATGATTAAGCCAATTTGTCAATTGGATTCTGACTCTTCCGGGTCTGAAAGCGATGAATTTTCCTTTATTACAAGGCAATTCAAAAGCTTTCTAAGGATGAAGAAAAAGCATCATTGGAGAAAAGGTAAGGATAATAAATATTCTAAGGGATATTCTGATGTTGTCTGTTATGAATGCCGGAAGCCTGGACATGTGAGAGCTGATTTTCCTACACTTGAAGATCATTCAAACAAAGAAAAGGGTGAGGAGAAACCTAAGTTAAGGAAGGACAAGAAGATAGTCCAAAAGGCATTTTGGGCAGATTCTGCATCGGATTCATCGGAGACGGAACCAGAAGAAGAAACAACAAACTTGTGCTTAATGGGAGAAGATCATCTTGATCAAAGTGATGAAGAAGAGGTATGTAAATCAACTTATTATCAATTGTTTGAAATTTGTAGGAAAATTCATGCATCATACAAAAAACTTAAAAAGACTCATGCTAGCTTAAAGTTGGAACTTTCAAATTTACAAAAGGAATATGAAATTATTCTCAAAGATTATTCTACAATTGATTCAAATCATATGTCTCTACTTGATGAATTTGATGATTTAAACAAAGAGCATTCGAAATTAATTAATGAGCATGATGCATTAAAAGTTTCATACACAAAACATCTGATTTGAAGAAATCTAAAGAAATAGAGCGCAACTTGAGGATTGATAATAATGCTTTGGAAGATACTAATTTAAGTCTTAAAGATGAATTGGACTCAATTAAGAGAAATTGGATGACACCCACTTTTGATATAAAGCCAAAACCTAGGAAGAGGCGTTATAACACTAATCATTTAAGAAATCCTTTTCCTGGAGTAAGTTGTTTTTCATGTGGCATGCTAGGACACATCTCACACACTTGCACTATTCACCGTAGTACACATTGGGTGTGGAGATCAATGGAGATCAAAGTTGCATGATTCACAGCATATCACACATTCATTATACTCTACTTTTTATAAGAAGAAACCCAAACCTATTTGGGTTCCTAAGTCTGACAGCTATTGATTCTTGCAGGATTGCTCTCACAAAAGACCTTGTGAGAAGCATATGATACTTGGACAAACAGAGGCTCGCAGCTTATAACTGCCTAAACTTGCTGCTTAACAAATTCTTGAATTACATTTTGATTATTTCTATGTTTTGTTTTTGTGATAATTTTTTATTTAGTTGTTCTAGTTGTTTTTACATTTGTTTTCTTTATTATGATCTTTCCTTGTTCTTAAACTTTGGAGATTTATGACAAATGATTAGCATTTCTAAATCGGTTAAAGGGAGAAGCACCGTTGATGGTTTCCCTCCCTCTAACCTCTTTTGGTGATATAGTTTTCTTTTCTAAACAAAAAGTCTATCTCATTTTAACAAATGGTTTTTGAAATTAAGATCTTTTTTATCTTGCTATAATAGTCTATCTTATATATATGATCCAAAGTTCTTATATATTTTTCAAGTTAATTGAAATCTTGCCATTGCACTTATCATATGATTTTGATTTTGTTTTGTTACTTGTTCTTCTCTATGTTAGAAAGAGAGCTACTCTTCTTTAATATCTAGAAGATATAATCATAACTAAGAATTTTTTTTAAGGGTTTGTTAAAAAGTTCTTAGCTTGCAAAAATTAAAAAAAAAATGGCCAATGACGCCAAATTGAAAAGAAAAGTATATATAAGAAAGTGTATCAGAAATCAAAAGATGCTCAAAGAGTCAATCAAAGTGTCAAGAGGCATAAAATGAGCCCACTCAATGCAAGCTATCCTATCTTGTGAAGACTTTTAAAACTTAGAGGGACTCATGGGTTATTTGATATTTTCAAAGGCTTGATTTCAAATTCCATGATAGAGACAAATTACTTTGGTATACTATTTTATAAGATATTTTATTTGTAACCAAGTTTTGAACTTATCTTCTTTTTATCCAATTTATTCTGAGTTAGACCTCTTATTTTCAAAAGACAATTTTTATCCTGAAATAAGTCCGAGCTAGGGTAAACAGGATCAAATTTTCTACCGTTTTTAGATTGTGACATTGTTAACTCATTGATATTTAAATTCTTTAAAATTTAATTATTTGGGAATTTTGTCATATGCTTGCTTTGCTAAAAAAAATAATATAATTGATTGAAAAATCATAAAAACAAAAACATCTGTTTCTTTTCCTTATCTATTTTGGTTCCTTTTTAGTTTTTTTTTTTTTAGTTTGTTTGAGTTTTCTCTTATCATCTCTATCTTTCTTTGATTTTCAAATTCTTGTCACATCGTCCTGGCCGATACCTATATCGTCTTGGACGATATGACAATCTCTCTTCAAAATTCCATCTACTGAACCTTTTTCTGATCTTTCTATAACTTATCGTCCCGGACGATCCCGTATCGTCCTGGCCGATATGATCGAACTCTATTACAATCATTTTTGACCGTCTTGGCCGATACAAGTTTCATCTTGGCTGATGCATTTATGGTAATCGTCCTGGACGATACACTAGATCGTCCTAGACGATCCACGTGTCAGCACTATTAGAATCCTTAAAATAGGCCCCGGATGATCAATTATTGGACAGTCATCCTGTCCGATCCACTGTTTTTCCTGGACGATACACGTGGCACAGATTTAAAACATTTTAACTTTGGCTGGTACGATCAATTATTATGCATCGTTCTGGCTGATACACCTAATCGGCCCGGACAATCTGCTTTTTCAAGGGTCGTCCGGCTTGACTCCTCGGGACGATCGCCTGTGTCTAATTGTCCTGGCCAATATCGGATCAGCCCGGCTGATCGGACCACCTTTTTCAACAATCGGCCTGTACGTAATAATTGAACCAAATCATCCTGGCCGATTCTGCGATCGGCCTGGATGATATGGCCATTTCTTTAAATTCAGGCCATTCCAGCCATTGTTTTCACCTCAATCTTCTTCTTCTTTTGAATTTTCTTACTGGTTTCTTGCGATGGCTGGTGGGAAGTTTGTTCAACAAACTTCTGGGAGTTCTTCGAGGGCTAGAATTGACCCTCGTTTCAGGGAGGCAGATGATGAAGCTGCTTACCATCGATATAAAGAATATGGGATAACTGTCTCCAGAGTCATCAATCCTGTCCACCTTTCGTATCCGGTAATGGATCTCTTTGCTCACACTTCTCTTTATTTCATTCTTTCTCTTGCTGTCCCCTTTTATACTGAGTTTTTTTGTGAATTCTTCACAAATCTTCTCATAAATCCTACTTTCACAGCCCTAACCTCCTATGTGAATCGACGTCGGGTCGAGATCACATATCAGGACTGTTGAACTATTGCAGCTATCCACCACCGGGGATAAGCTGCATATAATTATCTCATATCCTAATTTTAACTGGTCCATTGCAAATCATTTCCTTCGCCAGACCAATGCACCTTTTCATATTGGAGAGACTAGTTCTTTAGTCAAAGATGCTAGGACAATTCAGCATGTCCTTCGAACCTCCATTATTCCAAAAGCTAGGGACCGAATCCACATCACTCATCTACTTTCTCTGACAACTTTTTACATCATGGCACATAGAGAATTTAATGCTACTGACTTAATTTTTCGATACATTGATCATTTAACCACAATCCGCGATCTAGGTCATAAGAGGAAACCCAATCTTGCTTTAGGACACCTCATAGCCTATGTTCTTGAAACCAAATAATAACTTCAATATCCTGCTCCTCCCAACCTCCCAACTCTCTTATACTCAAACAGTTCCTTCAATACCCTTCACAGTACTCATCTCCACCCAGGGGATGAGGAACCTCGGGGGGTTGAGGAGGAGGAGGCTCCCACTCCCGCTCCCATTCCTGATCCTACTCCTCTTCGCCAGCACTCACAGTTTGACCAATTAGTGGAGAGATTTGATCATTGGGAGACCTATTTCAACTCTTACGTTGCTACATAAGAGCAGCGACATTCTGAGGACATTGCCCACTACGAGAAGCATTGCACAGAGGACTTTGCCCGTTTTGACAGCTACATTACTCACCAGCAGCAGCAGCACAACCAGGACATAGCCTGGTTCAATGCTCAGTTTACTACGCTAGCTAGCTACTTTCAGCAGGCTCCACAACCTCCACCTCCATCTGATGATTAGGATCCCTCATTTTTTTAAGTTTAGTTTCTATTTTCTATGGATTGCTTTCTTTTTCTGTATTGTGTTTTTTTTTTTCATTGCTTTAGTTCTTTTTTAGTTTCCTCCTCCTTTTTGAGATGTAAAAAGGGGGAAGTAGTGTGTTTGTATTTGCTCTTGATTAGTGTATTTTTACTTGCTCTTGTAGTATGTTTGTACTTGTTCTGTTCGAAAAATTGAAAGCTTTGTTAGTTTTGCATTACTGTTTTAGAATTGATTATCGATATGTTTTCCATCATAAAAAAGGGGGAGATTGTTACAAACATGTTTTTAGATTATGATTTTGATGATAGCAAACAAATCTTTTTTCACCATGACTGCCTTTTTTCTACTGACTTTTCGGGACTCAAAGATTGGACAGAAATCAGAATCAGCTCAAAATTGGGTAGATTAGGGTTGAGTCAGTTTGTAATTTTATTTTTCCCTTCTTGAGTCAATTGTAATTATTTGAAGTGACCTATGTCAAGGTAACCCTACACACACACTTGAGAGTTTTAGAACTTGTGCTTTTACTCACATCATCCCGGACGATATTTATATCATCCTGGATGATCGAATTCAAAACAGAAGTTCTAATCAGGATTTCTTGTTAAGGCAGCCGTAATTAACTTATCAGCCTATACGATACTTGTATCGACCAGGACGATAGGCTCGAAATAGAAAGAAATTACCACCATAAACAATTAAGGTATTTTATATTTTTGGTAATCGGCCAGGACGATCGTGAGATCGGCCTGGACGATATCACATAATTATGCCTAAATTAATCCAAGAATCAAGGAAGTAATTAAGGATGGTTGATACAATCACATCGTTCTGGACGATCTCAGGATCGACCAGGACGATATATTAAAAAACCCTTAGTTACTCCTAGACGATGAATATTGGCCAGCTTGAATTCATGGCGATTCTTAGGACGATTCTTCTTTGATTTTAAGTGATCGGCCAGGACGATCATGAAATTGTCCTGGACGCTCAAGCCAATTTTTCAATCATCCAGTTTGCATTCAGGGCGATGCTCTGGCCGATCTTCTGAGATTTGTACTGACCGGCCAGGACGATGTCCATATCGTCCTGAACGATATGGTCGTCAACTTGTAATTAATGAGCTCCTTTGAAGCTCTTCGATTTAAGAGCTTTAGTTCAATATTTTTGAACATCCTTGGCTGCTGTCTTGACCTCAGAAAACCTAAAGGAGAGAGAGAGAGGGAGAGAGAGAGAGGATCTTGTGAGGGGGAGCCTGTGAGGGGATTCACAAGGGGTTCCTCCAAGCATTGTTCCACTTCTTCTTCCCTAGAGTCTCTTGTCCTTGGAAAGGTTGGGAGAGGTAAGTTTTAGCAAGTGATCGAGGTTCTCTGCCTGCTTCAGGAGGAAGCAAAAGGAGGAAGGTTCTCTGCCTTGCCGGGTGTGGCAAAAAGAGGTGTTTGTAAAGGCTTCTCCGCCTAGCTGTGGGGGTAAAGGAGAGTCACGATTGTAGTGCAATACTCGGAGGGCACCTCCGGGGAGTGGACATAGGTCGAGTTGACCAAACCACTATAAATCCTTCTGTTCTTGTTTTTACTGCTTCCGCACTTAGTTTTTTGTGGTGTTTTGGTTTGTGAAATTTTTTGAGCTTTGCTTAATGTTTTTAAATACCAATTCACCCCCCCTCTTGGTTAGCCTCGGGCCAGTTCTATTGGGCTTAACATCCCTAACAAACTTTCACCTAGCTGGGGTGCTAATCTCCCTAGGGAGTTTCAAACTGTTTGGCTCCCTCCACCGCTGGGATGGATTAAGATCAATGTTGATGCGGCTCTCCTACCATCATATAATGCTGGAATTGGTGGTTGTTTTAGAGATGATAAAGGCAGATTATTTGTGGCCTTTGGGGAAAATAGAATTCATTGGGATATTGCTAACCTCGAGCTAGCAGCTGTGATTTCAATCAAAAAATACTTATAACCGTGGATGGTTGAATGCAAAGGACTCATAATAGAAGGTGATAACATTAATGTTATCAAATTCATTCAAAATTCTTTGATTAACGTGAAGTAGCAATGCTACAAACAGGATAGAGGAGAATCTTCTATTCTTGGCTGGTTTCAATAAGGTAATCTTCAACCATATACATAGAAATTGTAATAGAGTAGCCGACATGTGTGCTACTTTTGCTTTAGATAATAATTTTTGTTTTGATAGTTATTCTTTTGCAAACATCCATTCTTGTCTAGGATATCTTTTGAGGAAGGAATGTGAACATTTTCTTTAGTTTGTATCTGGGTTTCTTTTTCTTTAATGCATCTGCTATTGCAATCTTCAAAAAAAAAAAAAAAAAAAAAGAATCATGGATGTTCTTACCAAACATTTTACTAGAGGTTGTACTTTGGTGTGCACTTTTTAATAATAGTAGATCCATTGGGCGGATTGTGAGTTTGGGAAAATAAGTCATTATTAAGAATATATATTTTAGATATTTTGGGTATGTTGTTCAGGTGATGGTGAAAAAAATTTGGATATTATTAGTAGAATTCAAGTTAGATGGTTGAACTGGAGGAATGCATCGGGCTTATTGTCTGATCGAAAACTCCTTAAGCTTAAGGTAAAATTCTATAAGATGGAGGTGAGACCTACAATGCTTAATGGTGCAAAATGTTGGCCATTAAAAGAGAATCATAATATTAAGTTAAAAAAAATACATAAAATGGTTGCCTTCCGATAACCCGGTTAGGAGAGTAAATAATATTTCTTCCTCATATTTAATTAAAATTTAAGGCTGCATATTTTCTAATAATTGATTTCACAACTATGTAGGGAATGTTTGATTCAACATCCAACTGACTATCCAAGAAGAGAGATATTAGATGTATAACAAATTGTTACCGGATCAAAGATGATTGATAGATGATTTTATGCAGTGAGTTGAGACTTTTATTCAGGTTTAATCTTAACTACCTTCATTTAAATTCAATGGAATGTTTAGATGTCCATGTCCTAAGCACAAAAATCAAGCATTCCACAAGCTCGATGATGTAAAAGTTGAGTTATATCATAGGGGATTTGTTCCAAACTACTAGATTTTGACCTCACATGATGAACATGAGCCCTATAGAGATACTTATGCTGGTCCATCCATAGGTTTTGAAACAGTTGATGAAGATCAAATGAGTAGACCATATGAAGATTTTATTTTTGATGTAGCAGGACCTAATTTATGGGTTACTGTAGAAAAGCCACCAAACATAGAAATTACATTTTTTTTTAGTTACTAAATGCAGCTCAAAAACCAATTTGGGATAATTGCAAAACTCATTCAGAATTATTGTTTGCTATGAGGATGCTAAGTATCAAAATTAAATATAATATTCTTTATGAATATTTTAATGACTTCATTGGTCTTCTCAAGAAAACAAATCTAATGAACAATTTAATCCCCACATATTTATACCGAATAAAGAAATTACTATCCAAGTTGGGTCTCACTGCTATAAAAATTGATTGTTATATTAATATATATATGTTATACTACAAGAATGATGTGACAAAAGTTTATTGTCAGACTTACAATGTGCCTCAGTTTAAACTAAACTCGGGAAAACTACATCGTTAGAAGAAACATATTTTATATTCCCATTTTTTTATTTACTAATAATTCCAAGAGTTTAGTGGTTCTATGCACCAAAAAGTTTAGCAGGTCATATAAGATGTCATAAGGATAAATTAGTAAAAAGTGATGTTTTTTTTCATCCATCAGATACTGAAGCATGGAAACATTTTGATCAAACACATGCTTCATTTTCTGTTGAGCTACACAACATAAGATTGTGATTATGTGCTTATGGGTTTACTCCACATAGTCATGCAGTTTCATTGTACTCTTGTTGGCCAGTTATACTAACACCATGCAACCTTCCACCAGAGATGAGTATGACAACCCTATACATGTTCTTAACACTTATAATAACTGGACCACATAATCCAAAAGAAAAAATTGATATTTTTTTGCAACCATTAATTGATGATCTCAAGTTCTTATGGTAAGAATATGTCCTCACATATGACATCTCAACAAAACAAAGTTTTCTCTTTAAAGCTGCATTACCTTGGACCATTAGCAATTTTTCTTCTTATGGTATGTTGTCTGGTTATAGCACAATAAGAAATTAGCTTACCCTTACTGTATGAAGAATACTAAATCTTTCACCCTAAAAAATGGAGGAAAAAAATACTTGGTTTAATTATCATCATTTTCTCCTACCTGCTGATCATCAATTTAGGAGGAATAAGGAAGCAATCATTAAAAATAGAGTTGAGAGCTCACCTCCTCCAGCCATATTAAGCAGGTATGATGTATTACAAAGAATTATTGAATTTTCATCAATTATTAATTTTTTTAATATTATTAGAGTATGAATTTTTGGGATATGGTGTTCAAAATAATTGGATTTAAAAAATATTTTCTAGACATTGCCATATTGGGGAACAAATTTGATAAAAAATAATCTAGATGTTATATAGATTGGGAAGAACTTTCTAGATAAATATTTTAGTACAATTATGGATATTAAAGTCAAGGGCAAGGATAAAATCAAAGCTAGAATAGATATTAAAGAGCTTGTGCTGAAATCTAGAGTTAGTAATAACTAGTGATGACAAAATAATGAAGCCTAAAGTACCTTACTCTTTCACGTCAGAGCAAAAAGGATCAATATGAAGTGGTTTATAGGTTTAACAATACATGATAGCTATGTATCAAACTTAAGCCGATGTATAAAACTTAAATTTGTGAGATTATTTGGACTGAAAGGTCGTGATTGTTATATAATTATGTAGGTTGTCCTTTCAATCATTTTATGTCTATTACCATATTACATATCAATCCATTAAGAGAGCTTATCATTTTCTTCAAAGATTTATATTCATATAAACTAATCAAAGAAGCTTTACAGAGGAGCAAGGAGAGCATACCAATCCTCTTATATAAGTTAGAAAAATGTTCGCCCAGGATTCTTTGATTCTTTGGAACATCATCCAGCATATCTACCTAACAAAGGTAGACACGGTGGACCTATACAATATCATTGGATGTACCCATTTGAGAGGTAAAATGTGTTTTTAATATGTTGTATTAAATATTTTTAATGGTAACGGATAATTGTAATTATTTAGCTGATATTTAAATAAGTTGAACAAATATGTTTAGAATAAAGCATAACCAGAAGGATCGATATGTGAAACATATTTATCTTAAGAAACCACTCACTTCTACTCCTACTACTTTGAGCCCAATGTAAGGAGTACAAGAATAAAGGTTAATCATAATATGAACTTCAATATAAATAAACAATCACAATCTTTAGTAGCACTCTTTAGAATTCATGAAAAGCCTAGTGGTAAATGTGTTGAAAGATTCCTTAACAATTTAGAAATTAAAACAATAACTTTATATGTGCTACTGAACTGTAAAGAAGTTCAACCAATATTATAGTTAGTTTTTCCATTATGTGTAGAAGGAGTAATGTTTATTTTAAATACTAAAGTCTTATTTAGATGATTTATTTCAAAATATTTCGTAAATAATTTTCCTGTAATAAATAATATAGATATTGAGCAACTTGTTGCAAATGAATTCATAGCATGGTTTAGATCTTACATGAGCCCTTAAATTTCAAAATTTTAATTGAATTGCATCTTATTTAATACTAAAACACCTATCATTTAAAAATTTTCTTAGGTACATAATCCTAGTAATAAGGGTTTTGATAAAAGTCTATAAGCACTAGCATGGGGCCCAATGTAAAAAGTTAACACCTGGCTAATATAGATAGTTAATGAGTTCACATTTCATTCTAAATCATGGAGTGATAGAAGAAAAACTAAAAATTATGGAGTATGCATTAGAGGTAAAACTCATGAAGAAGATGGTGTGATTATTATGGTATTCTGAATTAGGTTCTTGAGTTGAAGTACCCAGGAGAAGATGAGAATTTTTTATGTTTGTTTAACTGTCAATAGTATGATCCAATATAGAATTAGAGACATAAGGGTTCATCCTATGTATGGTTTAGTAGAAGTAAAAAATAGTAGAAGATACATGAATTTTGATCAATTTGTGTTACCAAGTCAAACTATTCAAATTTATTTCAGTAAATATCCTAGTTGTCATAGAGATAAATAAGATTGCCTAGCTGTTATAAAGATAAAATGCATGGGGGATAACTAATTAATAATACATCGTAGCAACTACATAGCAAGAGGATGAGATGTCAAATTATAGATCTACTGAAATTGATGAGAATTCAATTATAACACATTATAATTAAATGCAATCAAAGGATGTGAATAGTTCAATAAGTTCATCAATTGAGAGTGAGGAAGAAAGTGAAGTTATCTTGGAGAGCAATAAAAATATTTCTAATTCTAAATATTTCTTGTAATTTAAGTGACTAAATTTATTGTAATGTTCTTATTGAACTATATTTTTTGGAAATCAAGTTAGTAAACAAATCTTACTAAACATCTCTTATTAAATCTTATTTGTATGTTAATCATTATGTATTCTATAATTATTCATATTTGTTATAACTAATTAATTTACATTCTATTTTTTATTTATGCTTATGCAAATCTTTATAATTATTATAAATTTATTTTTTATATATATTATAATGATTTACTATTTGCTTTTTTACAGATGGCTTCAAATGATGATCCTCCTCATAGATCTTTCACTTCAAAGTTTTCTAATAAGAAATATTTGAGCATTGAACCAAGCAGGCCTAGGCAGGGTGATTAAGGTGAGGGGTAGAGATTAGTTGCACTAATGATACCATCACCACCACCTAGGAGTTAGCAGTCGTTCCGCCATTGAGCAAGGTTTAGGATAGTTATATCCACATGTGGTTAGAGTACCACCACCCTTTCCTGTGTACTTCTCACCTACATCAAAGAGTCCTTAATTTCAATCTCCAGATCAAACACATTCAGCTCCATTCTATCTATTACCCCCCACCAACATCACAAACTTCTTCATCTACCATCCCTTACTCTCCTTACCCCCGCCCCTATTATTACCCATATCCTATACAACCAGAACACGGTGGACCATCTTTATAAGTAGAGGTAGGTGCTAGGGTTCCTACAACTATAGCAGATAAGCATGTATACATTAAGCTTGAGGGTGATACGTGAGTTCAGTTTATGTTGTAAAATTATTATAATTTGTTCTTTTATATGTTATTGATAAAAAATTTAACCTGTAGCTTGAATCCCTCATGGCCACCTACCCATATGATTCGGAGTATCATGTAGATCAAATATGATGCTCCTTTTTAATCATGTAAGAAGATCCCAATGGAAATTAGGGATAAGTTGTTTAGAAAATTTCAGGTATATTTATTTGGCATGAATTAAAATATTTGATTTTATTTGTATTAATATTATTCATTATGCTTATATTTTACAGAAAGATTTTAGGTGGTTTCGTAAGCATGGCATGGGGATCAGAACAAATTTTGAGAGGAAATGATTGACTCATCTTTGGGATATGTTCATGGATATTAAAAAGTTCAGACATCATCCACTATGGATTGGAGAGGGAGTATTGGCAGATTTGAGTAAAGCTTGGGTGAGCCCTGACTTCACCAAATTAAGGGAGCAAAATAAGAAAAATAGAACATATTAAAGTGGGAGTTTAGGAAGCTCTCTCCATATTGGTGGATGTTGCATCTTAATTATCATAATTATGTTTTTAGATCATATGTGTTTTTGATGATTTTTTTTTTTGAAGAAATGCAACTTGCATTAAGAAACAAATAAACTAATTACAATTGTTAAAAGGATGACACTCCTCCTTGATTAAATTTAACAACAAGGAAGGAATGTTATCAAATGAAAAACTATCAAAGAAAAAACTACTTTCCAATGCCAAAGTGGCACACAAATTAGCTACTTTATTACAACTTCTATATGTATGTTGAAAGACTACTTTATTAAAGTCATTTAAGAAAAAGAAATCCTTTGCTGGACTGTTATCCACAAGCCACTTATTCCTCTTTAAAGAATTTTGAAGGCAAGTAATAACATTGATGTTATCACTCTCCACGATCACCCCTTTGTGTTCAAGCATCCAGCTTCTTATATAATCCCTCACCGAGAGTACAGCCTCCAGCTCAAGCTGAGCAATATCCCAATGAATTTTATTCTTCCCAAATGCAAGGATGAATCTAACTTTGTGATCCCTAAAAACACCACTGATTCCAGCAAGGCTAGAACTAAGTAAGGAAGCATCAACATTTATCTTCATCCAATCACCACGATGGAGGGCACCAAGTGTTTTGAGACTGCCTAAGGAGGTTAGTACCCCAGTTAGAAAGATATGGACTGGATTTGGTGATAGCTAAGGAAAGAGCATTTGCTGCTACCAAAGAACAAGGTAGCGCAGCTTTACCATGCTTAACATCATTTCAGTTTTTCCAAGAGAAGTAGACAATGGTGAAGTAAATTTTCACAATGCCAGGATTTCGGGCTGTTAGTCTCCTTAATTCCTTTAAATAATGGTCCAAAGACTGGTACATAGGGATGTGGATACCCCACTTAAGCATCTGCATTATGACTTCAACCAAATACTTACATTGAACCATAATATGTTCATAGCTTTGCACTACTTGGCAGCCTCTAGCACACGTATCAATCACCAAAATCTTGCGGTTCCTGAGAAAGAGATTAGTAGGAATAGCAGATTTACCAAATCTCCACCAGAACATCTCCACCTTCTTATTAAGCATGAGTTTCTCAAGACAATTACAGTATCCATCATCATCTATATTGAATCTGCACTTCACCAAATGTTCATAAGACAGGGCAGAGACTGTCTTACCCGAACATAAACTCTGCAGCTCCACCCAGTCCTCCATACTAGAATCAACCTAAATTTGATTAATTAGAACAATGAGATATGGATGAAAGACTTCCTGAAGCATGGAAAGATTGCAATGGCCATCATCCAATATCAGCTGTTGTACATATACCCCTTCTAAAGAATCATAATCAACAAATGTGGGCCACCAATTAATACACTTATCTAATATCCAAATATCATTCAAGGCGTTAATCTCATCACCAGTGCTTACTTTCCATCTGGTAATACTTTTAAGGTGTCTTCCTCCATTTAGTAGGACTTGCCAAGCCTTAGAAGTAGCTTTATTATGTGTACCATTCATAACATCATTCCCATACTTAGCTTTGATTGTTCTATGGAACAAGGTCTCCAGCTTCTGCATAAAGTTCCAAGCCAATTTTGATCTCAACGAGACAGCTTTCATTACAGGAGATTGCAAACCCAACCCACCCATACCTCTCAGTTTACACATATCTACCTAGGCAACATAATGTATACTACAGCTGCCATCAGAATTATGCCAAATGAAACTTCTACAAAGTTTCTCCAATGCATACAACACTCTTTTTGGAATCAAGGAATGTGTAATTAAAAAATTTGGCATAGACAACAAAGAGCTTGTAATGAGAGTAATCTTACCACCCATAGATAAAGACTTCTTACCCAGGGCATTGAGTCTATCCATGACAATGCTCAACAATTATTGAAAATCACCCGTCTTCAACCTGTTAAGAGAAATTTTTTATCCCAAGATAACTCATCTCCTTAACCACTTTGAAGCCAAAAAATTTAGCAATCTTCTTCTTCATAGGGTATCTGACAACCTGGCCAAAAATAATTTGTGACTTGTTGGCATTAATCCTTTGCCCCGTCCATTTGCAAAAGTCTTCAACAATAACCTTCAAAGCTTTAGCTAATGCCATGGAGACATGTGAGAAAATTAATACATCATTTGCATAAAGAAGATGTGTGATCTTTGGACCTCTAGGAGAGAGTTGAATGCCAAGACTTTGAGCCCTTTGCTCTAAAGAGTTGGACATCTGTTGAGAGCACATGATGTAAAGGTAAGGGGAGAGTGGACACCCTTGACGGAATCCACTGTGAGCATTGATCCACTTGGAATTCTTTCCATTAATGATAATGGAAAATCTCACATCTACAACACATTCCATGATAAGATTAGAATACATAGAAGGAAAGCCATACCATTTAAGAATATGACCAAGAGTTGGCCATCCCATGCTGTCATATGCTTGCTCCATGTCCAGCTTCAAAGCCATCAACCCCTTCTTATTTTTATAAATTTTGAATTTGTGGAAGATCTCGTGAGCCAAAAGACAATGCTCTGAAATTGATCTTCCCGGAATGAAGCCATTTTCTCTTCAGTAATCATTTTGGGAATACAATTCTTTAATATGTTAACTAGCATTGTAGCCACAATCTTGTAATTAGTCTAGCATACACTAATAGGCCTATAGTTGGATGGATTCAAATTGTTTTTCACCTTAATAATCAGAACTATAAGAGTATCTTTCCAGTCCATTCTCATACGACCATAAACTAGAAAGCACTTAATAGCATTCCATAGATGTTCCCAAACAATACTCCAATAACATTTGTAAAAAGAGGAAGTGAGTCCATCCATACCTGGTGATCTATTACTCCCCTGATGAAAGACCGACTGGTGCAGTTCATTCACCGAGAATTCATTATTAAGAGCTGCAACCTCTTCTGAATTTGGTTTCTTGTGCTCATAAACCACTGGCCAACCCGATAATTCACACTCTCTAGACTTCCATTTTGCTTCAAAGCATTGAATGAAAACCTTTTCAATTTGATCATCTTCTACTTGCACATTATTATGCATATTTTTAATTTGATTCACCCTATTGTCATTCCTTCTTGCCGTAGCAAAACTATTAAACAGTTTTGAGTTTGTATCTCTTTCCTCATGCCATCTTGCTTTTGCCCTTTGATTCCACCAAGTGGACAATCTTCTCAAGGTCACATTAAGATCATGGATTTTGCTCCTGAGTAAAAAAAAGATCATCAGCTGACAAATCTACTCCCACGGCTTCCTTGTTTTGGAGATCAAAAATTTCCCTTTTCAATTTTTCCTTCAACAAATTCAAGTTTTTGTACTTATTTTTACTCAAAAAAAAAAAAAAAAAAAATAATAGTGCTTTTAAAGTTCTACTAATCTTACTTTGTAGAATCATACCTTCATCTCCAAAGTCATTTTTCTTCTAAGAATGGTATACAATACTCTTAGCTGCTGGATAAGATCTCCAAGTATCCTCAAATTTGATGGTCTTCGATTTGATACGCACCCTTTCATCCAATTTGAAGACAATAGGACAATGATCCGATGCCACTATTGTTAGATATCTAATAACGGCTATAGGAAGCTTTTGAAGGGCAGCCGAGTTCAGTATACACCTATCCAGCTTTTCCCAAATCCGAGAGGCTCCTTCCTTATTGTTTCACCAAGTAAACCTTGGTCCAATGTTCCCCACATCATGGAAATCAAAATTCGTCACAAAGTACTTCATATCTCTAGGTCCTTTAGAAAAAAGGAACCTCTTACCTCCTCTCTTTTCCTCTTTGTTCAAAACACAATTGAAATCTCCACTAATGATAGAAGGAATAGATCCTCCATACAACTTCCAAGTTGGCTCCAAAGACTCTGCCTCTCCTTACAGCATCTACTTCCATACAAAGTGACAACCTTCCAAATCCCTAAGTTAGGGACGGAGAGATCCCCAACTATCATTTGAGAAGAAGTCTCTTTGACCACAAAAGTCACAACCTTCTTATTCCAAAGCACCAAAATACCCCCTGAAAGACCAATAGCTAGAAAATGTAAATACTCCCAATCCTTCCCAATAAGGCCATCAACATCCTTCATATCAATACTTGTCATCTTGGTATCCATTAGCCCAATGAAGAAAATGTCTTGATCTCTAACAACCTCTCTCAAATACAGAGCGACCTCTTTCTTCCTAGCCTCCTTGCAATTCCAAAATAGTAAAGAAGACATTATACTAGTGCAGGGGATCTCTCCCCATACATGGAATTCAGCCTTCCATCCCTCTTCTTCCTCTAGTAATATGGATCTAAAGGTCCCAAAGATTTCAAATCTTTGGCAAGTTTTACTTTAATAGCACCACTAAAGCATGTTGTTCCATTATTTACAGCACCTGAATCAGCTATTTACAAATACGTGTCCTTCAATTTATCAGACTCTTCATGCTTTCCCAAAGAGTCACCTTCACTGTTTCAAGTAAAACCGCATATTTATTACTTAGAGAAATACCAGGTAGCCTATCTTCAACATCTTTATATTTATCTGACAAATTTCTGGAGCCGAAACAAAATTATCTACAACAACAGCATTTTCCTTCTCACTTAGTTCTTGCTTTTGCAAAGTACTCTTCTGGTTTATATTTCCCCTGTTTTCAAACCTGACCCCATTATCACCATTCCTTCCTCTACCAGCAGCTACTCCTTTAGTAAAAAGGGTGTTCTTAAATTGGACATGTATCCAAGGGCCATACTCAGATTTAATCACAGAAGGCTTGGATTCAGCCTCATCTCTGTTCCCTTCTTTTATTCCAACTTCTGGTTTTCTCACCATTTGATCTTTAATACCCTGAACAACACTCTCAGGACATTCATTCTCAGCATGCCCCGCTTGACCACATTGGTAACATAACAGATTAATCTTCTAATATTCCACCCGTTGGAAGAACCTCTCAGCTAATCCATCTATCCAAACTCCATTAGGAAGTTTTTTCTCCAGGTTAATCTTGACACAGATGCGAGCAAATTCTTGTTTCCCCCATCTGAATGTATTTCCATCTAAATACATTGGTGAGCCAAACCAAGATGCAATTCTCGCTAGATTATCCTCATCCCAGCAGTATAATGGCAAGCATGGGAATCTGATCCAAACAGGAGCGAAAATCCCTTTGAAAGAATACAGATCAAAAGCAGGGGACCATCTGTCCATGCTGACAATGTAGCCACTAACATACCAAGGCCCACCATTTAGAATCTCTTCCACCGCCTCATTCGACTTGAAGGAACAAAGAATTCAATTCATGCCAATTGATGTCATATGGAATCCACCGAACTTATTCCATTACCTTCTCAGTTCAATACTGCAAGCTGAGAAAGGCACATTGCTTCCCAAAACTTTAATCACTAACGAATGCTTCAACACTTCAGAATTCTTTACTTCTAATTCAGGATTAAGCCTAACTGCAATCCCGTCTTCAGAAAGCTCAATTTGCTCTCTATTAAAAGCAATATTGATGTGCTTCGGCTTCGAGCATGCTCCAACAACCTCACCAATACCATCCTGTCTAATGTTATCATCTAAATTGGTCATCAAGATTTCATCATTCACCGGATCTGTCCCAAAAACCTTCCCAGCCTCATTAATCTCACCAGTCTTCATGATTTCCGCAGTTTTCAAATCCTTAACCATAAGGTGATTCTTATTCACCCCAGAAAAACCCTTCACATTCAAAATTAAATCATCCATCAACGAAGAATCAAGATTGGCCGAAATAGCTATACCTGCATCCTTTATTAAATCTGCATTACTCTTGGCCACAACACATTCCACCATCGCCTTCTTCCTCTTGACTTCCACCATAATAGGACGATTCGAAAGTCTCGCCCCTTCTTTGATAACCACACCATTTGTACCTCTACCACTGGTATGTAGAGAAAAAGGGAGTCGATGAGCATCCATAACATCGGCAAAGAAACGCCGATGATCCTCCGGGGACGACTCCACCGGCAGTAAAAAATCACAGGAAATCAAAATTTGAACAAGAAGATGGAACTTTCTCTCTCTAGAAATCCAGACCTCTCTCTAGCATTATGCTAGTGTAGCTAGTGAAATGCGTGATTCTACTAGAAATTGCTCTGATTCCAATTGAAATAATTAGATGCGCCAAGAGAGGGGTGAATTGGATGATTAAGAATATCTTTAATGAAAAGAAATATCTTTTTATGACTTTATGCGGAAGCGAATTTCATTCTCAATAAAAAGATAGATAATCAATTTCATCCACGCAATTAATCATAATAAAAATAAATGCAGAAATAAAGTGCAGGAAAAATAAAGGAAAGAACACACCAATTTATAGTGGTTCGGTCAAATCATGCCCTACGTCCACTCCCCAGAGGCACCCTCCGAGTATTACACTAAACCTTTCGTGATTCTCCTTTAGCTCCCACAGCTAGGCGGAGAAGCCCTTACACAATCACTTCCACCTTCCCCGGTGCGGCGGAGGAGCCTGGTCCTTTGACACCAACGAGATCTTCATTTTTCCCAAAACTTCTTTCAATATGAACCTTGAATCCGATGGTACTGAGGTACAAGCTCGTCGGAGCAACCGTGTGAAATCTCCTTCAGACTCCCTTGAAACCCCCTCCAAGGTTCTTCTCCCTCTCTCAAACTCCACCTTTTCCTCTCCCCGTTTCAAGTCCTCTCTTCAAGTTTTCTCTAGAAAAATGAAGCCACAATGGCTGCCAAAGACTCTTACAAAGTCTTATGAGAGTGCTTAAATAGAGGGCTAAAAAAACCCTAAAATCAATTCGGCCGTCAAATATTGTACTGTACGATCGCAAGATCGTCCAGTACGATGTGCAGAAATTGACTTGTTAGTATTGTACGATGTCCTGTACGATGTACTGTACGATCCAGTTCAATAAATGAGTAGTACGATTATGATCATAGGATTAAATTAGGCAATATTGTAACCATTGTACAGTACGATTATGATCGTACAAGACGATTAGAACAACTTTTCAAATTCAAATCTTTGCCTAATTTAACGGACGGTGAGCTTTCTAATTATAACTAATCGGATGGTACGATGTGGTGATCGTACAGTACGATTAGCTATGTTTCAAAAATAATTTTTTCTAGGAAAAATAAAATATTTTAATTTATTTATGTTACACCAGATCGTACAGTACGATATATATCATACTATACGATGAACAGAAAAGTTAAAATATTTATAATCATTTTTTGCTCCCTCTATGTGTGTGCATGATCAACAAACTAACATACATCATTACAAGACTTGACTCAATAAATGAAAATTACATACTCATTTAATATGACCAATTCTACACAATCTTGAGCCATGAATCTTCAAAAAATGGTGCATGATGTACCTGAAATATTAGTCAACATAGAAAGAAATATGCACTGCAAATACTAGGAGAAATAAAATATTAATAAATATTATTTGTTATCATCAAAATCATAAACTCGGAAGCCCGAGTTGCAACAGCTAGTAGTGTATATTTTTCATGTTTTTGATGATTCTAAAATCTTATTATGTTTATTTTTATTTCTCTTAACATATATTGGAAATAATGTTTGTTTTTTTTTGTGTACTAATATTTTAGGAAAATCCTACTCCAAACTATTGAAGATTTCAAGAAAGATTATATTAGGGTTTATTATAATTATAGTCTATACTTTTTATATTCTACTTGAGTATGAGAGAGTATGATGTAATTGTGTAATCATGCACACATACACTTGAAGAGTGTAAAAACGTATATTTTTAAAACTAATTATATTATATGATTATGGTTCATACAGGATGATTTGACGTATGTATTCCTCCAAAAAATAATTAATTGAATCATGCCTTAGATTTTTTAAAATAATCATACTCTATAAACTTGAGTTTGTTCAGATGTTAAACTAGTGTACAAAATGGGTTTGTCCATATTCATACCAAATGATGCATGATTTTGTTAAACTAATCATAATGTATGAAATGAATATCGTACTTACACCAAAAAGTGTACGAAATGGACCGTACTAGATCGTTCTAGACAAACTTGTTCATTTTTTAACAGTTTGTACTATACAATGTTAGAATCGTACGTACACTGACTAGTATATAAAATAGGTTTATACACAAATATGATTCATTTTTGAACATTTTGTAAGATCATACCAAACAAATATCTTTAATTTTGAACTATTTATATGTACGAACTATGATTGTATTGTATAATCCAAGATGATTAAATTGAAGTTTTTAGATTTCTAGATGATTATTTTTGTATTTCATATTTAAGTGTCCAAAAAATAGATAGACATAGAAATCCTACTATGAATTTCTTTTGATAGTGCACTTGGAGGTGTTTGGAAGAGTGTATTGAGATTGGAGAATGAGAGATCTCTTAATAGGGGTTTGTGAGGGGATTCACAATGTTTCCCAATGGTGAGGTTCTCTTGCTTGTTTTTCAAAGTTCTGCCCTACTTTCTTGAAGACTCTTGAAAGAAGATTTTTAAAGGAGCACCTATACTCTACCGACACCAAGAGGGTGTAAAAGGATGATGGTTCTTTGCTGACACCAGAAGGGTGCAAAAGGAATCCGATTCTCTGCCATCACCAGGAGGGTGAGAAAAGAAATTAATTCTCTTCCATCACTAGGAGGGTAAGAAAGGATGGCTGTACTCCACCACACCGGGGTTGATGGAAGAGTGGTTATTTTAAGGGCTTCTCTTCCTTATTATCAGAGAAAAAGGAGAGTCACTTTTTTATAGTGCAATGCTTGAAGAGTGAGTCTTTAGGTAGTGGACATTGGTTTAGTTGTACCAAACAACTAAAATTTTGTGTTTTTATATTAGTTTTTACTATTTTTATATTTTAATAATTTAATTTTGTGGTGGAAAAATTTATTTTGATAAATTTTTATTGTGCTTAAAAATCATTAAATCAATTTTCTAAAAATTCCAAGAAGTTTTCTAAATTACTAATTCACCCCCTTCTTGGTTAGCTTTATAAAAATTTAATAGGTCTAATAATCTTTTCAAACTTTTAGTGGATATATGCCTCATGTTAAAAATAGATGATGACTGGCAAAAGCTTACAATTTGTTTAATAAATATATCATTTTAACTATATCTTCTATTTATAGAAAGAGTTTTTTGGTCGAGAGCCAACACTACTGTAGTTAAAAATGAGGATTCAATAACATCATGCTGACCATCAGTGGGTTGATCAGAAGGAAGAAAAAGCTCTTGTGAGTACAAATTTTAGATTGATAAAATAAAATAAATATAATGTTATTTTATGGATTTATTTGCAGAATGATTTTAAACGAGTTTAGGAAAGTCATCAGTCTACTAGTGAGAGATCATCTTCAGGATTGACCAAGTATTCTGAGTATCAGACATGGTCAGATGTTATTAGAGGAAAGCAGAGGGGGAGGGTTTATGGCTTTGGTTCATAGGGATATGCTTATGACGATAGTTCATTTACATTATTATTTTATGATATTAGTGGAGTTAAGGAAACAATTTGCCATAGAGTTGTTGTCATGATAAGAGAAATAGAGGAGATGAGAAAGATTTAAAATGAGATGCATGAAGAGCTGCAATTATATCGAGATGAAAATCAGAAGAAAAAAGAGTAAGAATCGACACATGAATCGTAAGGCAGCAAGGACAAGGAGGATGATTAGTGTTATTATTTATTTGATGAACTTTTTGGTGTATTTTGAACATCTTATTGTAGATTTCATATATTATGTTTATTATAGAACATATTAATTCTTCTTTATTTAAGGAATTATTCCTTCTTATTATGGATTGTGCAAATATAATTTATAGATTGTGTTTTCTTATTGCATATGTAATGTTATGTTGAATTTAGACTCCATTTATATGAGTTAAGTATAATGGCGCATCACCTTTAAAGTTTATATTTTATTATGTTTTGAATTCTATATTTGTATTATAAAAATTGGTGTAAATAGAGGGGCCGCCAATTTTTAGGTTAAGTATAATGGCTGCCAAGTTTATATTTTGAGTTAAGTATAATGGCTGCCAATTTTTTTTTTTAAAAAAAATGCTACAGGTTTCTGGTGGCCAACTGACAATTTGGCCGTAAAAAACATCAATATCAGATGGTTTATTTAACCACCAGTGTTTTAATATATCAACCAATAAATGTCGATAGTCTGCCGGTGGCATAGCCACTAGCATTACCTGTATTTAAGATGGCTGGTATGCCGTCGGTAATTACCCGGCGGTCGTCCGTGCTTTAATTGCAGGAATATGTTGGTTGTTTGAGATGCCACAAAGCTGTTAGAATGTTTAGCTGCCAAAAAATACTTGAAGCAATTTATTTTTTATGTGGTTTATACCGACATTTAACTTACTGCCAAAAAGTGCTGGTATATTCTCAAACTATCAGAAAAGTAATATGAACCGCCAAAAAATGTTGTTGGTAATTAGCACTTGTAGTGTACCTTGCCTCCTACCTTAGCCTCCATCAAAATGAATTGATTTATATATCCTGTAATATGTCTTGAACATCCGCTGTCTAGGTACCACATGCTCTCATGATGCCATCTGTGTGAGCACCCCTACAAAGTCAAAATATGTTAGATTTGGGAACCCAAATAGGTTTAGGTCTCATCTTATGAAAATAAGATTGAAATACATGCATGCTATCTTATGAAATTTAAACTTTAGTTCTGCACATTAAATATGTTCTGAGGTAAATGGTGCATGTGTGGGAGATATGTCCTGGCATGCCATAAGAAAAAGATCTTGCACAGGAAAAAGGGTTTACTAATCTACTCGGGTTATAGTGCCTCTTCTTAGGTTTGAATGATGCATGTTGATATGATGGATTATAAAACTCAAACATTATGGGTGTATTTTTTTTTTTGAAAGCAATCAATTTAACTTTTAAACACTTATTTGCATTTTTAAGAATTGAATTTTCTATTTTCAAAGCATGCTCCTTTTTATATAAATTAGTTGCAATAATATCTAAGTCCTTATATGCATTTTCTAGCTCAACATATAAACCTTTCAAGGAATCTTGCTCATTTGTTAAATCAAGATGCTTTCTATTCAATTCATAAAATTCATCAAATAAATTCATATGATTTTTATATAAAGTGGAATGATCTTTTCTCAGGCACTCATGCTCGTTTTACAATGTTAAAAAATCATTTTTAAAATTCTAATCCAATTTCATGAGCTTCCTATATGAAGAATAATTTTTTTTAGAAACTTCATGTAATTGATTGTAAGTAAGATCACATACCTCTTTCTGATCAGAGTGATCAAGATGTTCATCAGCCATTAAACACTGGTTTGTTACCTCCTATTTAGCTTCATTTTTAGAAGAGTCTAATGCTGAGTTTGCCCAAAAAGCCTTTTGAATCCTTTTCTTATCCTTCATGAACTTAGGTTTTTCCTCGCCCTTTTTTTTTTCTTGGGTGAACCTTCAGAGCTGGGAAATCAAAGTTTAGATGCTCTAGCTTTCTACATTCAAAATAAATAACTTCATAAAAAGCTTTAAAAATTTTATTGTTTTTACTCTTATTCCATTTTTGATGATGCTTTTGCTTTTTCCACAAAAAGTTCTTGAATTTTATTGTTTTTATTGTTTTTACTATTATCATTTTTATAACTTGAAAAATTAGTGTAAGAATCAATAGCCTTTAAGGCTACATGTTTCTTTCCTGCATCATACTACCTTTGGTTCACTCCTTGCTCATAAGCAATTAGTAATCTAAGAAAGTTATCAATTGAATAGACTTTCAAATATTTACATTCAATAATGGAAGAATTTTTTTGCTTCAAAGGAAGAAGGTAAACATATCAAAATTTTGTTAACTTTTTCATAATTTATTAGTTCTCTTCCTGATGCATGTAGTGATGTAATAATTTGTATAAACCTAGTATACATCTCAGAAATTGATTCGTTAGGTTTCATGAAGAAAAGTTCATAGTTTTGCAAAAATAATACTCAGTCTAGATTATTTAACTTTGTTTGTACCTTTATATGTTATTCATAATCTATCAAAAATTGATTCCTAGTTTGTATTAGGTTGTTTTATTTATTTATTTAATGCATCTTTACATCTTCTCAAAAAAAAAAAAAATCTATCCCAAATTTCTTATGTTTTTTAAATCTTGATTTTTTGAATCTGGCTTTGATACCACTTGAAAGTTTGTGAGTGGTGTTTGTTGCAACTCGAGCTTATGAGTTTATGTTTTTGATAATAACAAATATTGTGGCTCACTTTCTATTATCTACCTATATTTGGAATATGTTTTTTCTTGTGTGTATACTAACTTTTCAGGATTATGATGAACCATTCAAGGCTCAAAATTTGGTAGAATGAGTTTTATTTGTAATATTCATTGGTCTTTTTTTTATTTATTTAGTCTTATCCTATAAGGGTTTATGCTTGCTTAGTAACCTTATACACACATACTTGGGAAAATTTTTGTCTATTTTGTAGTATTTTTCTATTGTGATCACATCATCTAGAATGATCCAAAAATTATCCTGAATAATTAGTTAAAAATAGAAACCCTAATTAGGGCATCATGGTTAGGGTAGCCATAACTAAGCAAATCATCTAGGACGATAATATCATCATACGAGATGAAAGGCTCAAATTAGAAAGAATCAGCCGCTATATCTATTTAGGCATCTTTTATTTTTGGACATCGTCCAAGACATCATTTTGGATGATGCAGTACAATTATGCCTAAGTTAATCTGGTAATTAATGAAAGTAATAAAGGTTTGATTGCTCGATTATATTGTCCTGGATGATCACAGGATCATCCAGGATGATCAATTCATAAACCTTAGTTCTTCTGAATGATCAATAATTAGCCTGGCTCCATCAAGGGTGATGCTCTTGAAAATATGTGCTTTTTTGTACTAATCGGCCCAGACGATCGTGAGATCATCCCGGGTGATTAGTTTACTTTTCCATCATCCAGACATGCAATCAGGGCGATGTTCTAGATGATGCTCAACAATTTGAACTAATAGTACAAGATGATAAGAATATCGTCCAAGATGATAATGTCAGTTTATTTCAATTAAGAGAAAATTTGGAGCTCTTATATTTAAAACGTCTGGTTTATACAAGTAAGTGTCTTTGGTAACCATTGAAGCTTCATTCTTCTAGAGGAAACTTGAAGACAGAACTTGAAAGGGAGAGAGAAAAGGGTGGAGTTTGAGGGAGGGAGAAGATCCTTGGAGGGGGTTTCAAGGGAGTATAGAGGGGATTCCATACAGTTGCTTTAGCGAGCTTGCACCTTAGTATCATCAGATTCAAGGTTCATCTCGAGGGAAGTTTTGGGAAGAAGAAGATCTCTTTAGTGTTAAAGGGCCCGACTACTTCACCGCCCTAGAGAAGGTGGAAGTGATTTTGTAAGGGCTTCTCTGCCTAGCTATGGGGGATAAAGGAGAGAAACTGAGTTTAGTGCAAACTCAGAGAGTGCTTCTAACGAGTGGATGTACGTCAAGTTGTACTGAACCACTATAAATTTGGTGTGTTATTTCTTATTATTTGTTCGCATTTAATTTATGCACTTAGTTTCTATTGTGGTGAATCTTGTTTTGGTTATGTTTGTGTTTGTACTTGGAGAAATTTTTGAATACCAATTCACCCCCACTTGGTTAGCCTCAAAACTAGTTCATAAGGTCTTAACATCCCTAAAGAACTTTCAAGTGGTATCAGAGCGAGATCCAAAAATTAAGTTTTAGAAAACTTTCGGAGAAAGATCAATGGCTAATTTTAGTTATCATAATATTGCGGAAGGTTATTCAATCACTCGATAATTTTTTTTTTTTTGAAAATATTACTTCTAAATTTTGGAAAATTTACATGTCTACTTTCTTTCAATCAATTGAATACCGAATATGGCAAATGATTTTAACTGGTTATTTTGTACCGTCACATATTTTAGATGGAAATAAACTGATATTCCTTCTAATAAATGGAGTATGGAAGAACAAATTATTTCTCAATTGAATGCTAAATCATTAAACTATTTTTTCTATGCTTTAAATTATAAAGATTGTATGTTCGTATTCATGTGTACTACTGACAAGAAATTTTGGGTTAAATTACACACTATATACAAAGACACTAGTGAAATAAAATAATCCAAGTTGAATATTTTAATACATGATTATGAACTATTTTGCATGAAATCTTATGAGATGATCTTTGACATGTATACTAGGTTTATTCAAATTGTAACATCATTACATGCTTTAGGTAAAGAATTTTCAAACTTTTAAAAAGTAAAAAAAAATTATATGTTGTCTACTTGATAAGTTTGATGCCAAAGTTGTTGCTATTTGTTAATCAAAAAATTTAAATTAATATTCTTTTGATAATTTGATTGGCTCACTGATTGCCTACGAACAAAATTTGGGCCAAAGACTTTTGGATGCAGGTGAAATGATAGTGCTAAACGCTGAAAACATAGAGAAAAATGGCTTTATTAGTGACAAAAGTGATGACTTATCAAGCAAATTAGAAAGCTTGCAAAAGCATAAGCATAAACAAAAGTGAAATAAATGGAAAAATGGTAAGAATGTTAATATTTATTTTAACATTATTTGATTTGGATGTAGGAAACTTGGACAAATGAAATATCATTGCCCTAATTTGAGAACTATTCCTATAAAAAAAGGGTAAAGCTAAGCAAATTATAAAAAGGGCAAATAATGAAAAGCAAAAAATCTCATGGGCAAGCCTAGCAACATAATCATCAGACCAGGAACAAGATGATGTTTAAACCCTTATTTGTGTGTTTATTTATTTATGTATGCATATTTTTTCATAGTATTTTTATTTATTTTCTATGTTTTCTTTGAGTTTATTCTTTTTTATTATGTTAAAATTTTAAATTTATCTTTACTTTTTCTTTTTGTGAAGTTCTCTCTGATCAACACACACGTGAAACCTTTTTTTCTAAAATAAAAAAAACCTTCCTCCTATTTTTCTTGAATTCTTATAAGTTGTGGTTGACTTCTCTAAAAACTGTCAAAGGAAGGAAACTCATAATTTTATATCTCTATATCTTTTCTAAAGAGGTTCTTCTACTTTTGTTTAAAAATCTTTATCATATTATAAATTGAATTCTAAAATTGAACTTTTTTCATCTCCATACATTTTGTCAATTACATAGGGATCTTTTGCAAGTTATTGAATTCACCTCATAATTTTCTTAATCAAGTAGTTCATTTTGTCAATAGAATGGGTTTGCTTTAATTTTTATAATTTGAAAAAGATAGCACTTTTTATTGAGAAAAAAAGTGACCAATGACGCCAAATCAAAAGATGCTCAATGATGCCAAATTGAGAAAAATACACAAAGTGTATCAAAAATTAAAATATGCATAAAGTGCACCAAATAACTAACAGGAGGCATAAAATGAGCCCATAAAAAGTAAGCTTTCCTTTCTTGCACTTTTTAAATCTTAAAAAAAACCCTTTTATCTATTGATACTTTTGATACATGAGCTTGAAAATTATGATTCATGATTCACCAATTTTTATATTAATCTTCTATTAGATATGTTTTATGAAAGGAATTTTCAAAAAATTAGTTTTCTTTTTCTAATTTGTTTCTTGATTTAGATATTGAATTAAAAAAGTTTTTGTACTTTTAAAAGAACCTGAGTTTGGATTAACATTTTTTTAATTTCTATCCTTTATAGGTTATGCGTTGTCAATACATTCCTTACTAAGTTTTTGAATAAAATCAAGTTGTAACTTTCTCATTTTAAGAGTATTTGATTTCTTTTACTAAATCGGGGATCATTTTGTTTTTTAATTATTTTTTTCCTTATTATTTATGCCCCTCCTCTTTTTGATAATATCAAAGGGGAGAATGTACTGTTGTATTTATATCTATTTTTTTGTAACCTTTTATTTTTTAAAAATAAAAATAATAGAAATTTTTTTTCCCTAATTTAAAATTTTTATTCTAGTGAGGGGGAGATTAGGAGAAAATATTTTCAATTTTGCAAATTCAACCAGTAATATTTGCCATCATTAAAAAGGGGAAGATTGTTATAACTCGAGCTTATGATTTTATGTTTTTGATGATAATAAATATTGTGGCTCACTTTCTATTATTTACTTATATTTGCAATATATTTTTGTTTGTGTGTATACTAACTTTTTAACATTACCATGCACCATTCAAGGCTAAAGATTTGGTAGAACAAGTTTTATTTGTAATATTCATTAATGTTTTTTTTTTAATTTCTTGAGTCTTGTCCTGTAAGGGTGTATGCTTGCTTAGTAACCTTACACACACACTTGGGAAAAGTTATGTCAGTTTGGTAGTGTTTTTCTATTGTGATCACATCATCTGGGACAATCCAAAAATTGTCTTGGATGATCAGTTAAAAATAGAAACTCTAATTAGGGCATTTTGGTTAAGGCAGCCGCAATTAAGCGAATCATCCAAGATGATAGTATCATCGTATGGGATGATAGGCTCAATTTAGAAAGAATCAACCACCGTATCTTTTAAGACATCTTTTACTTTTGGACATTATCTTAGACGATGCAGTATAATTATGCCTAAATTAATTTGATAATTAAGGAAAGCAATTAAGGTTTAATTGCTCAATCTTATTATCTTAGATGATTGCAGGATCATCCGGGACAATCAATTCACAAGCCATAGTTCTTTCTAGATGATCCATAATAGGCCTGGCTCCATCCAAGGCGATGCTCTGGATGATATGCGTTTTTTGTACTAATTAGCCCAAACAATCATGAAATCATCCTGGATGATAAATTTACTTTTCCATCATCCAGACATGCAATCAGGGTGATGTTCTAGATGATGTTCAACAATTTGAACTAATTGTATTAGATGATATGAATATTGTCCTAGAAGATAATGTTGGTTTGTTTAAATTAAGAGCAAATTGGAGATCCTCTATTTAAGACCTCTTGTTTATACAGGTAAGTGTCTTTGGTAGCCATTGAAGCTTAGTTCTTCTAAAGGAAACTTGAAGAGAGAACTTGAAAGTGAGAGAGGAAAGGGTTGAGTTTGAGAGAGGGAGAAGATCCTTAGAGGGAGTTTCAATAGAGTATGGAGGGGATTCCACATGGTTACTCCAGCGAGCTTGCACCTTAGTACCATCGAATTCAAGGTTCTTCTTGAGGGAGGTTTTGGGAAGAAGAAGATATCTTTGGTGTCAAAGGGCCCGGCTACTCCGTTGCACTGGGGAAGGTGGAAGTGATTTTGTAAGGGATGCTCTGCCTAGCCATGGGGGTTAAAGGTGAGACACTGAGTTTAGTGCAATACTCGGATGGTGCCTCCAAGGAGTGGACATAGGTTAAGTTGGACCGAACCACTATAAATCATGTGTTCTTTCTTATTATTTTTCCACATTTAATTTTCACACTTCATTTCTCTAGTGGTTAATCTTATTTTGGTTATGTTTGTATTTGCTTGGAAAAATTTTTAAATACCAATTCACCCCCCTCTTGGTTAGCCTCGGGACTAGTTTATAAGGGCTTAACATCCCTAACAAACTTTTAGTGTTAAACCCTAAAAAACTAGCCCGAGGTTAACCAAAAGGAGGGGGGAGGGGGGGAGGTGGTGAATTGGTTATTTTAAAAACATAAACAAAAAAATAATTTTTTTGATATATTTAAATCTTTTAAAACTACACAATAACTCTTTGTGTGAAAGAAATATAATATTCATAATAGTAATATGATCAAATATTTCAATCTTTGAAGAAATCATAAAAAATGATGCGGAAAAAAATACATTGAAAAATAATAAGAAAGAACACACCAAATTTTATAGTGGTTTGTTAAAATTTGATTTATGTCCACTCCTTGGAGGCTCCCTCTCCAAGTATGACACTAAATTGAAGTGACTCTCCTTTTTCTCCCATAACAAGGCGGAGAAGCTCTTAATAAATCATTCCATTGACATAGAGAGGCAGAGATTCTTGAATCATTTTACTCTCACCTGGAGTAGGAAGAGAACCTTGAATCCATTTACTCCCTCCTAAAGTAGGCAGAGAATCTGTGAATCCTTTTTCTCCCTCCGAGAGTTGGAAGAAAACCTTGATCTGATGTTGAAGATGATCTCCCCAGAGCTACCAAGGAACCAATGGAGCATCTTTAAGAAGACGACGAACATCTTGCATTGAGTAACCTTTGTTATTCCATCATAAACTCCCCCTCACAAGGATATCTCTTTCTCTCTCTATCAAGCTCTGCCTCTTCCTTCTCTAAGCTCCCCCTTGGATCAACTCCACATCAAAAGATTAACCTTTGGGTTTATTCTATGGCTTAAATAGAAAGCCTCCAAAAGAAGCCATAATTTTTAATTATGCACAAACTGATCATCCAGGATAATCTAAAGATTAGTTAAAAATAGTCGTATAAGCCAAGTCGTCCTATATGATTAGTACAAAATAACCCTATCAGCCAAGATGATCACCTTCGCTCTATACAATCAGTACAAGTATATGTATAGATCATCCTATATGATCATAAGACCATCAAGGATGATTAGTTTAAAATACCATATTGATTGTCTAGTACGACATTGGACGATGGGTGGCGATCTTTATAACGTTCTGAAATTGTCTTAGGATGTCGACGACAATGCTCCTACATGATTAGAGTAAAGTTATGGTTTACTAACTAAATCATCTAGTATGATCTAGATGGATAGTCCTATATGTTTTGATTGAATAATATAACCCTAATTACTCTCCTAATCACTAGATTAATATTGGTATGATTGTCAAAAATTGTCCAGAAAGATGCACATCATCCTGTACAATTAGAATAAAAATTAAAAATTAAAACATTACCTAAATTGTGACTAACTGCTATTTTCATCTTTTAAGCTGATCATTCTAGACGATAGGGATTGTCTAGTATGATTCATTTAATCACATGTAATTAGCCAAATGCCTTAATATGGATTTCTTTTTTTAAATAGATCATCCAAAATGATCTATTATCGTTATGTACAATATAGTAAATAATAGAAAAATCTTTAACTCACCCAATTTCCCCCCCTATGTGTGTGTGTGCCAGGTTAGTTAGCTTGGGATCCACCATATCCAGGATTTGACTCAAGAAAAATAAAAAATACATTGATATGAAATTACAAATAGACTCAAACCTAATCTACCCAATCTTGAGCTAATTTGCATTGCATGTGATCTTTGTGGACCTGAAAGATTAGTAAGTAGGGAGTACAAAATAAATATTCAATAATATCAATGGTATGGAAACAATAATGTTTGTTATAATCAAAATCAGAGTATTCAAATCTAGATTTGCAACATAATTATCCACTTGCATATTGATAGTGTGGCTAATAGTATGATCTTGAATGTGATTTGTTGAGTTTGTAATATACTTAGATTTCCTATGATATGAAATAAATAAATGCCCACTAAAAATCTGTATGGATATGTGTCAAATCATGTAATAAAGTGATAGAGTAGAGTGTTAAAATTGCAAGAAAAATATTATATTTAATTGTAATATAGCTACTATATCTACTTCAAATGCACTAATTTGTCCTACTTTAAAACAAAATAAAATTTTTGAATTTTTTGTCACTAAATGAAAAAGTTACAAAGAAAGTTGATACTTATGATAATAAAGTATTTTAAACTAATTAATGCAAATAACATGGTTTTCTTAATGAGACTCTTAATTGTAGATGTGAATCAAAGAATATGCATCTGCAAATCTCTGTCAAGCTTACATGAGTGAAAAGAAATATTTATTGACTTCCTACAAATTTTCTATCTACATAAACGTTTTTTGTTTGAGGGGGGGTAGAGGGGCCTACGCATTAATTAGAAAAAAAAATACCAGATACTTAAAAGAGACCTCGAGCTCGCCATTGCTCAAAAGAACTACCAAAAAGTCAAAAAGAAACCTATGAGCTTAACATCCCTACCAATCAACAATACAAAATAGCCTAAGTACATTCTATGGTGTCGGGAAGCCAACATCAAAAAATTAGAAAAGTAAATTAGATTGCCTTTAAGCTTCATCTCTTCAACCTAAAAAATCAAGGACCAAAATTTCTACACAGAAAGGAACATTTACCTTGGCATGCAAACATTCCATTTCAATAGTCCTAATTATTCAAGTATTACTCTATCTTGGTTATATATTATACAAAAATTTAACTATGCACATTATCATTATATGCATTAAATAAAGAATGAGAGATGTTGAAAATATCAATACATTTAGTAAAACACAAGAGTCTACATTAGTACATACTATATTTTTTACATTATTAGCTCAAAATAAGAGAATTGGCTAGTCATAGAAGAAGTAAAAAGTAAACTCATCTTCATTTCATTTATTAGAAGAAAAGATACAAGAGAAGTAATAAAAAATTATCACCCAAAGGGGTAAAATGATCTCCTTTACACTCCTTCCAATAATCACAGAGTTACTTACACAAATAGGCTAAGATCTGCAAAAAAAAAAAAAAAAAAAATATCGCTCTTCCCTAGCCTCCCTCATATTTTACTCTACGGGGTACTAATAAAACACACATAAAATTATTAAATTTCACTCATGTGACATAACTTCCAAATAATAATATTGAAAAAATAATTATTATAAGTATATGGATGGATTCATGCACCTTAGTGCTCGATAAGGTGGCACTGCAGTAGTGAAAAATAAATTAGTGCCTCAGCGCTGTAATGTTTGATCCACTATGACACTTGTTAACATGGCATGGTTACTGATTGCAATAGCCTAATTTTGTGCCTCACCAAGGATGAAGGCGGTGCGACGTACTATAAGTTGGCAACATGGTGCTGCTCAACACTTACAATTTTTATAATTTTGTGAATATTTCCTACATAAATACAACAAAAATAACACCCTTTCAATGAATTAAAAAAATAAGTAGTACAAAATTTACACTTGATAAATTTCCCCCAACTTAAACTTTTGTGTGTCCTCAAGAAAATATAAATGTCACCTATTGATCACTTAATAGACAAAGTACAATTTATTAATTTAAAATTACTAAAATATAAGATAATACATAATAATATAGAAGTAGTTTGAAATGTATAAAGTTTTAATTTTAATTTGAAAGGTCATTAGTGCAACATCATATATTATAGTTCACTTACCTTATTGTAATAGATTTATGCATTTAGGATGCATTTGGATTTAGCTTCAAAAGATACAAACTTTTTAATGTACTCATCTTTTTCCTTTTTTGAAATATTTCATTTTAAGTTTTTCAAATTTTTTATTTTTTGAGTACTTGTGGAGTATATACTTAATGATTTTGATTATCAAATTTTCCTTTATCCTATTGCAATCTTAATTTATTTAATATAAGGACTGAATAAGATCACTAGTTCCATTTTTAAGTTTATTTTGATCCTCCTAATTTAATCTAATCTTATCTTTTCCTTGAACTTAATTATTAATTTTTAATTCACTATTCAATACATAAATATATAGTTTCTAGAATAAAAAATGAGTCAATTACTTAAGTGTTCTATGTTTGTTAAATTTTATGTTTTCCAAATTATGAATGATGCAATGTTCATTCAAACTATCATATATGATTTTAATATTATACTAATTTTATATAATATTTATTATAATTATTTATTTTTTCTAAGTAAATTATCAAAGTGCAAATATCCATAGAGGATAGTACATAGCAGTCTGAAGCTTATAAGAATTTTAAAGAAATGTAAATAATATAACTAAGAGTATAAACTAATAGTAAATAAACATAGCTAAAATTTTATAATAATCCCATAGTAAAGATAGTACCTCACATAAAATTAGAACTAAATAACTGAAAAAAACTTCAAACATAAAATACAAAAGGGTTTCCTCCCATATAGCACTAAATTTATAATCTTGAGCCAGACTTCTCTATCTTTATCATTTTGGCTAGAGTGCATCACTACCACTCCTCAATTGGTCTCCATTGTAATCCATCTCTTTTTCTTTATGGTTAACTTCAGTATTACTTTGAAATTAATCAAGGGGGTCTACTACTAAAATATCTTACAAGCTAAACTAAGTGGGGTTTCATATTTTTTATTGAAGCAACTTGACTTTGTAATTGAGTTCACAATTGAATCGCTACCTCTTCCAAATGCATCTTCTTATCTCTGATATGATTATTTTGATTAAATCCTGGGGGATAATATGATCTAGTATTCACTATAGATTATTGAGTATTATTCAAATTTCCTCCTTGATTTGACTTTCCTTAATTCTACTGATTATTATGACAAACATTATTGAACCACTAAAATTATGATGGTTCCTCCAACATGGATTATTTGAATAAGGATTATTTTTCCTTCTAATAAAATTCTTATTTATAATCCCTTCATTAGTAGAATTTATATCATGTTCTTCAATTGTATAGATGATCCTGATACTAAATTAACTCTAATAGTATCTAATTTCTTTGAAATTATAGCTAACTGAGCAGTGAAAATTGGTAAAGCATCTAATTTTTAGACTTTAGGAACTTTCTTAGGATTCACATTATCAGAAGGCCATTAAAAATTTTTCATAGCCATCTCATCAATTAGTTTTTATTATTTCTCAAATGGCTAAGACATTAAAAATATGCTATCTATAACATCTCTGATTGACCTAAGGGACCCTATCAATTTATTATAGTAAGTTTGAATAACCAACTAACTTGGTAAATCACGGTGAAGGCTTTTCTTAAACATTTACTTAAATCTCTCTTAAATTTTATAAATTGAATCTCCTTCAAATTAGGCTAAAATATGTGATTTATTTTTATTTGTAAAAATTTTTAATGGTGGGAAATACATTGCTAGAAATTTATGAGCCAATTCATTTCAAGTGGTTATAGAGCCTAGGGGTAAAGAACTCAACTACAGCTTATCCTTGTGACTTAGAGAAAATGAGAATGAACTAAATATAATGACATCCTTACTAGCATTATTATAATTAAATATTTCATAAATTTCCAAGAAACTGGCTCAATATATGTTTAGATTGTCAATAAGAGTTCCCCAACCTAAAAACTTTAAACCATGTGAATTATGATTGATTTTAGTTAAACATTATTAACCTAGATGATAAGTCTATTGAAACTCTAATGGATTCCTTCTATTGCATGATTATTATACTCTCTAAGAGGTCTAGAATAATATTGGTATTACATTGGGTCAGATATTTTTAAAGACTTTTTAAAAAAAAAAATTATATAAGGGTAATTTGTATCTCAGGGTCAAATAATTAGGGTTCATTATTATATTTATTGATAAGTATAAATATTATATTATTTAATGTGTTATACTTTTTGTGAAAATGTATTATTTTAATTTTGTTTTATAGAAGAAATATAAAAAGGACATAAAATTTTAAATCTCATATAGCACGGCGGTGTCGAATAAATCAATATTGTAACATCATAAAAGGCTTTGATAGAGCACCACAACATTGACATTGTGGTGCTAACTTCTTTGTTGGATAGCTTCGCAATATCTAAAAAATTAACATTGTAGTGCCATACACTTTATCTTTTAGCACCGTAGCATTGCAATATATAACGCCTCAACACCAAATTTGCCCTTTCAGCACTAAAATGTTTGAAAGTCAACAGCACTATAACATAATAGTTAAAGTTCCCAAGGACATTAGCTATTAGCAAAAAGATCTGACTAGTCACTAAATAACTAATCCACATCAGTAAACACTATGACAGGACAATAACAATAATGCAAGGGCATTAGTTCATTTTTTAGCGTAGTGGCACTAATGTTTTAAGCACCACAGTGCCATTTTACTACTTTGTGTTTTCCTATAGATTGTTATTTTGTTATGTTTATAAGGAAGTTCAATAACTTGTTAAATCTTAGTACATTTTGTAATACTTATCTAAATGTGACTTACGATGAAAACTAAGGGAATTTAGGGAAGTACTTGATATACTAATTAGAGTGTTTATTCAGTATTTATTTGAGAAACTCCATACATTAAAGGAGTGTAGAGAAGATACATTGAACCTTACTTGTGATATTATTCTTAAGTAATTTTATTCTTCATTTATTTTAATAGAAATGAGTTTTCTTATTTTTTCTTTCATGTATGGCTAATTCCTTAGTTTTAGATTGATGATATAGATAATATATTAAGTACTAATGAAAATATTAGTAGAATGATTGAATATTTTTTTTGTAGAAAGATTTTTATTTGTTCCTCAAGAAGTGTAGTTCGACTTGTATACGAGACATATTTACATACATTAAAAATTCAGGCAAGAAACTCCTCTTGATTGGTGAGAGTGTATGGGATGAGCTGAGCAGTACTTGGGGCAACCCAAATTATATCAGGATAAGGGACCATAAAAGACAAAACTGAGCTTCTAATGTTGGGGGCATTGATAGTTTCCTCCATGTTAGGTGCTCAATACCACATACCGAGCATAGGTGACATTTGAAAAGAAAATTTTAAGGATTTTAATAATTTACTTAGCTATGAATACAAATATAAGTGTTTTATAGATAGAGTTGTTGAGTAGATAGACGATCACTATTAAGTTATAAAGTCATACCAACAAGTAGCAGGAGGACCAACAATGGGTTGATGAACGAGCAAGGAAAGACTACGTGAGTATATATGTTTAAAAATTGTAAGTTTCAAGTGTAAATTGAGTAATCTTATGTTAACTTTTATAGGAAGAGTATACACAATTTTGAGAGAGTCAGTCTGTAGCAGGTGAGGGATCTTCTAGGGAATCAAAAGATTATTCTGACAACTAATTGGTCTTAAGTGCTATATGGAATATAGAAAGGCCATGTTTATGGTTTAGGCTTGCAAACATACACTTACAAGGGACATACATCTAGTGGTTCTAGCTTCTCAATAAGTAGCCAAGACTCATTATATAGCCAACAAGCAGTTGCCCTTACAACATATCTAAATCAGTAAAAAAGTCCCAAGTTGACATGCAGATGCATATATAGATACATCAAAATTTGTTGTGATGGATGAGTTGTAGAAATTAACAGAGTGGTTTAGTGGGAAATAGCTAGCATCAGTAGAGGAGGAGATAGATTCTTCTTAATTTTTTTGTCACTACTAGTTATTTCATTTCTATGTTTGCATTTTTTATGGTTCATTTTTTATTATGCAACAAACTATATTATTATTTTTAAACTATTTGTTGAATGTTGAATAAAAGTTTGTGATCAAATTTGTTATTAGATGTATGTAGCTTGTCTTTATGTTTAATGTTTGAATATGAATATGATATATATATATATATATATATATATATATATATATATATATATATATATATATATATATATATATATATATATATATTTATATAATACATATTTGTTGTGTTGCAAAAATCATGTGAGCTAGTGCTATTTTTTGTAGGGTAGGTTTCTTATGGATTTTTAATAGAATATCTTCCAGAAAAAGAGAAATGATGAAATGGTATCGTGTTCCAGCAAAAACATTTTCTTGAAAGTTCTAGTGGATAAACCATCACTTGGTTCCCAGCAGAATTTTGTTTTTGCGGTTTGTCTATCGATATTTTTGGAGGTAGGTTTACGGCTGAATTTTTGAATGAGTGATTTGTAAAAGTTGAATATTGCTGAACAATTTCACTAGAATTCCTTTCATAAATTCGTTAGAAATATTTTCGATGGAAAAATTCTACTGGATCAAATTTCCGACACTTATTTTATCATCAACTAAATTTTTGCTAAAAATATGTCAGAAATGTCAATTTTCTTGCAAAATTACTCGTTTTTTATGAATTTTGGTCGTCGATAATTTTACTTTTTATAAAAGTTAAAATTAGCACTTCAAGGGAAGCAACCAAGTTTATATCTTAAGTGTTCTAAGTAGGGAATATTAGTTTTATTATTTATCATTAGTTACCTTGAAAAAAACCTTGAGAGATGAAAGAATGCCGTATCACTAAGCTAGGCCATTGTGGATTAAAAATTCAAATCTTAAAAGTTCATTTCACTAAAAAAATTATAAAAATGGCGTGTTGGAAGTTTAATTCTCAATCATTATTGATTCTTATGTATTTTTGACCTTGCTTTTCACTAAATTAAGGGTCAAGGCGTGTTGAATTATTCAAATTGACCCAGCTGGACCCTATGACCACTTTTATTGGATTCAGTGAGTTAAACCAAGTTTGTTGATCCCACACCGAGGTCTTGAGTCATCCTAGTTGACAAGGTAAACCTAGGTTGACCAATCTAGCCTAAAGCCCCCTTATTTAGATTTCAATCAGTTTCAAATCCCCTTGAGCTGAATCCCTAATCCATTTGGGTTTGATTGACAAAGTTGACCTAGTCAACACTTGGCTTGATCAACCCAAGCCTAAACTAGTAAAACTTGACCTATTTAGGTTAAATACATTCTCCCTTTAACTTTAAACCCATCCAAGCTTCCCCTTGACTCAGAACACATCCAAATAGGCTTAATTCCCTCCTAATTAAACCTTGAAACCATCTTTGCAGTGCATCATAGGGTTAAGACTATAAATAGGGTTCTAAGGCTTTATTAGAGTGGATTATATTATTTTACTTTTGTCCTAAGCCTCCTCAAGCTTGAGCCTTAGTTCCATTGAGCTCCCCTAATCTCCCTCCATCTCTCAAAAGGAAAACCCGCCATCAAAGCCTCCCTAGTGGTGAGATCTTCTGCAAATCGAGCCCTAACTCCTTCAAAGCAAGTTTGTTGTTGATTCATAGTGTTTCGAGCTTCAAATTCTTCTACAAAAAGGAGTGTGGATAATCTATAAGTGCAATAAGCCCAAGATCTCATGAATCTAATATTTGAATTAGGTATAATCTCAAACCTTTGTCCAGAACACTTAAATCTAAAAACTTTTCACACAATGCATTTTAGATAACAAAAATGGTCCCCCATGAATGCTCATTATGAATGCTATCTATATTTAAAATTTCATTAAATTTGATCAAGCTGATCGAGAGAATGAGCCATAACATTACATAAGATCTAGACCATTGATCACATGATCAATGGTCTAGATTTGTCTATTCTATAACATTTGTTTGATCACAGATCTGATCCCATGGTCTATTATTCTGTTTGGCTCGATCATTATCGTTGCTTCGTCTCAGCTGGAGATCGGACGGTGGGGATACACTATTGATGTGGTTAATGAAATCTCATCTTTGGTTTAATCATCCTCTGATAATTATGGCAATCATTGCTAGCAACACAATCATTGCTCCAACAGGAAATGATTGGACTCAATTTGGGGAAACCAATCAGGGCCCGCTTGTAGGATTCCCATCGCTATTTATTTAAAATTAGTTTTAAATAAATTTTAAAATCATTTATAAATTTAAATTTTTTAAATAAAAATTTAAAAGTATTTTTAAATCCAAAAGATACATATAATATATTAAAATTTTTAGAATGAGTATATCCTTTCAAAATTTGAACAATGAGTATATCCTTTCAAAATTTCTTTAAAAAGAGAGTTGTATCCACACTTCCTTTTTCAAAAGATCTTTCAAGTAGGAAGGTGGTCAACCTCTCATACCAAGCCCTGGGTGCCTGTTTCAATCCATATAATGCCTTTTTTAACTTGAAAATATGATTTGGGTATTTAGAATTTTCAAAACCTTGAGGTTATTCTACAAAAATATCTTTTTCAATTACTCCATTTAAAAAGGCACTTTTGACATCCATTTGAAACAATTTAAATCCTTTAAAAGAGGCAAAGGCTAGTAAAACCCTAATTGATTCAAGTCTAGCTACAGGGGAAAAAAGTATCCTCAAAATCAATTCCTTCTATTTGATTATACACCCTTAGTAACTAATCTAGCCTTATTTCTAATGACTACTTCTGAGTGATTCATTTTATTTTTGAACACCCACTTGGTTCCAACAACACTTTGATCTTTTGGCCTTGAAGTTAATTCCCAAACTTCATTTCTTACAAATTGATTCAACTCTTCTTGCATGGCCAATATCCAAAATTCATCAGAAAGTGCTTGATCAATATTAGTGGGTTATATAGTTGAAATAAAGGCTGAATGATTGACTTCCTTGTTTAATCCACGCCTAGTTCTAACACCCTCACTAGGTTCACCTATGATCAATTCCCTTGGGTGGTTTTTAGAAAATCTCAAATCTCTAGGCAAAGGGTTTTCTGTTTCCAAATTCTCTTTCCATATTTTCTTCCAAATTTATTTTGTTAATCTTTTGGGAGTTTTTCTCAATCTCATCTTCAACAATATTTGGCTCTTCCAAATTTCCAGCTTCATCAAATACAACATGTGTGGTTTCTTCAATGACCAAAGTTCTTTTGTTGAATACCCTATAAGATTTTCCAACACTTGAATATCCAACAAAAATTCCTTCATCTGATTTTGGATCAAATTTTCCTAAGGTAGATTTTCCATTATTATGAATGAACATCTTGCAACAAAAAACATGCAAATGAGACAAATTAGGTGTTCTACCTTTTAGCAACTCATAGGTGTTTTATTTAAATTTAATCTCACATTCACCCTATTCAGAACATAACATGCAGTGCTAACAGCCTCAGCCTAAAAATATCTAGGAAGTGAGTATTCTGCCAACATTGCTCGAGCAGCTTCTATTAATGTTCTGTTTTTCCTTTCGACTATTCCATTTTGTTGAGGGGTTCTAGGTGCAGAAAAATTGTGATCAATCCCTTTTTATTTACAAAAATTTTTAAATCTTTCATTTTCAAATTCTCCTCCATGATCACTTTATATAGAAATTATTTCACACCCTAATTTCCTTTGAATCCAAGTTGAAAAATTTCTAAATTCCTCAAATGATTCACTCTTATGAAATAGAAATCTAACCCAAGTGAATCTTGAATAATCATCCACTATAACAAATCCGTATACCTTATCTCCTTGACTTACAGTTCCTACTGGTCCAAAAAGATCCATGTGAAGAATTTCCAATGGTTTACTAGTCCTAAGATCCTTATTGGACTTAAAAGAGGACTTCACTTGTTTTCCTAATTGACATGCATCACAAAGGTGGTCCTTAGTAAAGTCTAGTTTAGGTATACCTCTCACTAAGTTCTTTTGGGTAATTCTTCTAAGGTTTTTCATACTAGAATGACAAAGTATCCTATGCCAAAGCCATGATTCATCAGAAATAGTTTTAAAACAAAAAGAAATAGGAGATTGAATACAATTTAAATCTAGCATGTAAACATTGTTTACCCTTTTTCCATTTAAAACATTTTTTCCATTTAGGCTTAATATGCAGCTAGTAGGTAAAAAAATTTTACATTATAGTCCTTATCACATAGCTGACTTATACTTAACAAATTTTGCTTTAAGCCTTCAACCAATAACACATTGTCTATGAATTTTTTTTTTCAAATTTTAATTCATACATGATCCAACCACTTTCTTTGTGGTATTATCTCCAAGTATAACCTTGCCTCCACTCCTGGCTTCCAGCGTTATATGAATTGAGCAGTATCTCCAGTCATATGCTTTGAACATCCGCTGTCCAGGTACCATATGATCTCACGAGGTCTTGTGAGAGAGCAACCCTGCAAAAATATCAAATGTTAGACCTGAGAACCCAAACAAGTTTGGGTTCACCTTTTAGAAATTTATAATCAGATGCATGTATGATATGTCTAGGTTTATGTATCTTAGTTCTCCACACCAAATTAGTTTTCATCTTCAAAGTACAGGTGTGAGCTATATGTCCTAAAAATCCACAATTATTACATTTAACATTAGGAAAAGTTTTCCTAAGTTTTCTTCCATTTATTTGTCTTCTAAGGGATTCCATATATTTAGGATAATATTTAGGATTTGTAAAATCTTCAAGTTTGGGGGGTATCCTATTATCCTCAAGAGCTCTTATTTGTTAATTTATAAAATGAATTCATATCTTCCAAGATTCGATTTGTATAATTGATTCGATATATTTTGCTCTCAGATTCATCCTTAAATATTTTAAAATCTCTTTCAAGATCAGTATAGGATGATTTTAAATTCTCAAAATTCTTATGCAAGTCATCATATTCATCAAGAAGTTTCATGTGGTTGTTATCTATTGATGCATGATCTTTCCTAAGGATTTCATGTTCCTTCTTAAGCTCTTCTAGTTTTAAACTTACACTAGCATGCATCTTTTTCATTTTCCTATATGCATCATGCATGTGTTCAGAAACTTCAAATAATTCATTATAAGTTAAGTCACATACCTCTTCTTGATCTGATTGATCAACATTATCTGCCATCAAGCAAAGGTTGGTGACTTCTTCTTCTTTTTCAGTCTCAGATGAGTTTGAAGCTGAGTCCGCCCAAAAAGCTCTTTGAAACTTCTTCTTACCCTTCTTTACAATTGGTTTCTCCTCTACCTTCTCCTTGCTAGGAGTGACTTTGAGTTTTGGGCAATCAGTCTTGATATGACCTGGTTTCCTGCATTCATAACAAATCACTTCATTAGAAACCTTGCCATTTCTGTTAAACTTACCTCTATTCCATTGCTTGCGTCTCTTCTGCTTCCTCTTTAAAAAGCTTCTGAATTGTCTAGTTATTAATGTAATATCGTCTTCATCCTCAGGTTGTGAGTGTTCACTCTCTGACTCTTCCACTTTTAGTGCAATATTCTTCTCCTTTCGTGGTTCACCTGCATCAATCTTTCTTTGACTTACTCCTTGCTCATAAGCAATGAGTGAACCAAGAAGATTGTCAATAGAGTAAATGTTTAGATCTTTATACTCTGTAATTGCAGTTATTTTAGCATCGTAAGCAGTAGGTAAATAATGAAGAATCTTATTAACCATTTCAGCATTAGTTAATTCCCTACCAAATGCATGCAAAGAAGTGACAATTTGTGTGAATCTTGTGTAGAAGTCAGAAATATATTCATTTGGTTTCATACAAAACAACTCATAGTCATGTAATAAGATATTGAGTCTTGATTTCTTAACCTCATTAGTCCCTTCATAAGTTATACAAAGTCTATCCCATATGTCCTTTCCACTTTTGCAAGTGGAAACCCGCATGTAGTCTTCAGATTTTAATGCACAAAAGAAGCTATTTAAACATCTGGCATTTAGTTGTGCTAAGTCACGTTCTTCTATAGTCCAATCTGCAAAAGGTGTTTCTACCCTTACTCCATTAACTAATCTAGTTAGTTTTGTATAACCTTCCTGGATTAGGATCCACATACGATAATCAAGTGACTGTAAGAAAGTAGACATGCATGTTTTCCAAAAATCAAAAGGTATATTGTCAAACAGTAGAGGTCTAGTAATAGATTAACCCAATCAGGTGTATTTCAGTTTCTGAATGTAGCCATCTACGTTAATCAAAAAGTAGTTTAAACTTATGATTTTGAAACAGAGCTCTGATACCACTTGTTGAGTATAGTAAATAGGTTGTTAGACCTAAGTTAATGTCCCAAGGCTACCAAGAGTGGGGGGGGGGGTGAATTGGTAATTTTAAAACTTAAACCCTCTTTAAAAAAGTGTCGAACCGAAATGAAATTTTTTTATTAAATTTTATAGAAAAAGTTTTTCAACCACAGAGTTTTTAAACAAAAGTAAAATGCAGAAAATAAAAGGCAGTAGAGTAAATGACACAAGATTTATAGTGGTTCGGTATAAACCACACCTACATCCACTCCTCAAAGGCACCCTCTAAGTATTTCACTAATACCAATAGTGACTCTCCTTTTGCACCCACAGCAAGGCGGAGAAGCCTTTACAAAACACTCTTTTCACCACTACCTGGTACGACAGAGAACCGTCATCCTTTTGCACAATTCCCAGTGTTGGCAGAGAACCGTCCATCCTTTCACACTCTCCTAGTGTGGGCAGAGAACCCTTCGTCCTTTCACACTCTCCTAGTGTGGGCAGAGAACCCTTCATCCTTTCACACTCTCCTAGTGTGGGCAGAGAACCCTTCGGCTATTCACACTCTCCAAGTGTAGGCAACGAACCCTTCGGCCTTTCACACTCTCCAAGTGTCGACAGCGAACCGAATCTTCTTGACAGATCTTCTCACAAGAAATCTAGAAGGAAGAAAGAAAAGAGTGAAGTAATCCCAATTCACAAGTAGAGATTCTTACCTTTAAACACCGATTGAACTCTTCACACTCCAGTGGTAGGAATCCTCCTTTGAATGTTCTCTCACACTCTCTCCTTGACTTTTCTCTCAATAGGCACGAAGATCAAATGACATAAAGATTGGGTGGTAGTCTAATTTGGACTATTTATACAAAAGACAAGAAAAACTGCCCAAACCTGCAAGTTTTCAATTCTGTACGCAATGGATAGTCCCGTACGATCGTGGATCATCCTGGGCGATATTACTTAAAAGCCTTGAAACGAACCTGTTTGCATATGTGTATGAAATGTTTTCGTACAAGCTGATCGTCCCGTACGAACCAAGTTCGTCTGGTACGAACAATTATTACAAGGTCGGTTCCAAAAACTGCAGAAAAATCATCCTAAGTCGGTTGTATCGTCTGGATGAAATTTTGTTCGTCTGGACAAAAATCTTACAGAGACCAAATCGTCATGGACGATATTTAATTTTATCTGGACGAAAATCTTATAGAGAGCAAATCGTCTTGTACGATAATTTATTTTTGTTTGGACGAAAATCTTACAGAGAGCAAATCGTCTTGTACGATAATTTATTTTCGTCTGGACGAAAATCTTACAGAGAGCAAATCGTCCCGGATGATTTTTATTTTCGTCCCGGATGAATAGTACTTAGAAAATTTTTCTGGCCAGTTCCTATTCGTTCCATGTGATCTTAATAGGAGATAACTGTCTGATTGTCCCGTACGAACTGAGATCGTCCCGTACGATCAGTATAAATTTTATATGATCTCCTTATGTGTGTGTGTGTATGTTTTTATTCACGCAATTACAATCACTCCCTCTCAAATAAAATGATAATTTTAAGCTTCAAAAACTAAAGGTATTTCTTGTTGAATTTGATTTGAAGACTTCGTGTTTGAGAGTTTGTTTCACCTGAAATATTAGTACACACAAAAGCAAATACAAATCTTCTAAAATTGTTAGGAGATAACTACACTTTTGAACAATAATATTTGGAATCATCAAAACTATACAAGTTGCAAAAGTGTAAAACATGCAAATAGCAGCTATCTTAACATATGGCACTTGTCATTGACTTTTAGACTCTTTTTTAATCTGGTTGATATTTTATTAATGTGTTTACATTGCTTGCATAGTAGAATTTACATATTTTTATAGGTTTTTTTCTTGCATGTATATGCACCTGATTTTGCTAGGCTCTTTAGGGATAAATATTTTTTTACTTGTAATTAAAATCTTAAATTTTAGGAATTAAATAATTTTGAAAGATAACAACCTAGGGAATAAATTGGATGTCGTCGAGGGTCGCATGTGTATTATTTATTTCTTTTCCTTCCTTGTTTAGATGCTTCTCTGCATACAGGTAGAGTTTAGATAATCCGACTTCTGAGGATAAGGTGATAAACCTAGGGAAGTATAGTCGTCTAAAAATTATTTTTATGCCTTTTTAAAATTTCAGGCATTCTTAATTTGGATATTTTAACTAGCATACATTGTATTAAAAAATAATTAAAATTAAAATTTAATTGCATTAGTTTTAGGAGCATACTACCATTCATAAGTATGAGGCTACTTAAGAAGTTCTTTAAATATGAACTTTAATTTGTAGAGATTCCTCCACCCACCCATCTTTCAAAAGTATCAGATAACATGGATTTTATATGATTATCTAGTTAACTAACTTTCCTTTTTAGGCAGGATATAAGTCAATGGTGCATTAGCTAGGACATGGGTGTTAGTATTATGTGCAAAATACTAAACTTATAATAGATTTAGGGTTTAAGGCTACTACTAGTAGTGTACCATATTATGCCTCATCAGTGGGTAAATACTCTATCCTTTAGAGGCTATAAATCCCACATATCTGCATCACATGGATGATGCCTCCTACATCTTTCTCTCTTATATGCTCAAAGTGTAATGTTCTCTTTTCTCTAGTTTCTTTTCCCTGTCTTATTCCTTTCGGATGATAATATGAGCCATGCATGTTGACTAGGACAAGTTGAATATTTCTTTCCCTCTAAATAGGAAGTTCTTAGAATCCTCCTTATGTGCCAATCCCATTTAAGAGAAAAATGTATAGTCCTTATTCAAGAGTCTTCTTTGGCCCTAGCTCAAGATGTAATTAATTACAGGGGCTTATGCCCATGGGAAACCAAATCTCATATCAAATAAATCCCATTAGAGCTGATGTATTGGGAAGGAGAAATCTTGTGAACTTGATCAGATTCTTCATATTACTACCCTTTGAGGTGTCTAGGTAAAATCTTCTATCTTCAATGGTCAATCATGTATATGTTCTAATCTATCCTCCCATTTCCCACTTGTGAAGAGTGTAAATACCTTCGACCATTTTGTCCCATAGGATATTATGATTGTACCCTTTACATTTAGCCTCCACTGAGCAGAGTTCTTTCGAAGGACTATAGGTTTCTGGTGACCATGGGAGGATAGGTTTCTCTCTTCATCTTTAGATTATATATTTTTCTTTCTTACGTGTAGTCCAGGTTTGGTACTCCTTAGTTAGGTCCATCCTACTCTTAGCTAGTGTTCTTCCTAGTTGGGTTTATTACTCCATAGCTAGGTTTCTCCCAAGTTAGGTTCCTTTATTTTTTCCCTCCTAGGCTATTGTGTACCTTATTAATCATTCTTATTTTCTCATAATATCATCTCATACTGACTATTTTAAATCTTTCTTTTCATTGGAAGATAGTGCCATGGCATCTTTTATTCCTTTGGTTACCTTTTATTTTATTTCTGACTTATGGGTGATACTCCATGAGTCCCTACTAACCAGTACTCTAGCTGGAGGAATCACTTTTGGTTCCTTCACTAACTCAGCCTCGTCACCCTTGGCAGGCTAACCCATTCTGAGATTGTTTCCTTTTCTCCTCCATAAAACAGAGTGTTTAATACTATACACCCTTTCGAATGTACAGTTGATCAACAAATAGACTAAGCACCAACTAATCCTAATCATGTTAGTATACAACTAGTACACCATGTGGCTAGGTAGATAAAGTTTAGGCCACTTCTAGTTCATCCTACTCATCTAATAATCAGTCAAACAACACCTACCAAACATATTATTTAGACTACTTCGATGCCTTAGAGCTGACAGATAGTAGTTCCCCCTTATGTTGCTCTAATAGAGGTTTCTTGTGTTGGGGTCCCCCCTCCTTATTTCTCATATAGGAAGAGGGGTATCCAGACCAAACTTCCTTCACCCTCTTCTCATCAGGTTTTTATTTTTGCTCAGCTCTCTCACCAACAGATAGTCGAGTGACCCTGGCACCCCCTGTACCAGTAGCTTCTAGTCTCCCAGTCCTTCAATTAATGGGTTTATATATAGCCTCATCCTCTACTTCCAGCCATTAGAGATGGGGCCAGAGGAATAGAAATAGGAGATTATGATTAGCTACATTTGAGGTAGGAAGACATTAGATGGTTGATTCAATGGCTCAATAGGAGTCCGTTCAGTGGAGGGTGGTTCCCTTACAATGGGAGCCATACCCACTTTCAATTACATAGACCCCTGAGGTTGTCATTATACCTGAGATTATGGTAGTTTAGGGAGGATACTTCTTTTTACTAGCATATAGTTGTGATGAGGAGGATGCCACTCGTATCATGATGGCCCCTCCTATTACTAATACTCTTCTACACGCTAGGGTCCCTAAGGATAATACTGCCAGAACCCTCACTCAGAGGATTCAAAGCATCATTTTCTTCATGCGGAATAAAGGGCCCATCAATAGGGAGATGTTACTACTCTAGATCTTTCAAGCACATGCTTAGTTACACTTGTAGTCCCTTAGATAGTGGTATCGATGGTAAAGAGGATAGCCACCACTGTAGTTGATTAGTATAGTTCCCTCAATCATACCTCAGGTAGGTGTTCCCACTAATGAATAATGCCCACATCATGATGGACATAGACTGTAGTTGAAGCTTTTCCGATCTCAGCTTAGCTTTGTTGTTGTAGTTTCCCCTTTATAGCTAGAGGCCTCTATTAGATCCCATTACAGTGGATGGGTATGGAGACGATGGCAAGTAGACTTACCTGTTGAGGTTCTATAGTCAATTTTTGTAGTTGGATAGTTAGATACAGCTGCTCCTTTAGGATTATAGGTAGTTTTGATGGTCTATGATACTTTGGTACATACTGATGATTTTGTTCCTCCCAATGGTTCACTAGTTTAGGTAGATGTAATTTCTATTCATAGTCCGCATAAGATGTTTTGCCTATGGGCCTATATATAGAGAAGCTTTTTATCAGACCTTCTTTGAGGAGGAACTTACTTGAAGAAGAGTCAGATGGAGATGTACCTGTGCACCTCATGTGCTTTGTCTCTAGATGAGGCCTTTTAGATGAGCACAGAGAGCTATATGATGATATATAAGCGGAGGGAGAGGCTGAAGTTGGTAGATCTTCATGATTGATTGAGATAGATGCTACAGTTTTGTAGTTCTAGACTCATATTGTTGATATAACTAGAGCCATGGTGGTAATGACAACATAATTGACAATGTTTGGAGCCATTCCTTAAGGTACATTTATAGGCACTCCTATTATATCCAGGGATGAGCCGACAGTACCACCTCTGTTACCACCATACCCTATAGGATTGAACATGGTCTAGAGAGCAGTTCTAGTGCCACATGCAGTAGTTACTTTCAGTATCATAATCCAGAGTTAGTTAGTGCAATTATCTGTCAGGTAGATAAAGGATTTGTTTGCATAGAAGGTCAAGTAGGCCTTTTCCTACAGGAAGTCTACAGAGGTAGTTAATAGGGGCCATCCTTACCTAAAAGAGTATGAGCGGGATCCTTACCTCCTTGCTTTATCTCTCTATATTTCAAAGTTTTTTAGGGGTTTGGGAATCCAAGGTAACATGTGGATCGATACTGGGCCATATATTGTGACATAGGAGGGAATGATACATTTGTTAAGAGAGTTGATATTTGCATGTTTTATATTCTTACAACTTGTATCATATTGATGATTTCAAATATTATTATTTTATGTGTAGTTATCTCCTAACACTTTTTAGAAGAGTTGTTTTTGCTCTTGTGTGTACTAACATTTCAGGAAAATCATACTCCAGACTACGAAGACTTCAAATCAAATTCAGCATGAGATACTCTATGTATTTAAAGCTTGTATTTTTTTTTAAATTAAGTTTGAAAGGGATTGATTATAATTGAGTGAATAAACACACACACTTAAGGAGATCTTAAAAAATTTGTATTGATCGTACTGGATGAACATAGTTCGTACAAGACGATCAGGTCAGTTATCTCCTCGTAAGTGCCATGGAACGAACATGAATTGAAGAAAATTTTTCTAAGTCCTGATCATCTAGGACTAAGTGTATTCATCCCAGGATGAAATATTCTCTGGAAAATTTTCATTCAGCTGAAGTGTATTCGTTTCAGGATGAGTTGCTCTCTAGAGTATTTTCGTCAAGGACGAAGTTTATTCTTCCCGGGATGAAATCTCCTATGGAGAATTTTCATTTAGACAAAATTTATAATCTTGCCAGGATGAGTTGTTCTCTAGAAAAATTTCATCCAGACGAACCCATATTCATCCCTGGACGAAGTGAATCGACTCTGAAATTTTAGTGACGTTCTGCAATTTTTGGGAATCGACATATGAAATAACAGTTCGTGCCGGACGAATCTAGTTCGTACGGGATGATGTGTGTGTACAAAGTCATTTCGTACCCATATACATTAGGTTCGTTTCCAATGCAGTTAAGTAAAATCGTCCAGGATGATCCACGATCGTACAAGACAATCCAATGCGTATTGACTTGAAAATTTGCAATTTCTGGACAGTTTTTTGTGTCTTTCTTATAAATAGTCAAATCTAAACTACCACTTAATTTTTTTTCTCACTGATCTTCGTGCCTATTAAAAGAAGAGTCAAGGAAAGAGTGTAAGAGATTATTCGAAGGAGGATTCTTACTACTGGAGCGTGAAGGCTTCACTTGGTGTTCAAAGGTAAGAATCTTTACATTTGTTTTGTGTTTACTTCACTCTTTCTTTCTTCGTTCTAGATTTCTTGTGAAGAAGATCTGTCAAGGAGTTCCGGTTCTCTGCCAACACTTGGAGAGTGTGAACAGCCATAGGATTCTCTGCCCGCACTAGGAGAGTGTGAAAGGACGAAGGGTTATCTGCCCACACAAGGAGAGTGAGAAAGGACAAAGGGTTCTATACCCACACTAGGAGAGTGTGAAAAGATGAAGGGTTCTCTACCTACATCGGGAGAGTGTGAAAGTACGGACGGTTCTCTGCCAATACTAGGAAAAGTGTAATAGGATGACGGTTCTCTGTCGCACCGGGTAGTGGTGGAAGAGAGTTTTATAAAGGCTTCTCCGCCTTGCTGTGGGTGCAAAAGGAGAGTCACTAGTGGTATTAGTGCAATACTCAGAGGGTGCCTCTAGGGAGTGGATGTAGGTCAAGTTTTGACCGAACCACTATAAATCTCGTGTCTTTATTTTTCCGCTGCTTTTTATTTTTGTGTTTTTACTTTTGAAACTATGGTTGAAAATTTTTTTTTAGAAAAATTTACTAAAGTTTTATCTTCGTTTCCTAATTTAAAAAGAGGGTTAAAATTTTTAATTACCAATTCACCCCCTTCTTGGTTAGCCGTGGGACATAAGCTTAGGTTTAACTACCTAATTCATAGTGAATGAGTTTCAACAAGTAGTATCAGAGCTTTGTTTCAAAATCATAAATTTAGACTACTTTTTGATTAACATAGATGGCTACATTTTAAAACCGAAATACACTCGAGGGTTACTCTATAACTAGACCTCCACTGTTCGACAATATACCTTTTGATTTTTGGAAAACATGCATGTCTACATTTTTAAAGTCACTTGATTATCGTATGTGGATCTTAGTTCAAGAAGGGTATACAAAACCAACTAGATAAGTTGACGGAGTTAATTATCTTGATCTTAGTCTAAATATTCAGAAGTTAGAGAGAGAAGCTAGGGAGAGAAGCTCTGGTTTTTACGGGATAATTTGAATTTTGAAATTGCGGGATTCCTAGTTTTCTGATGGCAAGCAATGGTCGCCGGTCATCTTTGGCCGGCGTACCACCTGAGGATCATTGATCATCTTGATGGTCAATTTCTGGTGTTGTTCTTGGAGGCTCGATGTCTCCACCAGCATTTGGAGATGGAAGTATTTTTTTCAACAAAACGAATATCAGAATGAACAATCCTTTGATTTTTAACGATGGAGGATTACTGCTAAAGAAGAAAGATTCTGAAGTGATCGGAAAAGGTAAAGGTATATTGCAAGAAGGCAAAATGGAAGTCTTATGTTCCAAAGGGACGGCTTTGCAAAGCTTTGAAGAAGCTGCTAAAATTTCTGCAACTTTCTTAGAGAAAGATGCAAATCAATTAATGGGAGGAGAGGATAGATCGTCGATTTGTTATGAGAAGGATGATAATCTGGTCAAATCGACAAATATGTCTGAGAAAGCTGTTAATAATGAAGGAGATAAAGTTTCGCTATCTGGAACTTGTAAAATTTCTGAATTGAATGAAGTCCGTAAATGCAGCAATGGAGAATTAGCTGGATGCGCTAATATGAATGTGGAAATGCCTGAAAGACCTGTTACTGGAAATAATTTTAATGCTTGGGAGAAGAAACAAAACATCAGAGTTGATGAATTGGACTTCGGTAATTTTTTATCAGAAGATGGAAAAACAATCAAGCTTCATGAGCAAAAGGTGGTAGAAAATTCAAATATGCTTACAAACTCATTAGTTGTCAAAATCTTTGGTGATGAAATTTCCTTTTCCTCAATCAGTTTTGAGCTGAGAAAGCAGTGGTCTATTTTTGGAAAATTACATATTACAATACTAGTAAAAGGATGGATGCTATGCTCGTTCTATGATCCTAGCCATGTGGAAGCAGTATTAACCAATGGGCCTTGGTTTGTAAATGGCAACATTGTTGGGATTGATAGGTGGACTCAAAGTTTCAATCAAAATTCTCTTAACGGGCTTACATCTCCTATTTGGATAAGACTTCCAAATCTACCATTACATTGTTGGGATGAAATCAACATTTGCCGTATAGAATCTATGGTAGGCAAGCCTTACTTGATCGATGGAAACATGTTTCAATGGTCAAGGAGAGAATTAGGAAGAATATGTGTTCGAATTGAACTAGATGCTAAACTTCCTACAGGTGTTTGGGTAGAAGGAGCTAATGACAAATTCTATCAAAAAATAGAATATGAAAAGATCCCAAGCTTATGCTATGGATGCGGGAAGATCGGTCATAGCAAAGATAATTGTACCAATTATATCATGGAGAACAAAATGAAGAATGCTCTGCCAAAAAAGGTTAACCAGGAAATATCAACTGGATTGGTTGGTAACATTCAGCCTTGTGAAGCGATGGAAGGGGAAGACAAAGAAGATTATGGTCCGTGGATGCTAGTGGAATATGGTAAGAAGAAACCTTTTGGCAACTATCGTAGGAAGAAACCCTAAAGGCAGGAAAACAAGAAAACTTATGTTCCAGTGAAGAAGATCAATATGAAAGAAGGAGAAAATTTGGTGAAAGTTAATGTTGTGAATCTGGAAACAGAGAAGCAACAAACTTTCATCAGAGAGCAAGACAAAACTGTTCAAGCAAATTCAGAAGTACAATTAACCAGAAATTCTCATGGCATTAATGATGATAACAGCTTCAGAGCTCTAAATGATCTTGTAGAAGAAGGAGAGATTGTTTCTGAAAAAGAAATAGATGAAAAAGCAATCAATACTGGTATCAATGATGAAGTTGCAACAGAGGATGAAATTAAAAGATGTACATAATCGGTTTTCATGGGAAATGAGAACTCTTTGAAGAATGGAAGTGTAGGAAAGGAAGAACACTCCTACTCAACAAAGAAGAAGCTTTCTAAGCAGCTGAGAAACTTGGGACCTATAAATTTATCTACCAGAACTAGGAGATTAGAGCTTGAAGGGAAAGGTAACTTGGGGAGGAATCCCCCTAATCCCTTTTAATGTATTCCATTGATTTTTGAATTGTAGAGGAGAAAGGAAGAAGAATTCTTCTCTATATATTAAGGAATTTATTAAAATTCATGATGTTTATTTCTTGGGTTTGTTTGAAACCAAAATAAATTCTATTAATAGAATGGATGTTAATCTATTGATAGGTGATGAATGAGACTTTTTTTACATTCCATCCTCTGGATTGTCCGGTGGAATGGTGATTCTTTAGAAGAACAAAGTTGTTGAATTTTCAGTCATTGACTACTCTTCTCAAGTGATCATTGGAGATTTGAAGGTGCAAAATAAATGTATATGGAGAATTACATCAGTGTATGGCAGCATAGATGTGCATAAAAGAAAGGAATTATGGGAAATGTTGAATAAATATTCTGATAAATACATACCTATGGCAATAGGTGGAGACTTCAATTGTATCTTAGCTAAGGAAGACAAAATTGGTGGTAGGAGATTTCTTTTCTCTCAAGGACCATGAGACATGAAAAATTGCTTAATAGAGAATGATCTTCATGAGGTGGGTTTTATAGGACCCAAATACACTTGGTGCAATAATAAAAGTGGTGGAGCTAGAATTCTTGAAAGACTTGATAGATGCTTTATCAACTCTAAAGCTTTAAGCTCCTCTCATAGATTGGTTACTAGGCATTTGGCTAGAATAGCCTCGGACCATTGTCCAATCATTTTAAATATTCTTGATTCGTTTCCTAGAATCAAAAGGAATATCAAATTTGAAGATTGTTGGGTGTCCTACAAAGCATCTTTTGCAGTGGTGAAGAAGGAATGGAACAGAAACTATGGAGGTGATAGCTCTCAAGTGCTTAACAAGAAATTTCAAAAATATTTGAAATCTCTATTATATTGGAGCAAGGCTAAACATAAAGTTCTTAACAAGCCTAAAGAGGAACTTATGGTGGAAATCTTGGAACTCCAGAACAAAGAAGCTACGGAAGGTAATCTTTCAGAGATGGAGTACTGGAATCTCAAAAACAAGGTTAATGAGGTGAATTCCATTTTGGCTAGATTGAATGATTGGTGGAAGCAAAGAGCCAAAGTGAAGTGGCTTGTGGATGGTGATAGTAACTTAAAGTTTTTTCATGCCTATGCTAGTGCAAGAAGGAATTCTAACAGAATTATTAAAATTAAAGATGAATATGGTGAAGTTGTGGAAGAACAAGAACATATTGAAGACTCCTTTTTCAAATTTTTCTGTAGGAAATGGGAAGCTAAGAACTGTAGCATCCACGGATGGCCTGAGGTTAATGCTCGATTGAATTAAGAGGATAGAAGGCAGCTGGAAGCAGATTTTTGTGTAGAAGAAGTGGAAAGAGTGGTGAAACAGGTTGGAGGCAACATCTCACCGGGCAAGGATGGAATTACTTATTCCTTCATCAAGGCTTATTGGAATATAATAAAAGAAGATTTCTGGAATGCTCTTAAACATTTTTTTAGCAATGGAATTTTAAATGAAGATTGGAAGAAGACTCTCATTGTTCTCATTCCTAAGGTATCGAATCCACTTTTACCTTCAAATTATAGACCCATTAGCCTTTGTAACTCGGTTTACAAAGTGGCAGCTAGGGTCCTTTTGAATAGGCTTAGTGAGGTTATTCCTAAGCTAATTTGAAGAGAGCAAGCATCTTTCATTCGTGGGAAATCTTTATCCGATCATGTGCTAATTGCTCAAGAAGTCTTCCTCAAATTTAGAATCTCCAAAGAAACTAAAGGTATGATCTCACTCAAAATAGACATGGAACAAGCATATGATTCAATATCTTGGGAAGCTCTTAAAAATGTATTGGATTACTTTAATTTTCCTCCAAAAATTTATAATCTACTCATGAATTGTGTGAAAGATCTGGAGTTTGCTTTGATTATCAATGGAAGATATTCTAGTTGGATTCAAGCTAAGAGTGGTCATAGACAAGGATGTTTTTTGTCTCCTACTCTCTTTATTCTTTGTGCAGAACTACTTTCTAATGCTTTTGCTCAAAGCACTTGTGGTATTAAAATTAGTACCAATGGTCCTAAAATATCACATTTATTTTTTGCTGATGATGTGGTAATATTCTTTGAAGCCAATAAAAATGCAAGGTGAAGAAGATAATTTATAAATTCTGTAATTGGACAGGCCAACGGGTGAACAATAGCAAGTCTTCCATGTTGTTTGGAAAACATGTTGATAGAAGAAAGAAGAAAAGCATTGCAAAAATTATGAACTTCAAAACTGTCAAAGAATTCAACTACTTGGGAATAAAGATGGCATTAAGGAGACTTTCTTATGATGACTTCCAATTCATCATAGATAAAACTATGAAGCTGCTTAGCATTTGGGGAAGCAAAATTCTTTCAGTTGCGGGTAAAATCACCCTTGTAAAATCAGTTCTGCTTGCTTTGCCAACATACTATGGTACTCATTCACTAGTTCCAAAAAAAATTCTGGATGATCTAGATAAAATATGCAGGAACTTCATTTGGAGAAAATCTGATGGATCTTCGGGTATACACTATGTTAGTTGGGAAGATATGTGTAAACCTGTAAACAAAGGAGGAAGAGGATTATTTTCATGTGCTGCTAAGAAGAATGCATTAAGATCAAGATTGGCTTGAAGGTACTTTAAAAACAAGGATTCCCTTTTACATGAAGTATTTGCTGCAAAGTATGGTGGAAAACTGAAAACGGGGAGTAACAGAACCAATTATTCACCCTCATGGAAACTACTGAATGAAGGCTGTAATATACTTAAACCAATTGTTAGATGGACATTGGTAAATGGTGAAGATGTTGATGTGTTTAAAGATACTTGGATCTTAGATAAAAGCATCAACCGTTGGCCTACATTTGTGGTATCACATGAAGAAGAAGCTTTTTATGTCAAAGAACTAATCCACAACGGCACCTGGAATGTACAAAAATTGTTTGATATGTTTGGTACAGATTTGGTATCACTTATTCTTCAGTTGAAGATACAATAAGGTAGTGGAAAGATGAGATGGATCTTGTTCAGCAAAAATCTCGTTTGACAGTAGCTGGAATGTCCTTCAATGCTTTAAATCATCATAGCAGTGAATTGTATCATTGGAATTGGTTTAAAAATATCAAGCTGAATGCTCGGGTGGAGTTCTTTTGGTAGAAAATATTCAAAAATGCAATTCCAACTTTCAAGTACTTACAACAGAGGAGACTAAGGGACAATGCGGATTGTCCAAGAGGATGTTCAACAATAGAAGATCAAGAACATGTTTTATGTACATGTTTAAAGCTCAAAGAGGTAATTAATCTTCTTAATCATTGGGGATTTTGTATTCCAGAGTTTCATGATTATGAAGATTGTACTAAATGGCTTGAAATGATAGCTCGGAAGAGAGGATTGGTAGCTAACATATATTGCAATGCAGTTTTCTTATCTTGGAAATCTAGAAATAAGAAAATACATGAAGGAACAGAGGAAAGCTCACCCTTTATTGCTTCCAATGCTATTTGTTTTACATCTATTCATAATAACTATAGTAATTTCTCATTGGGCAACTGGGATGTCAATCAATCGAAGAGATTATCTAATTCTTGGCAACCCCCTCCACCCGAATGGCTAAAAGTTAATGTAGATGCTTCTCTCTTAACTACTTATAAAGCTGGATTGGCGGGTGTCTTCAGAGATTGTAAAGGCAGATTCTTATATGCTTTTGGAATCAAGTGTATTCATTGGGATATTGAAAAATTGGAGCTTCTTGCAATTCACTCTTTGAAGGAAGAAATCAAGGATTGGATGTTCAAATACAAAGGAATTATAATTGAAGGTGACAACTCAAATATCATCTCTTTTATTCAAAAGCTTTGGGAAAAAGGTAACACCGTTAAGGAAGACCTTGACTTCCTTAAAGATTTAATTTTGTTATATTTAATTGTATTAGTAGAGAAAACAATAAGTTAGCTAATTATTGTGCTAACTTAGCTCTTTTTAGTAGCTTTTCCTGGGATGATATCTCTTTGAATAAGGTTCCTCCTTCTTTCTTTGACATTTTGAAGGAGGAATCTAACATTTAGTTGTATCTTGTTTGTCTTTTTTTAATATATGTTAGCTTCGGCTTTTCCTCAAAAAAAAAAGTTGACGGAGTTAGAGTTGAAACGCCTTTTGCAGACTAGAAAGTAGAAGAACGTGACTTAGCACAACTAAATGCCAAATGCTTGAATAGTTTCTTTTGATTCTTTAAAATCAGAAGTCTACATGCGGGTTTCCACTTTTAAAAGTGGGAAGGACATATGGGATAGACTTTGTATAACTTATGAGGGGACTAACGAGGTTAAGCAATCTAGACTTAATATCTTGTTGCATGATTATGAATTATTTTGCATGAAACCAAATGAATCCATTTCTGATATGTACACAAGATTCACGCAAATAGTCACCTCTTTGCATACACTGGGTAGGGAACTAATGAATGCTGAAATGGTTAATAAGATTCTTTGTTGTTTGCCTACTGCTTTTGATGCTAAAATTACTACAATTACAGAGTCTAAGGATCTAAACATTTACTCTATTGAAAATCTTCTTGGTTTGCTAATTGCTTACGAGTAAGGAGTTAGCCAAAGAAAGATTGATGCAGGTGAATCACGAAAGGAGAAGAACATAGCACTGAATGTGGAAGAGTTTGAGTATGAACACTCACAACCTGAGGATGAAGATGACATCGCATTGATGATTAGATAATTCAGAAGCTTTTTGAAGAGGAAACATAAGAGACGCCAGCATTGGAATAGAGGATAATTTAATAGAAATGCCAAGGTTTTAAATGATGTGATTTACTATGATTGCAGGAAACCTGGTCATATCAAGACTGAATGCCCAAAACTGAAAGCTACTCCTAGCAAGGAGAAAGTAGAGGAGAAACTAATTGTAAATAATGTCAAGAAGAAGTTTCAAAGAGCCTTCTGGTCGAACTCAGCTTCAGATTCATCAGAGACTGAGAAGGAAAAGGAAGTCACTAATCTGTGCTTAATGGCCGATAGTCTTGATCAGTCAGATCAAGAACAAGTATGTGACTTAACCTATGATGAACTTTTTGAAATTTCTGAACACATACATGATGCATATAGGAAAATAAAGAAAATACATGCTAGTCTAAGTTTAGAGTTTGAAAAATTACAAAAGGAACTTGAAATCCTTAAGAAAGATCATGCTTTAATTAATGACAATCACATGAAATTATTTGATGAGTTTGATGACTTGAATTAAAAACATCAAAATTTAAAATCATCCTATACTGAACTTGAAATAGATTTAAAAAATTTTAAGGATGAATCAGAGAGAAAGATTTTTAGATCAAATTATACAAATCAAATTTTGGAAGATATGAATTCATTTTACAAATTAACGATAAAAGCTCTCGAGGATAATAGGATACCCCCTAAAATTGAAGATTTTACTAATCCTATTATGTATCATAAATTTATGCAATCCCTGAATAGACAGATGAATGGTAGAAGACTTAGGAAACTATTTCTAAAAGTCAAATGTAATAATTATGGATTATTTGGACATATAGATCACACATGTACTTTGAAGATGAAATCTTATTTGGTGTGGAGACCTAAGATGCATAAACCTAGACATATTATATATGCATCTGATTATAAATTGCCAAAAGGAGAATCCAAACTTTTTTGGGTTCCTAGGTCTAACGTTTGATAATTTTGCAGGGTCACTCTCACACAAGACCTCGTGAGAGCATAGGGTACCAGGACAATGGATGCTCAAAGCATATGACTAGAGATACTGCACAATTCATATTACTGGAAGCCAGAAGTGGAGGCAAGGTTACACTTGGAAATAACATCATAAGGAAGGTGGTTGGATCATGTATGATTGGAAATCTTAATAAATTTTACATTGAGAATGTGTTATTAGAAGATGGCTTAAAGCATAACCTGTTAAGTATAAGCCAGCTATGTGATAAAGGATATTATTTAAAATTTTTTCCTACTAGCTACATATTAAACCTAAATAGTAAAGATGTTTTGAATGGAAAAAGGGTAAATAATTTTTATATGCTAGACTTGAATTATATTCAATCTCCTACTTCTTTTTGTTTGAAAACTGTATCTGATGAGTCATGGCTTTGGCATAGGAAACTTTATCATTCTAGCATGAAAAATCTTAGAATGATTACCCAAAAGAACTTAGTGAGAGGTATACCAAAACTAGACTTTACTAAGGACCACCTTTGTGATGCATGTCAATTACAAAAGCAAGTGAATTACTCTTTTTAGTCCAATAAGGATCTCAGAACTAGTAAGCCATTGGAGATTTTGCATATGGATCTTTTTGGACCAGTTGGAACTGTGAGTCTTGGAGGGAAGGTATACGGATTTGTAATTAAGGATGATTACTCAAGATTCACATGGGTTAGATTTTTATTTCATAAGAGTGAATCATTTGAGGAATTTAGAAATTTTTTTACTTGGATTCAATGAAAAATTGGGTGTAAAATTATTTCTATACAAAGTGATCATGGAGGAGAATTTGAAAATGAGAGATTTGAAGAATTTTATAAGGAGAAAGGAATTGATCACAACTTTTCTGCACCTAGAACGCCTCAGCAGAATGGAGTAGTCGAAAGAAAAATAAGAACATTAATAGAAGCCGCCCGAGTAATATTGGTAGAATACTCACTTCCTAAATATTTTTGGGCTGAGGCGGTTAGCACTGCATGTTATGTTCTGAATAGGGTGAATGTGAGATCTAAATTAAAAAAAACACCCTATGAGTTGCTAAATAATAGAACACCTAATTTGTCTCATTTGCATGTTTTTGGGTGCCAGGTGTTCATTCATAACAATGGAAAATCTGTCTTAGCAAAATTTGATCCAAAATTAGATGAAGGAATTTTTTTTAGATACTCAAGTGTTGGAAAGTCTTATAGAGTATTTAATAGAAGAACTTTGGTAATTGAGGAGACCACACATGTTGTATTTGATGAATCAGAAATTTTGGAGGAGCTAAATGTTATAGAAGATGAGATTGAGATTAACTCGCAAAAGATTGATAAAATGAATTTGGAAGAAAATTTGGAAGAAAACGTGGAAGAAAATTTGAAGATAGAAAACCCTTTGCCTAGAGATTTAAGATTTTTTAAAAACCACCCAAGGGAATTAATTATAGGTGAACCTAGTGAGGGTGTAAGGACTAGGCGTGGATTAAAAAAAGAAGTCAATCATTTGGCCTTCATTTCAACTATAGAATCCATAAATATTGATTAAGCACTTTCGAATGAATTTTTGATTTTAGCCATGCAAGAAGAGTTAAATCAATTTGTAAGAAATAAAGTTTGGGAATTAACTACAAGGCCAAAGGATCAAAGTGTAGTTGGAACTAAGTGGGTATTCAAAAACAAAATGAATAACTCAGCAGTAGTCATAAGAAATAAGACTAAATTAGTCGCTAAGAGGTATAATCAGATTGAAAGGATTGATTTTGAGGAGGCTTTTGCCCCTGTAGCTAGACTTGAAGTAATTAGGGTTTTACTAGCTTTTGAATGTTTTATAGGATTCAAATTTTATCAAATGGATGTAAAAAGTGTCTTTTTAAATGGTGTAATTCAAGAAGATTTTTTTGTAAAATAACTACCAGGTTTTGAAAATTCTAAATACCCAAATCATGCTTTTAAGTTGAAAAAAGCATTGTATGGATTGAGAGATGCACCTAGGGCATGGTATGTGAGGCTGAGCACCTTCCTTCTTGAAAGATCTTTTGAAAAAGGAAGTGTGGATACAACTTTCTTTTTGAAGAAATGTGGAAAGGATATACTCATTGTTAAAATTTATGTTGATGATATCATTTTTTGATCTTCAAATAAAAATCTTTTTGATAATTTTTCTAAAATAATGAGTAGCTAATTTGACATAAGTCTAATGGGTGATTTAAGTTACTTTCAAGGATTTAGCATTAAGCAAATTGAGAAAGGTACATTTCTTAGTCAGTCAAACTATGTTAAGGTCATCCTCAAAAAGTATGAAATGGATAATGCTAAACCTGTTAGTACAACAATGAGTTTCTCAGTTCAGTTGGATAAGGACCATAAGGGAAAATCTGTTGATTAAAAGAAATTTAGAGGAATAATTGGATCTTTCCTTTACTTGACTGCTAGCCGACCTGATATCATGTTTAGTGTTTGCCTGTGTGCTAGATTTCAATCTGATCCAAAAGAATCACATTTGATAGCAATAAAATAGATTTTAAGATATCTGTCAGGAACTCAGAACTTAGGAATATGTTATCATAAGTTTAGCTCTTCATTTAAAATAATTGATTATTCAGATCCTGACTTTGCAGGTTGTAGGGTGGATAGAAAGAGCACTTTTAGAACATGTCAATTTATTGGAAATTCTCTAGTGTCTTGGTCTATTAGAAAACAAAATTCAGTAGCCCTATCTACTGCAGAAGATGAATACATTTCATTAAGAAGTTGTGTGGCATAAGTACTTTGGTTGAAACAATAGTTATTTGATTTAGGATTAACTATAGGACACTATTCCAATTTATTGTGATAACACTAGTGCTCTTTGTATTTCTAAAAATCCGATTCAACATTCAAGAATCAAACATATAGACATAAGGCATCATTTCATAAGGGATCATGTATCCAAAGGAGAAATTGAACTCACTCATGTTTCTACTGAAAATCAACTAGCAGACATTTTTACAAACCCTTTAGCCTTTGATACTTTCAGTGCATTAAGAACAAGGCTTGGTGTGATTGATTTGAATGCTTAAATTAAAAATGTTTTTGCAACATTGATGTTTATTTTTTTGGTTAATGTTTTTGTGTGTTTTTATGTGTTTGTGAACTTATATGTGTGAGTTTCCTCATTTAATATTTGTGTTCTTCATTTTTGAGTGAGTTTTTTAGTGTGTCTTTGTGTTTTAGTTTTAATTGAGTGCATGATTTAAAATTTTTGAGTGTCCATCATTCGGGACGAATTTTGTTCGTATCGGACAATTTGTGTAGTGTATCTAACTGTTAGATTTTGAACCATTTGCATACAGCTTTAAGTTTTTAATTGTCACTTCGTCTGTACGATCGTCATGATTGTCCGGGATGAAATGTTTTTCAAATGACGGAATGAATGAATAAAGCAGTTGAATGGATGAGGTATTTTTTAATACTAACTTCATATGTACGAACCTTTGGTTCGTCCGGACGAACACATGTAGGTTAAATGTAGTGGACAAATTTAACTGCCTTTAAAACAATCATAAGTGCTGATCGTCCCAGGACGAACACGTGTTCGTCTGTATGATAAATCTAGTCAAAAGTCTGTATTCAAATGACAAATTCAAGTAGGAGACAAAAGGTTCTGCCAAGGAAACCACATAGAAATTCTTCTAAGAACTTCCTTTCTAAAGAAAATGAGGAATCTTTTCCTAGGTTTGCCTCAACAAAGATCACACCCTCCAGAATCCTAATCCAAGAACAACTTATCTTTCAGGTGATGAACTTATTTGCTCAACATTGTTTGGTTTTATCCTTACCCTCATCTATCTCTACAATAAAGAAACCTTTCACTACGTCCTCGCCAACATGACCTTTAATTCTTACCATTCTATAATCTGTTCCTTTGTCTTTAAACAAAACGTTGAAATCACCAAGGCTGACTTTGGAGCCTTTTTGAATTTAAGGATAGAGGGAGCTAGAGCTCATCACTTAATCAACACTCATGATTATGAATGTTATGAAATTAATAATGTGATTAGAGGAAATAATTTGAATGAACATGTGGCTAGAGTATCCGATCTCATTCAAAATGCATGTATCATCCAGCATGTTCTTAAAACTTCTATAATTCCTAAAGATGGTGATAGGATCAACATTGCCCCTCTTCTTTCTATGGTGACATTCTTGATCATGTCTAAAGTACCTATAGATGAAGCCCAACTTATCCTTGATTATCTTTATGGGCTTTCTGAAATTGGACATATAGAGCATAAGAGAAAGAAGAACATCGCCTTAGGACATCTAGTTGCCTACATTATGGATAAGAAATACAATTTGGTTCATCCTGATCAAGAGTTTGAAGAACCACTCTACTACAACGATGGATCATTTAGAGAAATCTTCAAATAAGAACCAATTAAAGCACATGTCATTAGTGATACAGAGAAGAACCAGAAGCTGCACCTGCACCCTCCAAAGAACCAAATTATCAGGATTTGGTTCAAAGATTTGATCGCCTAGAGACTCATTTTGATCAACATTTTGATCAAATTGAGATTCATCTTTAGCAGCAGGATGCACAGTATCAGAATGACATGAGTTTTATGGGGGACTAGATGAATGATATAAGTACCAATGTGCTTATGATGAGTACTTACTTTAACATGTTTGGTGCTGCACTCCTCCTCCTCCTCCAGATCAGGGTCCTTCTCAGTGATAGTTGCACATGCTTTTATGTATTTTATGTAGTTTATGTGTTAGTTGTTATTTTAACAAAGTTTGTTGTATTTTCTTTTCTTTAGATGTTTTGTTTTTGTATTGATATCTTGAGCTTAGATTGTATTGTCTTCATATTTATATCAATATATGTTCTCGTGTTTTGGCTTTAATTATATTGAAATGTGTGTTAGCCTTTATGACAATCATTAGATTTTTTATCTTAATAGTGCTATACTTTGATTTATAAGTTAAAATTAAATTCATTAGAAAATCTAAGTTTTCTAAATTTAAGTTTTGCACATAACTTGATGTTAATAAGATTGTCAATTTCATGTCTCTTATTTAGACTACATTATTGTTAATATTATTATTATAATTATGATGTTTTCTTATTTTATATTTCACTTATCAATTAATATTTATGCACTTAGATAAATTTGAAATTTTTTATTATTGATTTTGAAAAGATCAAAATTACTCTTAAAAAATATACAAATGTACAAAAATAAAAAGGAATGCGCAATAGTTCGCAAGTTGAAAAAGAGGCACAAAATAAGCGCACAAGTAAAAATATGCACAAAAATGTGCCACCAATTTGAAAAAGATGTGCAAAACGCCACATGTGGTAGTTATTTCATTCTATTATCTTTTAATCTCTTAATTCAAATTGATCTACTGTACATTTATATTTCGTATTGAAATTAGAAATATTTAAATTTTCTATTTATCCTTTTTGTAATGATTTTCTCTACCTTAGTGTCTAAATTGACTCATGTTTTTGATAAATACTCTTTATTATCAATGTTATATCTCTTCTTAAATCCTATGAATTACTATGATTTGCCAATGTTTAATTTTATTTGCATCACTTATTTCAATCATTTTCAAGATTGAATTATCAAATGATTTTCATATGTCTGCTTACATTTCAAGTCTTTTTCTTTTTCACTTTTTGTTTTTTTTTTGAAGAAATGCAAATAGCATTAATAATAATAAAAAAGGAGCCTAAAAAAAAGGCCTAAAGAAAACCTAAAGAGTCACATTCCTCCTTCAAGAAAAACAAAAATGAAGGAGGAATATCTTGAACACCAATGTTCTCCCAAATAAAAGAACTCTTTAAAGCCAAATTAGCACATATATCTGCTAATTTGTTACAACATCTTTTTCTAAAAGAAAACATAACATGATTGAAGTCAAGAAGGAATGAGAAGTTGTCTTCAATGCATTTACTAACCTTCCAATTCTTCATAGCCGATTGAAGAAGATTGATAATGTTGAAATTATCTCCTTCAATAATGATTCCTTGAGCTTCAAACATCCAATCACGAAATATATACTTCAAGTGAAGAATTGTCATCAATTCAATTTGAGCAATATCCCAATGCATAATATTTATTCCAAAAGCTAGAAGGAATCTTCCTTTCTCATCTCTTATAACAGCTCCAAATCCAGCCACATTGTTTGATAAGATAGAAGCATCAACATTTAATTTAATCCAACCGGTTGGAGGAGGATACCAAGAGCAAAATAGCTCACGCTGGTTAGTATCCCAGTTTTCCGGAACTTGATTAAAAAAATTGTTGTACGTAGATGTAGAAACCACATTAGCTGCCAAGAAATTATTGGAGTCTTCTATGCCATCATGAGTTAATTTACATCTACTTTTCCACACTAGCCAAGTAGACGTACAATACATATTGGCAATGATAGGATTTTTCCCCACAAGCTTCTTTAAACCTTCAAAACAATCTTGTATATTGTTGAAGATAGGAATTTTCGAATCCCCATTTATTGAGCAAAAATATTACTTCATGAAGATTTGAACAATTTCCTTCTATATGCCATTCATTCTCATCTTCTATGCATCCCCTTGGGCAACCTGAGAAGTTACTCAATTTCCTTCTAACTAGAAAATCATTCGAAGGTAAGCCATCATTGTACAGCCTCCACCAGAACAGCTCAATCTTCGGTCTCAGCTTCAATTTTTTCATCCAACTCCATATCGAACCATCAACATTTTTATCCGAAGCTGATTGAAAAACCAAAGCAGCGATTGATTTTCCTGAGAATTTGGAATTAAGCTCAATGCTATCAAATCCTTTTCCGACTTGAATGGGAATTTGAAGAATAAATTCCCTCAGATGTTCCCCAAATGTATTTTGAATCAGATCAGAATTCCACTTTCCATTAGAAATGAAATAACTCAGTTTTAATTCACTATTTTCAGAACAGTTTACAAATGTTGGCCATCTTGCTAAGCTTTTATCCATAATCCAGCTATCGAACATCCAGTTAATAGAATTTCCATTAGAAACATTCCATCTAACAATGTTTCTAAGATATTGAGCTCCCATTGTGATGATTTTCCAAGTCGAAGAGCAATCTCTTTTCATTGGAGTCAACCAGACGTCATCAACATATTTCGCTCTTAAAATTTGATTCAGCATAGTATAAGGCTTTGTACAGAAATTCCATGCTAGTTTGGCCCGTAAAGGACCAATGCTTGACACAGCAGAGAATAGTCCTCTACCTCCTTCTTCCTTGGTTTTGCATAACTTTTTCCAAGATGTATAGTGAATACTTGTATTGCCATTGTTCCTTTTCCACAAAAAGCTTCTACACATTTTATCAAATTCATTCAAAATGTTTAAGGGAACCATAGAGATTGAAGTTAAGAACATAGGAAGAGAGAGGAAAGCTGATTTAATGAGAACCATCTTGCCTTCCAAAGATATGAACTTTTGTCCCCAAATGTTTAATCTATTTGCTGCCACTTCCATGAGTCTAGAGAAATCTGAAGATACCATCCTCCTCAATGTAATCTTTACCCCAAGATAATTCAATTCTTTGACCACATTGAATTTAAGAAGTTTGGAGATTCTCTTTTTAGTTCTATGGTTAGTAAACTTGCCAAAAATAACCATAGACTTTTCCTTGTTAACTTTTTGCCCCAACCATAAGCAGTAATTATTAATGATATTTTTCAAATCATTAATAACTTTACTATTGCATTCACAAAAAATAAAAATATCATCCGCATAAAGCAAATGGGATACTCTAGGAGCCTTGGGAGAAATAGAAATCCCTATATCCCCTTTCTTACCATTAAGAGCATCTGACAGGATTTGGGAGCAAAGAATAAACAGATAAGGGGATAAAGGGCAACCTTGCCTAAATCCACTTTTTCCATAAATTCAATCTGATTTCTTACCATTAATCAAAATGCAATACTTGGGATTTAAGATACACTGTAAAATGAGTTCCTTAAACTTAGTAGGAAAGTTAAAATGAGAAAGCACTTGCCTTAAAGCATCCCATCCCATGCTATCATAAGCTTGTTCCATGTTAAGCTTTATTGCCAATAGACCTTTCCTAGCTTTAGAATACCGAAATTTATTGAATATTTCTTGAGCTAAAAGAACATGATCTGACAAAGAGCGTCCATTGATAAAAGCAGCTTGATCCGTCTAGATTAATTTATGAATAACCAATTCCAATCTACTCAAGAGCATTTTTGCAATAATTTTATAAATGGTCAAACATAAGCTAATAGGTCGATAATTTGTTACCTCTTGAGGATTTTGAATTTTCGGAATCAATACTATAATGGTTTCCTTCCACGATATTGGCATATCTCCAGAAACCAGAAAATGATTCACTGCTAACCAAACATCTTTAGAAATCAGATTCCAGAATTTTTTCAAGAAAGAAAAAGTTATCCCGTCCACTCCGAGTGCAATATTGCAACCAGAATTTTGAATGATAGTATGAAGCTCCACCCTCGTGAACTCAGCATCCAAAATAGCTTGATCATTCTCATTGATTACTGCTCCAGGAATCGGCCATCCTTCAATTAAACAATTTCTATGCTTCCATTTTAGCTTGAAAAATTCAGAAAAAAACTTTCTAAATTTCAATAGCATCCTCCGTAATCTTTCCTTCATTGGTTTTAATGTGACTAATCCAGTTGTTGTTTTTCCTAGCATTAGCCAAAGCATGAAAGAAACCTGAATTGCAATCTCCTTCTTCCATCCACCTTGCTTTAGCTCTTTGCCTCCACCAAGTATTGAGTCTAGCAAGAGTTGTATTGAGTTCATTAATTTTGAATCTTAAAATCTGAAGATTTTCCACAGAAATCCCCATTTCGCCTTCTTCCAATTGCAATTCTTCTATTTCTTCTTTCAATTTGTCCCGAAGAATCATAAGGTTTTTGAACTTGGCCTTGCTCCAGAAAAAAAGAGATCTAAGAGTTCTTCTGAACTTAACATTGAGAGAATCAGCCGGATTCAATCCAGCAAATTTATTCCAAGACTTCTTCACAATAGACTCTGCACCATGATAAGTTGCCCATACGTCTTCATAACGGATATCAGCTTTAATAAACACAGCAGGTTTGAAAATACTTAATAAAATAGGGCAATGATCTGACGCTATGCGAGATAGATGTTTCACCATAGCAAGGTGAATAGAGTTCAAAGCATTGGAGTTAATAAGACATCTATCTAGTTTCTCTAGAATCCGAGCTCCTCCTGATTTATTGTTGCACCAGGTAAATTTAGGACCCATAGACTTCACCTCATGTTAATCATTGTTGATCATAAAGTTCTTCAAATCTTTAGCTCCTTGAGATAAGTAGAATTTCTTACCACCTCTCTTCTCATCTTGACAAAGAATGCAATTAAAATCCCCTCCTATCACTGTAGGAAGTTCATCCGAGCAATGATTCTCTAAGCATTCCCAGAGTTTTTTCCTCTCATTTGTTTTGGTACTCCCATAAACAGTTGCAATTTTCCAGGTACCTTTATTGAAAATCTGCAGTTTACCCACTATCAATTGAGAAGACACTTCATCCACTACGAACGATGCCAGATCCTTTCTCCATAGAACTGTCAATCCTCCAGATAAACCTTCTGAAGGCACTAGAAAGTTGTCCCAATTGTTTCCCAGCAAACAGCTGATTTGAGATTTCTCCAATGAGTTAACTTTAGTCTCCATCAACCCAACAAAAAAAACTTGGTGGTCTTTAATCACTTCCTTCAAATATAGAGCAGTCTCCACCTTCTTGGCTCCTCTACAATTCCAGAAAATCATCGAATTCATTGCTTAAAGATGGGAGAAGGTCCCCCAATCTTCTTGCTTCTAGCTCCCCACTTTTTCCTTTCTCTTTCCAATATATTTCCTGATCCCAGAGATTTCTATTCCTTGAGCAATTTCACCTTCTTTCCAGATGATAAGTTATCAATAGTTTCCTTTTCAGTAATAAGAGATTCTTTATCATTTGCTTTCTTAAAAGAATTTTTTTTTATCAAATACTGCTTCTACATTTGATGATTTCTGAGATGTTTGTTCAACAATCTCACCTTCTTCTATACAGGCATTTTCAATTTTTCCCATATCTTCATTCAGGATAGAACCATCCATATTTGTAAGTAAATCAAATTTATTGATAGTTCTGAGTGGGGACACATGCCGGTTTACATCAGATTGTTGAATATCTGGAATTTTATTGAGAAGATCTGCTCCATTCTGTCCTTCAGTCATTGCTCCCGGAACTGCAAAAGTTTCTAAAACTTGCTGTATATCTTTCAAAGAAGCTCCTATTGGCGTTCCATTTGTTTTTGAATTGTCAACATAATTTTTTGGAATATAAATTTTCTTCATAGGAGTAGAGCTCCTATTAAAGAACTGACTTTTTTCACCCATTCTTTTGAATCTTCTATTTCCATGTTTCACCTGGATCCATGAGTCCTCCTTTGCTTTCTCTGTATTAACAATAGATTTTGCTTCTGCCATTAGTTTTCCTATTTTGAATGCTTCCGATGCATAAGCATTCATTGAGACAGTATCTTTCTTAACTTCTGAGCAATTGTTCACTACATGACCAATTCTACCACATTCCTCACAAATTTTTGAGAAACCTTCATACTCTACCGCCTGAAAAAACTTCCCAGAAATTCCTTCCACCCAAATGCCTTTTGGGAGTTTTATATATAAGGGAATATGAACACAAATCCGTGCAAATTCCCTTCTACTCCATTGGAACATATTTCCATCAAGTAGGAATGGTTTGCCCACCATCGAAGCTATCCTGCAAATGTTTACCTCGTCCCAGCATTGAAGAGGTAAATTGGGAAGCCGGATCCACACGGGAGCTGAAATTCCTTTGAGAGAATTAGGATTGAATGAAGTGGTCCATTTATCCAGACCCACTACTTGTCCTCTTACCCACCAAGGACCGCCAGAAAGGATGTTTTCCATAGCAACTGAATCTTTAAATGAGCATAGCATCCATCCACATCCCAATCCTGTTATATGGAACTTCCCAAAACCATTCCACTGTCTTCTTAGATCCAAGCTAACCATATGGAAAGGAATATCATCCCCAAAGATCTTCACTACTAAAGCTTTTTCTAGTCTCTTGACATTCTCCAATTCCTTCTCAGCAAGTAGCTTAATACCTTTACCATCTTCTGTTAGAAAAGACCCCAGATTAAGGCTATCCACCTTGATGTTCTGCTTCTTATGCCAGACTGAACTATTCTCTGCAAATTTACGATTGTTAGGCTCATTCGGAAAAACTGGTTCATTGAGAGTAAACTCAACATCCTGCCTTTGGAGCAATACCTCATTCACCTTGTCATCAATTTTGGATTTTAAATTCGATTGGGGGGAACTTGTCAATTCCTTTCTACTAGGAGAAGACGACAGGGAAGTATAATTCACCTTTTTGATAATTGAGATCCTTGTTCCCTTAGAAGACAAAGCTTCCATATTGAATTTACCAATAACTTCATTGACCGAAATGGGACTGTTAAAGGATTTCAATTTAAATCCAGCATCCTCTGTTATGATTTCCTTCCCTTTCGCAGAGGCCACAACGGGAGGAGATTTCTTTTTTAACAAACCACCCTCATTAATCACCAATGGTTTAGCTATCATGTTTTTGAACTTCTTGTTGAATTCGTCTAGCTTATCCAAACCTCCATTGAAAACTTCAGTAGATTTCATCACAGGAATTGATAATCCTTTCCTGTAATTAGACCAGGATTCCGATGAGAGAATCTGATTGCACTCCATACTACCTTAACAAGACCACCGGACTTCTGGCCGACCATCAGATCCACCAGATGTGGAAGAAGACGATGCAGAAGACGAACAGAAAAAACGAAAAAGTTTTTTTAAAATCCCAGAGTTTCTCTCACTAAGTTTCTCTCACTGAATTTCTTCAATTTTCACTTTTTGTTATTGTTGTTAAAAAGGGGAAGAAATTATTTGTATCGTGGTATTGTTTGATTGGTATTGTATGTGTGTCTATCTTTGTTTTGTGTTTTGTGTATGTTGTATATGTTGCATGTTTGTTTTATTTTTTTGTTTGTTTTGTATTTTCTAAAAATTCCTCCTTATTTTCACGTTTTCATCAATTCAGGGGGAGTTTAAGAGATTCTTAGAATTTAAAATTATACAAATAATAATTATTTTACCATCATAAAAAAAGGGGAGATTATTAAGAGAGTTGCTATTTTCATGTTTTATATTCTTATAACTTGTATAGTTTTGATGATTTTAGAAATTATTATTTTATGTGTAGTTATCTCCTCACACTTTTTGGAAGAGTTGTTTTTTACTCTTGTGTGTACTAACATGTCAGAAAAATCAAACTCCAGACTATGAAGACTTAAAATAAATTTCAGCATGAGATACTTTGTGTATTTCAAGCTTGTATTTTTCTTGGAATTAAGTTTGAAAGGGAGTGATTGTAATGGAGTGAATAAACACACACACTTAAGGAGATCTTAAAAAATTTGTACTGATCATACTTGATGAACATAGTTCGTACGGGATGATCAGGTCAGTTATCTCCTCATAATAGAAATGGAACGAATAGGAATTGAAGAAAATTTTTCTTAGTCCTAATCATCCAGGATGAAGTGCATTCTTCCCAGGATGAAATGTTCTCTGGAAAATTTTCATTCAGACGAAGTGTATTCATTCCAGGACGAGTTGCTCTCTGGAGTATTTTAGTCAAAGATGAAGTTTATTTGTCCGAAGATGAAATCTCCTCTGGAGAATTTTTCATTCAAACAAAAATTTATAATCGTGCTAGGACGAGTAGCTATCTGGAAAAATTTCATCTGAATGAACCCATATTCATCCCAGGACGAAGTGAATCGACTCTAAAATTTTAGTGACGTTCTGCAGTTTTTGGGAACCGACTTATGAAATAACCGTTTGTACCGGATGAAATCTGCACATGTGTGTACGAAGTCATTTCGTACCAATATACATTAGGTTCATTTCCAACGCATTTAAATAAAATCGTCCAGGATGATCCATGATCGTACGGGACGATCCAATGCGTATTAACTAGAACTTTTACAGTTTTTGGACAAATTTTTGTGTCTTTCATATAAATAGTCCAATCTAAACTACCACTTAATCTTTTTGCTCACTGATCTTCGTGCATATTGAAAGAAGAGTCAAGGATAGAGTGTAAGAGAGTGTTCTAAGGAGGATTCTTACTACTGGAGCATGAAGGCTTCACTTCGTGTCCAAAGGTAAGAATCTTTACTTTTGTTTTGTGTTTACTTCACTCTTTTCTTTCTTCCTTCTAGATTTCTTTTGAAGAAGATCTGTCAAGGAGATCCAGTTCTCTACTGCACTTGGAGAGTGTGAATAGTTGAAGGTTTCTCTGCCCACACTAGGAGAGTGTGAAAGGATGAAGGGTTCTCTTCCCATACTAGGAGAGTCTGAAAGGATGAAAGATTCTCTGCCCACACTAGGAGAGTGTGAAAGGATGAAGGGTTCTTTGCCCACTCTAGGAGAGTGTGAAAGGATGAAGGGTTCTCTGCCCACACTAGGAGAGTGTGAAAGGATGAAGGGTTCTCTACCTACACCAGAAGAGTGTGAAAGGACAGACGGTTCTCTACCAATACTAGGAAAGGTGTAAAAGGATGACGGTTCTCTTCCACACCGGGTAGTGGTGGAAGCGAGTTTTGAAAAGGCTTCTCCGCCTTGCTGTGGGTGCAAAAGGAGAGTCACTAGTGGTATTAGTGCAATACTCAGAGGGTGCCTCCGGGGAGTGAATGTAAGTCAAGTTTTGATTGAACCATTATAAATCTCGTGTCTTTATTTTTCCGCAGCTTTTTATTTTTGTGTATTTACTTTTAAAACTGTGGTTGAAAAACTTTTTCTAGAAAAATTCATTAAAGTTTTATCTTTGTTTCCTAATTTAAAAAGAGGGTTAAAATTTTTAATTACCAATTCACCCCCCCCCCCTTGGTTAGCCGTGGGACATAAGCTTAGGTTTAACAAACTAATTTATAGTGAACGAGTTTCAACAACATTGATGTTGAGGTTATTCATCAGCAGCTTAGTTAGGGTGGTATTTACATGGAATGTTGATCTTCCCAATGATTAAGTATGTACCTTAATAGAGATTTAGAAATTGTTCATTAAGAGGTTCATTTCTACTGAGCATTGAGTCAAAGTGGGTGAGTTAGTTGTAAACAGACAGTGTCCCCATGAGATCTTACCAGATTATATAGTCTGATGGAGAAACATCAGTCCTTAGTGTGAGCCTCAGTTGTAGGAGCAGCATGTAGTTAAGATTTTGTTGAAAAATATAGATGGCCCTATTACACCTTACTTAAAGGGTTTCAACAATTTAAAACTTTTAGAAGTTATTGACAAATGTGATTAGTTTAAAAGATAACATTCCCGCTGTTATCCCTCCTAAGTTTGAGAGTGAACCCTCGCATAGACTTCAGTAGCAGGAGTTTTCAGTGGAACGCCCTCCTAGGAGAGGGGAGGTACAAAGTGTTTTTGACCCATAAGATAAGGGCAAGAATCCTATGATAAGTTAAATACCACAGCAGCCATCGTACACACTGGGATAATAAGTAGTCCAGTCTAAAACCTCCCATAGGACTCTAGAGAGTCAGCAGTACTATCAAGAGAAGTTTAGTAAGGAATATACATTTAAGAGGGAGAGTGTGAAGAAGATGTTGAAAAATCCAGGATTACTAGTTTGTGATTTTGATGATGAAAAATAACATTGATTGAATTATTCCATTCTTCATTAAATATTATTAATGTTACTTTTGTCTTTGAGTACTAATATTTTAAGAGGATTACACATTGCTCAAGAAAACTGAAGACTCAAGACTTGATAGATTAGGAGGGTGAAGAAGTCTACATTTTATACTTTCTTTATTTCTTTTGTTTCTTGAGTCTGGCCACAAAATAGTGTACGTAGATTGAGTGACAATGCATAGATCATACTGTCTGATTTTATTGTACTATACGATATATTTTCAAGAGTCTAGCTTAACAACTAACTAGAAATTAGCCTCTATGAACTAATCATACTATACGATCTGAATTGTACAATATAATTTTTTTTAACCCTAAATACTAGCTGCCATATTTATTTAAGCAAGTCTTTAAAAATTGAATTTTGAACACATCTTACTGTACGATTCAAATATTACTATATGAAGATTTATAAACATACTATAATTAACCCCTATAATTAGTTAAATTAATTAAGACTTAATTAATGATTTATTATTGTACTGTATGAATTGGATCGTACTGTACGATGAACCGGGGTATTTTTTTGATGTACCAAAGATCGTACAAGATGAAGCATTGATTTTTAAAGTAATCATATTGTTTGATTAATACATCATACAAGATGACCTGCATAAACTCATCTGATCATACTATATGAATAGGATTGTATCGAATGGTGAATATAAACGATTTCAGTCATCCCCGTGTTTGTCCCATATGAACTGAAGAAATAAAGTAGATCATATTAGATGATATTTATATTATACTATTTTATGTATTGAAAATTTTATACTTGGTCATACTACTTTATACTAGGATGAGAGTTATTTTAAACTGATCATACTATATGATTTGAGATCTTATTGTATGAACAAAAATGGCTAATTCTAATTTTGAGGGTTTCTTGAATCCTATTATATGTACAGTATTTATTCATTAAGAGAGAGAGAGAGAGAGAGAGAGAGAGAGAGAGAGAGAGAGAGAGAGAGAGAGAGAGAGAGAGAGAGAGAGAGAGAGAGAGAGAGAGAGAGAGAGAGAGAGAGAGAGAGAGGAGTATTACATCTAAAGGAACTCTTGAGGTAGAGCTTTTTGTAGAGATTCAAGGCATGTGATAGGAAGTAAAGGTTAGCTTGTGCATGAGGGAGATGTTTTTTGAGGGGATCACATTGTTTCTTCGAGCTAACTGCACGCTTGCGCTACTTTTGGCCTGGGTGAGTCTTGTGGAATCTTTCTAAGGGGAGAGGCTTCTAGTTAAAGTCCTCAAAGGTTCTCTGCCTTTATAAAGGCTTCTTCTCCTTGCTATGAGAGCAAAAGGAGAGTCACTTTTGAGAAGTATAAATTATGGAGTTGAGGACTCCGGGGAGTGGATGTAGGCTAAGGTTGACCAAACCACTATTATAATTTCATGTGTGCTTTTTTCCATTTTCCATATTTTACTTTTCTTGCATTTAACTTTCCTATAGCTACTTGGAGAAACTTTGATTTTAGTATTCCATTATGTGTTTTAAAATATCATCACCATTCTTGTAATTATTATAAAATTATTAGCTTCTACATTTATTTGTTAAGTTATATTTTTGAATTAAATAAAAAATTAAAAAAATAGAAATACTGTTTAGCATTTATTTTAAAAATATAAATTCACCCCCTCTTATTGCATCTCATACTTTTACATCCCCAATGAATAATAGGGTGGAAGAAGAGGGGCAAATAGATCATGTACTATACTGTCTATTCCATATACATATTGGGAATATCATTGAATATTATTATGTGTTTAAACATAGAGTTAAGATATTCATGGCCAGTGGGAAGATCTACTAACAGGACAGTGATTTAGTACAACCCAAGGGGTTACTCAGATTATTCAAATGATCTCAGGTTCCATCAAAAGTGATAGTTAGAGTGATGGTCAAAGCATTGGTAGTAGATCACCCCATGGTTTTGAAGAAGAATGGAAGCTAGTACTCTCTCATAAGACAAAGAGTATAATCAATCAGGTAGTTCATAGTTCAGAGGTAGTTGAGAGGAGGCCTTCCCAGGCCAAGTCGATAGTTTCTAGCCTAGTTACTTCTCTATCTCCTTTTCCTTCTTCTATTATAGTGCCTATTGAGCACATTTTTTTTCTTCTTCATATAATAAAAAATATATTAAATAGAGCAGATTATTGAAACTTCAGAGGAGAAGACAGGACCCCTTCCAGTACTTATGCTAAAATATTTCACTCTCCCTTTGATTGATGATAAATTAATGAAAGGAGATGATTCTAGCTATATTTAATCTTTTGTTCCTTCTAGTTCTATTTATTTTAACATTCATTCTTCTCATGTGTTGCATATTTCTAGTAATGTTGATGGTCCATTCTGTAATGATGTGTTTGAGTGTAAGGAAGAGCCTGTGTTTACTATTCTAGAGGGTGGTTATTATATGGATTCAGGAGATAAGTTCGAGAACCAACTCCAATTACTTTACTTAGAGCCAATGTAAGACATCACCACTAATCCAAATGAATCTCCTATTGAGGCTATCTCAATACAAAAAGTTTACTTGCATTCAGGGAAAGTCCTTTTACCTAGGATGGATAATAAAACTAAAGAAAAGATAAAAATGTTGTTACCTAGTAGGATGATCCTATCCCTTCTTACCAAGAGCAATCTAGGGAGAAAGGAAAAAGATTTCTGTTAGAGGTTAATTATAAGCTGTTGGCTCACTTAAGGAAAATCCCTTCCCTCCTTTGTGTCTACAATGCTCTATTGTTGTCTTCCGACATGGGAGAAACTCTAGTGAAAGTACTACTGGAACCAGAATCTTACCAAGCATTATTTTCTTCTAAATCTATAGAGGATGCATGTTATTTGAGAGAGATACCATGTATTACCTTTCAGATCTAGATCTTCTCTTAGGGACTTCCAAGCATAATCTTCTCTTATATGTCATTGCCGAAGTTAATGGTTATGAGTTAAACATGATCCTCATTGACTAGGGGGCTTCAGTCAACATCTTGTATTATGAAACTTTGTCTCTACCTCGATCATTTGAAGCTTACCTCCGATAAGATTATGTTGAAAGGCTTCAATGACCAATGCTTTGAAGTTTGAAGGTTTCCTAACTAAGGAAAAGTTTTATATTAAAGAACTAAAAGGAAAGAACCTTCTTCACCTGCAACTATAGTCTTTCTAACCTCCATCAACCTTCAAATATGGTCTTTGGATTATTGTGATCTCGTGGCCATTTCCACCCAACTATGGTCCTCAAGATTACCATCATTTGACCACCATTGCATGATTATGGCATTTGGACCATCATAGCCTAACTATTAATCTTGATCCACCATTTCCTATTGTTAAATAATAGAACAACCTACAACCATCAACCATAGATATGCATGATAATACCTTATATGTTTATTATGCTCATTATAATTGGATTGCATAATTTAGAAGTAAAACATTGATATGGTTTTAAAACCATTGATATATAATTTGAAGATTCTAAGGGAAAATGGTGTGTTAACATGTATTTTATATTTTAAGTAATACATTCAAATCAAAGTAACCTTATTGTGGGTGATCAACAAATTTCTAGCATATGAGATATTATTATGTTGGAGTACTTCTAGAAAGTTATCATGTGAATATTGCCAACTTTACAAGTTATTGATATACAATTGAAAGAAAGTGAAATACAAAATCATGATGATAATAATAATGAGTCCCTTGATGAATAAAATTTGAACTCAAGTGACAAATCAATTAATGATCTTGAATGATAATTATAAATTTTAATTTAAAATATTTTGTTTTAGTTTCATTTATATTATATGATTTTTACAACTGCATTAAGAGCCTATAATTATTTTATTTTACTTTTTCTTAGTGGCATATGTGGATGTGTCGACACCGTGATTTATTATATCCATATTTGGTTAATAGACTAAGATGAATATGGGCTCATAAGGGGTTATCCATATTGAGAGGATGCCTTGATCAAAATTGTATAGTAACTCCCCAAGCTACTCATATTCTTATCCTTGACCTCAACCATATTTCCCTTGACTAGATCTATGGTAGGCCACCAACTTCTACCCATATTATCCCCCACCACCATTTTAAGTAGGCTCTTCCACATATTATTACCCTCCCTACTTCAGATTCTACCCATTAACCACCTCCACTATTGTCACATTGTGTTCGAATATCAATATCTATGAAGTAGAAGGGTGAGGGTGATTTAGATGATACGAGCGAATACATGTACATCAAGCTTTTATATGATACATAAATGTTCAATTTTATTTTATTTTATTATCTTAACTTATATATATATATATATATATATATATATATCCCCTCAATAGAGGGTATCTTTTAGATTTAGAAAAGGATCATGTTTGATGCACCTAATATATTATTAAAGAAAATACCATAAAAACTTTGTGTCATGTGATTTTGAGAATTTTAGCTAAATAATTACAAATATAAAATAGGCATTTTAACTAATTCTACTTATATAATTATTTTATTTTTTGTCATACAAAAATAGTTTAGCTGGCTACTTTGAATTGATGATAAAATTTAAAAAAAAAGTTTTGCAAATAAGGGTTGATTCACCTATGCAATATTTTCATAAACATTCATAAATCTGGCAAGCATTCTTTATTATTTAGTGATAGTGTTTGGACTAATTTGAATAGTTCATAGGGCAACTCATATTATGCTAGGAAGAGAGAGAAAAATAAGAAAATTGAGCTTTTAATTATAGGCATAAGAAACTCACTCCATTCAAACATCTCAATTTTGCATACTAAGCATAGAAATTTTTTGTTATAATTTTTTTTTTTTTTGGGTTGTTTTGTATGTTTCTCATTTTGTGATATTGCCTTATATATAAACAAAGATTTTGATGGGAACTCAGAACATTAGATTTACATACACTCACAAAATAGCACAAAGTGGATCAATAGTTTGTTGCTCAAAAATAAGAAAAGCATAGGTGAGTATTAAAATTCTTATAATACTTATGTCTTTGAGTGAGTGAGTGTGAGTGTGTGTATTAGGACTATGTACACCATGATGTGCAAACATAAGCTTCATGATCCAAGATCTAAATTGGATGAATAATCTCTTTTATCTTTTATATTTATAACTATTTCATCATTTAACCATTCAACCATAACATACAAATATCATAAAATTAAAAGAAAAAGAAAAGCATTTCATTTATATTTATTCAATATGTATAACTAGAAAAAACCCAAAATGATATATATATATATATATATATATATATATATATATATATATATATATATATATATATATATATATATTAGTCATGGCAAACAATAAACAAGCTTATTTTGATGAACATTTGACTACAAAATAGAAAGACTACGAGAGATCAAAACATAGCTCATCCTCATGTTGCATTACTTTTCCCTAAAAATATGTAAAACCATATAATGAGCATTATAGCCTAAAAAGTTACTAATATCTGTAAATGAAATTAATGAATATCATATACATAATCATATTTGTGGTATATTCAATAACATAGTGACCATTCAGTTTCACATACATTTTTTAAATATCAATTTAGCATTAAAAAATAGTGGTCATTAATAATCAGTGTTATTTTTTATGTCATGTCAAACAACAATCCTCTGTCTTTTCACTCTTATCTATCATATACTATAAGTGCATAAATCCATATCATATGCTATCTATGTACCCACATCAATATTATGTGGTCCATCTATCAAAGCTATTAATATATGCATGTATTAATGTAGGATTCAACAAGGCAGGATATTCAACTTTAATACGGTGTTTTAAATTTTCATTTGTTATTCATCATATATATTTATTAGTAAAATTATATCTTATCTATTATTTATTTTTGTATATAATAAATATTTACAGGTGGCTTTCAATAATAATTTAAGAGTCACAACCTTCTATCCATCAATGTAATTCGATTAATCGATTACAGGCTACAATCATGATAGCACCAGAAACCATCTTTAAATGAAAGCCCTCTAGGCCCACCCTCCTACGTAGGGTATTATATTTTAACAACTAACATTTATTAATTATAATATTAATAACCAAGCTGCTTCGCTTGCCACATTTATCTTATATTAATTGTATTAATCTCACCTTCATGAATGAAATATAGCATTAAATGCTTAAATATATAAAATAAAAAAATTCATATATATTACTTTATAAATTCAAAATATCATAGTTTAACTTTACCCAATGAAATTCAGAAAGATTTTAGTCAAATTATTCATATTTATAACTATCGCTTACCAAACGTTATGCGGAAAAAATTATCTTAAAATGTAGATATAAACTTTTTATTACTTTTAGGAGAGAGAAAATATATTAAACTAAAAATTATTAAAAGGAGATGTAGATTAAAATCTTTTACTACGTGGAGAATAACTTTCGAATAGAAATGATGGATGAAAAAGCCCAAATGGTTCCATTTCTCTTTTCTCTATACTATCCTCTTTCTTCTCTTCTCTCTTTCCTTCTCAAGCAAGCTAGCCATATGAGGGAGGCGAAATGACGAGGTGACTTAAGTTTTTAGGATTTAAGAATAATACATATATATATATATATATATAAACAATGTTAGTGGCCTAGTGCCACAATACTCTAACCTAGTGTCGCAGTGTTGCATGTTGAATCCTTAATGAATATGGAATATATTCTCTAATGCTGCAATGATGATTTTTAACGCCACTATGCTCTCTAGCCTAGAAACAGAGCACTATCATGCATAGAGCTAAAGCAGTTTAGTTTAGTAGAAATTCAAATTTCATTTTAAAATACTTTTTATATTTACAGGTTGTTACATTCTCTATATAAATAAAAGTGATATAAAAACTTTTTAGTATTGTAAAAGCAAGTTCACCCAAGCTGACTTGTAAAATGAGCAAGGTGGGATGGAATGAGTTGTTGTAAAGTCCAATTTAATCCAAATATCTCCACCTGGGCTGCATTGAAAGTCACTATAGTTTTATTCATTATACAAAAGAATAAGGTTTTCATAGAAAAGAAGGTAAGAAAACGTTTTGGTTTAATTTAGGGCCAAGAAAACTAGAAATATCAATATGAAGTCTTAAATCTTTCATTTACAATCATAGATCATACCTCTCCCCCTAGGACTCCTCTCACATTCCTTGATCTGATGATTGGGAGTCGCATGAGGCAAATGAATTACAATTTTTTTTTCCTTTTTCATTTTTTATTTACTTTAGGAAGTGAAGTTAGGCGATGACTTTGCCACTTAGTCCACTAGAAAGCAATATGCAAATTTGCAAATATAGGTGGGTTTTGATGGTTAAGATATGTACCTCTTTTTGGGATAAAGCTAAAATGTGGTGCTTAATTTATTGCATTTTGTCAAGCTCATGTCTTGCACTTTAGTTGATACCCATCTTGGTTTTTAGATTAGGTTTTGAGCCCGTTAGAATTTGTTGTCATAATTATGAGTGGATGATGGACCAGCACTTCTAGTTTTTGATTGCTATATAATTATAATTTAGATTTTAACATACCTACCATTATCTTACTGATTATACTTGACTATAATTTGGCTACTTATGGTCGTTGATTCTAGGGAATTACATCCTATGCATTAACCTATCTCTTTGATCATCATATTCTAAAAATATCTCTTAATCTATTTTTTAGTTACATTGGTGTAATAATTACACAAATGTAACTTAAAAACCATTGGACGTGAAAATGATAATAACTAGATGACCATATAACCAGAGCATTAAATCCATAAATAATAGAGCATGAAAGGTTGTTGCAGCAACACAAAGCATGATTTATGAGAAACATAAACTTAGGGAGTTAAGTTCTTGATAATATCTATGTACTTCTAGCTGGCTATTTTGTATCGAATGGATTTTTTAACTGCATAAGTAATAGTAGAAACATTGTTGCAGGTTGATCCAAAAAAAGTACTATTCCTTTCTCTCTAAATATGGTAAAGGGTACAACAAATAGTTAGGAAGTAGAATCTTTTTTCAACCACATTAAAATGAGATGATTCATTAATGTGTTAAAAAGTTATAGCAGAATAGACTTCAACCAAAAAAATATGCATCAACGACATTAAATAGGATGTAACTACAAAATAGGCATCACATGTAAAAAGGTGATGAGAAACTATTTCAAGAAAAGTATTGCTTAACCCACAATGTAAGTTAATATTAATGCCTCTTTTTACCAAAAATCCAGTAGTTTTAAGACCGCCACCTAAAGTAATCTAGTTGTAAGCAGAATACCTCAAGGAAAAATTCTAAACCCAAATAAATTTGTGCCATGTGGGCATATTCCCTCCTTCATAGAGTCTTGAATAAAGGTGTTAAATGCAGAGTTTCATCATTACACCATTTAAAAAAATAACAAGTGTTAGTCAGAATTAGGATAGTTAAAATATCTCTCTTTAAATTATTTGAAAGGCCAGGAGGAAGAAGTTAGGCTTAATTATAAATAATTGAACTTAAGAGAAGATTATTATTACTATTATTATAAGGGGAGAAAAGTAAAGCTGGAGTAAACCCCATAATTCATAAAGAGATCTTCCAGCACACCAATGATCCCAAATCAGAGAAATAGAGCCTTGAGGAGAGATATTAAATGAGAATTTCATTTTTACTGCAATAAGAATAGCACAAATTGCTTTCTAGAATGTAAAGATTTTATCAAAGGGAGGTTTCCAATGGTATATATATTTAAGCCCACACCAGATTGCCAATAAGTTATCATAATTATAGTACATACCAATAAGGGAGAAGTAAAAGGCATGTTGGAGGCTTTTAATAGCAGGGATACTAAAGCCACAAAATTCCTTAGGAAGATAGGTATTCTTACAAGAAATTGGGTGGGTTTTTTTTAGTATTACTTCCATCACTATGATATAAGAACCTTAACCAAAGTTTTTCTATGAATTTAACACAAGCCTTTGGTAAAATAGCTCCCCTTATCTAATAACCAATGTAACTCCAAATTGAAAACTTTAAACATTTTAGCCTGCCAAAAGAAGAAACCAAATTGGCTTCCACTGTTACAACATAGAGGAAAAATTTTGCATTAAAGGGGGAAAGTCATGAACTTAAAGAATTTTGAAGGAAATTGGAAGGCACAAATAATTTAAGACGTGATCATTCAAAGGGAAAATCAGAATCACAACAATCTCGAACATGTTGTTCAAATAAGTAGCCTTATAAATTGAAAATTTTCCACATTTCATAGAAATACCAAAGTGGGATGAGAATTCATCCAAAGTCTTTTTAAACATAAGAGTATTACCCGCCTTTGGTTTTCCAAAAGCTAACACATCGTTAGCATATTAAGTTGATAGAAAGAAAGCCCACTAGCTGTCACGCCTTCAAAGAAAGGGACTTTACATCTAACACATGAGAGAAGGCATCCATGACAATATAAAATAGATAAGGAGATAAAGAACAATCTTTTTGTAATCTCGATGATGTGCCAAGGAATTCCTTCAGGACTCTAATAAAGACAAATGAAAAAAATAAATATATTTTATATAAGCTTTAATCCATGAAATGAAACTAGGAGGTATACCTTTATGCTCAAGCTGCAAAAGATCATATCTCCTAGAGAGAGTATCAAAAGTTTTAAATATGTTTAGTTTAGCACAAAATATCTTATAAGCTATGTAAGGTTTAAATTTGCCTAATAATTAAGAGGCCAAAATGATATTATTACTAGAGATAGGTTTGCGAATGAATCTCGGCTAACTAGGATGGATAATGTGTGGTATTATTGGTTTCAGAAGATTAGCTAAGAGCTTAGTAATAACCTTGTATAAGGAATTGCATAAAGAAATAGACTTCAAATTCAAAATATTACTAGCATGGATGGATCTAGGAATCAAAGCAAGGGTAGTGGCTTAAACATTTCTAGGAAGATAAATGTGCTGGAAAAAAAAAATGCTTGACAACCATATAGACTTGGTTGCCAATGACCTCCCAAGTAACTTTGTAGAATTCAAAAGAGTAATTATTTGAACCTGGGCCGGACTAAGAAAGAGAAGAAAAAATATCATTTTTATTTTCTTCAGCATAAATATGTACAATCAGGTTGGAAGCAAGGTGGGGATGTAACCTTTCTCTAATAAAAATAGATGATATATTAGAATTAATAGGAGTAGGAGAATTATACATATTCTTATAATGGTTAAGGATGGCATTAGTGATGCCTTGCATTTAAGTAAAATGGCTAGCTTGAGTATAAATATCTTTTATGGAATTGTAAATCACCGTCACCATTAGAAAGTCATTTGTCTTTAGAGCACCAGATTGTCCATGGTGCCCAATAAGAGTAACATGTCACAATCATTTTTACTACAAGAAGATAGAGAGAGAGAAATAGAGAGAGAGAGAGAGAGAGAGAGAGAGAGAGAGAGAATTAAGTCATTATTTGGAGGCTTAGAATCCATAGCTGAAGGAATATGGCCTTCAAAATCCATAGCAGAATCTCTGCCACACTTAACTTAGTATTATGTTTCTCTTTTAATGGCCAACATTCGGCACCATAAAGCATTGCATGCCTTACTACCATCTTATAGAATTTTCCCTTAAGTTTGAGGGGTACATTTTTATCACATAACAAGCTCGATGCATTCCCTTAAGTTTTAGAGCAGCAAGAAGCCTCAATCTTAAAATAAAAATGCAAAAAATAATCAACCAGAGGTCATTCACCATACACGTATCCAACTTTTTGTGACTTGGATTAAGGGCACTTTGGTTATACCAGGTATAAGAAAGACCAACAAATTCCAAATCCTTCAAGACAAAGAAAAAAAAATCATATTAATAAAATGCTATAATTTACTATTTGGAATGATGTTGTCACCAACCTTCTCATGAGTGTATCTACAGTAGTTAAAATCTCCAATGATTAATCAACGAGTAAAAAGTTTTTTGGTAATAGAGATAAATTGGTTCCGAAGGGAACGTCTCTTCTCATAAGAGTTGTATGCATAAATAATAGAGATTTTGAAGGAGGTTAAGGAGCCACAAGTAATGGTGTTGTGAATAATTTGAGGGGAGGTAAATGTTGGACTAAAAGGTGAGTTTAACATGATTCTATTTAATCTAGATCCTACTAATCTTGGAAATATTAAATTTATGATAACTTCGATTACTCTCAAATTCTTTTTGGATAACATTGTAACATGAAGAACATTCAATTTTTGCCTCAAGTATGAAAATCATATCAAGGGAAAAAATCACAAGCTAGATATTTACAACTATACACATTCTCAGTGTTATTAAAACCCATAATTTTCCTAAAAGCAATAGAAGGAAAACTAATTGATATTTAGAGGGTTAGGAGGGAGCCTTCAGGGTGAATTTTGCTCTAATACATTTAGAGGTTTAATGGTAATAGAGGTAAAGGCTTCTTTTATGGTTTTATAGGAAATATTTTATTGAACTACATCAAATTTATTTTGGATTAGATAAATAAAGCATTAACCTAAAGCTTATTGATTGATAGGGGAGTTGGCGGGTGTTGGGGGGGGGTGAGAATTGGCTCAATTTCATATGTAGGGGGTTTAAATTAGGTGTATGTTCCTTCACGACTATTTATGGATCAGGGTTAGTAGAGCTAAGAAAATTAGTTTTTTTCCAAAATATAGGTTGACGGGCAGTTGTCTGTGGATTGAGTAGATGTATTGAAATTTGTAGGTTGGGGATCTATGAAATGAGAAGCTGTGGATTTAGGATGAGAATGAGGAATTATTGTTTTGGGGGAAATAGTAGGTCATTGATGATGGTTTTTGTACCTACGACTCCTACTATGACCTCTAAGATAAAGAGGAGTTTGGGAGGTTGCTGACTGGGAAGAAGAGTATTGAAACTGTGAGTGAGAGAATGAACAAATACCTTTACAATTGGAGGGCATCCAATAGTACTATATTTTAAGAGTAATGTCTTACCCAAGGTCAAAAATAATGATTTTGCTGTGAAGTATTGATTTATTAGTAACTTGGATACATACAGTAGCAAATGTATACCTTGATTTCTTGACAGTTAAGGTGTTTACCACAAAAGGACAACCAACAATGCTTGTATTTTAGAAATACCTTTCAGATTCCAATAAACTAGAGAAAGGTCATGAATTTTAATCCATAGGTTGATGGATGAAAATTCATCATGCTTAGGCTTAAATTTTGTAGAACACTTTTGTACAATGAAAGGATTCCTAGAAAAAAATAACAATCTGCCCAACCATGTCATTACATAATCATATAAGATAGTGAACTTAAGTAAAAATAAAATCCCTTGCTAAGTGAAAGTTAGTTCAGAGTACCTTTGATCATCCAAAATTTTTTAATGGCGGCTAAGAGGACTTAATTGAAAGGGTGATGATTGAGGGAATAAATAATTAGCACGAGATCCAATTCCTAAGAGCCCTCAAAAACTTCATCTGAGAAATGGATAAACTTATCTTGAGGTTGGATAAAAGAGAGGGGGAAATCATTGACATATGGAAACTTATAGGTGTGGAAAGCTTTCTAGTTAAGAGGAGTGGTAGTCGGCTGAGAAACTTTCGAAGAAGTAAAGGAGTTAGGATGTGAGGGAAATCTGACATGAAGAAAGCTACAGATATGTCATGAGAATGTGCTGATTAGATAGAGGGGGAGATCCTCCACGATGTAAAGAATAGATAGGCAGCTAATGTAGGGCTATGAAATGCTGTAATAAATAAATGGGTGGTTAAAAGAGTATATGCTTTGGATCAAATCATGCTTATATTTTCTTTAATATAAATATACCACTAGATATGTATGTATACATGACGACCAAGTAAGCCCGCCAACCTTCTTAAATTCATCAAATCAATTCATTCATTGGATTGAAGTGGTTTGAAGGGTAAGATGGTAATTAGCTTAACCTAATAGCATTATGTTTTAAGAGTGTTGAGGGTTGTAGTGGTGGGACTGGTTTTGATCTATCACAATGGGGTTTCTCAAATTGAAATGAGAGAGAGGGAGACATATAGAGATGCGGGAAGGCTTTTGTGCAATCCTAAGAGGGAGATAATTAGATGTGTGATTCTTCCATTGGCATCCCATTCAATGAAAGAAGGCCATAAGTTGATCCTCCCTCACACACAATATCAACACGTAGTCATGATTGCCTTGCTTGATCAAGCACCGTCACGCAAGGGACCACACAATTCTCTCTCCTCTTCAAGAAATCAAAAGGGAAATACTTAGGGTGATTTATTCTTTGAGAAATCATGAAGAGAAGAACTTAGATCATTTTTCCTTCAAGAAATTTAGCAAGAAGCAAAAATAATAGCAATGGGGCCAACCATCTCTTTTAAGTACGTCAAGCAATTAAAACAATTTTAAATTTTTTTTAAGATTGAATGGAATTATGAAAAATTCATATATTTTTACTTTCTAAAATCACCTTTACATGTGGGGTTTCCTTTCATGGAATGAGAAGAATATGATTATTGAATATTTACTTCCAACCATTCTTTAGATGCTGAGAGGTTATGAATTAAATTGCTAAAATCTTAGAATATAGAAATTTTAGTTTTCTAAAATTTTGAATTATTTAAATTTAGATTGCTGAATTTATATTATTGAAATTTTATATTGCTAAAATTATATTTACTCAAATCTAGATTATTGATAACTAAGATGGCTGAAATTTTAATTGCTAAAATTTAGAGACTTGACAATGTAAATAGCTAAAAATTGTTGAGTATAATAGTCTACCCCCTTTCCATTTAATTTTTCATGTTCAACTCTATTAACTATAGCCTTACGTCTTACGGGGAAGAAGTTTATCCATTCTAACCATGCATTAGAATAAAAAAATTATATGGGTACCCTTCCCTATGTAATAAATCTGGATTCAATGATTATAATTTTGACATTTTTGTTTCTCTACTATTTACCTGCCTACTAACATTTTAGGTCCACAAGGTCATTTGCAAATTAAGCCAGCTAAAGATTGGTAGATTAGGACTGAGTCAGTCTATTAAAGTAATTCCCATGTTTTTATCTTTTCATGAGTTAAATGTAATAAGGTGGATCTTTACACTAAGTAACCTTGCATACACACACTCAGGGGGAGAAATTCTGTAGGATCAAGAGTTTTTCTATTTTTGATCATATCGTACAGGACGATCCCAAATCATTTTGGATGATCAGTTGAAAATAGAAACCCTAATTAGGGCATCCATGTTAAGTTAGCCATATTAAATAAATCATCCTGGATGATATATGCATCGTCCTTGATGATATGCTCAAATTAGGAAATTATAGCGGCCAAACACATTTAGGAAAGATTTTATTTAAAGGATTTTACTTTAATTGTACAGGATGATACCATATCATCTTGGACAATTCATTATAATTAAGCCTAAATTAGTCAGGGGAATATAGAAAGTAATTCAAGTTAGATTTATTGATCATATCATCCTGGCCGATCAAAGGATTATCTCGTATGATATGCATGAAAAACCTTAGTTCTCCTATATGACCAAAATAATTTGTTGGATTATAATCACTAATTTTGAACTAATCATCCCAGACGATCTAAGAATTGTCCTAGACAACAAGTTATATTTTTGATCATTCAGACATATATCTCTTCAATGACCAGAATGATTTACTTGATGGTAATCACTGGTTTTGAACTAATCATCCGGGATGATTAGAGAATCAGCCTGGACTATAAGTTATATTTTTGATTATCAAGATAGTTATCTCTTGGATGACTAGAAGTATATTTTGGATGATATATATGATTTTGAACTAATCATAAAGGATAATGTCCACATCATCCTAGATAATCAGTAAAAATAACAGCTTCTAATCATCCAGCCCACGCAGATCATCCTGGCTGAAAGGGGTCAACATACACTAATCATGACGACTAGTTTTAATTTAGGGCAAATTTTAATCCCTTATTTATAAGATCTCTTATTCATTCAAGGGGAAGCCTTTTACTGGTGTCCTGATCTAAGAGAGCTAAGAGAAGTAGAGGAAGAGCTTGGGAGATAGAGAGAGGATCTTGTGAGAGGGAGTTTGTGTAGGGTTCACGAAAATTGCTCAAAGTAAGGATTCAAGTCATCTTCTCCAGTCATCATTGTGGCTCTAGGGAGGTCCTTACTTGAAAAAGATCAAGGTTATCTACCTACTTCAAGCTGAAGAAAAAGGAGTATGGGTTCTCTACCTGCTTTCGGAAGAAGCTAAATGAGTCTGGGTTCTCTGCTTGCATAAGGAGGAAGCAAAAGGAGTCTGAATTCTCTGCCTCTTCGTGATTGATGAAAAGGATTTTATAAAGGCTTCTCTACCTTACTGTGAGAACAAAAGTAGAGTCACTATTATGTTTGTGCAATACATAGATGATAAGCTCGAGGGAGCGGATGTTGGTCAAGTTGACCGAACTACAATAAAATTTGGTGTGTTCTTTCTTATTACATTTCCACATTTGAATTTTTGCACTTTATTTTCATGTTAGTGATCATATGATTTAATTTTTTAAAACATTTCTAAAATATTGTGCTTTTATTTAAGGATTTTTTAAAAACTATCAATTCGCCCCCCTCTTGATTAACCCCAGGCTAGTTCATAAGGGCTTAACTTCTCTAACAAACTTTCAATTGGGATCAAAGAGGGATTCATAAAATTAAGTTTTAGAAAACTTTTGAATTTTGATCCATGGCTAACTTTAAGAATAGAAACACTACAGAAGGTTATTCAATCACTAAGCACCTCTTTTTGATAATATACCTTTTGATTTTTGAAAAACTCGCATGTCCACATTTTTACAATCTATAGATTATCATATATGGATTCTTGTTAAAGAAGGTTATTCTCCACAAACATGTGAAATCAAAAACATAAAAATTGAACTTCTATTTACTAATTGAACTTTTGATGATAGTGATTTAGCACAACTTAATGCAAAATATTTAAACTATTTTTTTTTGTGCACTAAAATTTGAAGATTACATGTGTGTCTCAACTTGTGCTACTAGTAAAGAAATATGGGATAGAATGTGTATTAATTATGAAGGCACAAGTGAAGTTAAGAAATCTAGGTTAAACATTTTACTTTATGACTATGAACTCTTTCGCATGAAACCTAGTGAATCCATATTTGAAATGTATACTAGCTTTACACAAATTATCACCTCCCTACATGCCTTAGGAAGAGAGCTCACTAACCATAAGAAAGTTAATAAAATTTTGAGATATTTTGCATCTTCTTTTGATGCTAAGATAACCTCTATCATTGAATCCAATGATTTGAATACTTATTCTATTTATAATTTAGTTGGATCACTCATTACTTAGAAGCAATGAGTGAACCAAAGACAATATGATGTAGGTGAGAATAAGAAGGAGAAAATTATGGCGTTGAAGGCTAATGATACGGTCACTGACAACTATGGTTCTGAAAGTGATGATGTTGCCTTAATTACTAGACAATTTAAAAGCTTTATGGGAAAGAAACAAAAGCACCATCAAAAGTGGAACAAAAGTAAAAGTAGCAAGAATTCTAAAGGATTTTCTAATTTTATCTATTTTGAATACAGGAAGCCAAGAAATGTAAAGATGATTGTCCTACGCTTAATGCACACCCAAGAAAAAGAGAAGGGTGAGGAGAAATCCAAGTTTAGAAAGGGCAAGAAATGGATCCAAAAGGCTTTCTAGGTATATTCAGTAATTAACTCTTCTAAGACTAAAGAGGAAGAGGAGACAACAAACTTATGTCTAATGGAGGATGATCAAATTGGTCACTCTTAGCAAGAAGAGCTATGAAAATTAACATACGATCAATAGCTTGATGTTACTAAGAAAATTCATTCTCGTGTATAAAGCATAAAAAATTACATGCTAGCCTAAAACTAGAATTTTTGAATTTACAAAAAAGAGCGTGATGTTTTGATCAAAGATCATTCGTTACTTGATAACAATCAGATGAAATTATTTAATGAATTTGATGAGTTAAATAAAAATCATTCTGATTTAATCGTTGAGCATGATTTATTGAAAGCATTACATGTTAAAGTATAAACTGCATATAAAGATTTTGATACTGTAACAACTGATTTGGATAGTAGGGAGAATGCATTGAAAGTTGAAAATACAAATCTTAAGAATACAAATCAATATTTACAAGTCAAGATAAATGCTTTCAAAGAAGACAAACAACCACCTTCACTTGAAGAGTTTCGCAATCCATCACAATAGCATGCATCACTCAAACCTAGAAAGAGTCACTATATCACGAGTTAAATAGTAAACCCTTTTCCAAGTGTTAGATATTTTTTATATGGCATGCTAGGACATATCTCACGCACCTCCACTATTCATCATAGTACATATTGTGTTTGAAGACCTAAATTGCATGATTTATAGCATAACATACTTTCATTTTATTCTTTTTTCCATGAGAAGGAAACCAAATTTGTTTAGGTTACTAAATCTAACATCTGATGATTTTGTTCAATTTCTCTCACATAAGTCTGTTGCGAATCTATGGCTTATGATTTTGATGATAGCAAACATTCTTTTTTCTCAACAACTGCCTTATGTACTGACATTTCAGGTTCACACGATCGGACTGCAATTTGAAATCAGCTCAAGGTTGGGTAGACTAGGTCTGAGTCAGTTTGTAATCTTTTTCCTTTCTTGAGTCTATTGTATTTGGTGTGACATCTGATGATTTGTAACTTGAAAGATTTTCTGTTGAGCCCTAAAAGATTTCTATTTTTGGTAACATCGTCCGGGATGATATTTATATCGTCCTGGACGATCTGGCAAAAGTAGAAACCCTAATTAGGGCATCCTCATTAAAGCAGCCGTCTTTATGCAAAACACATCATCCTGGACGATTTTGTATCGGCCAGGACGATAGGCTCAATTCAGCAAGAATCTGCCACTAGATATATTTAGAAATAACCTTTTTTTGGACATCATCTAGAGGATCGTCCAGGACTATAAAATATTTTCCAGGACGATCCAGGTCAATTTTTCCAAAATTTTTCTGGAATTTAAGGAAAGCAATTATATGGTCAAATCGTCCTGGATGATCTCCAGATCGTCCGGGCCAATTAGACATCGTCCAGCTTCATTTCAGGGCGATATTTAGAACGATTTTCCTCATATTTGAACTAATTGGCCAGGACGATATGCTTATCATCCTGGACGATAATGTCAGCAATTTGCATTAATGAGCTCGTTTTGAGAGCTTCTATTTAAGCTATGGCATGATAACTTTTGTAAGTGTCTTTGGCAGCCATTGTAGATTCATTCTTATGTTGGAAACTTGAAGAGAGAGCTTGAAAGGGAGAAAGAAAAGGGTGGAGTTTGAGAGGGAGAAGATCCTGTGAGGGGGAGGAACTCAAGGGAGTGTGGAGGGGATTCCATACGGTTGCTCCAGCGAACTCGCACCTTAGTACCATCAGATTCAAGGCATGTCTCGAGGTAAGTTCACCAAAGAAGAAGATCTCCTTGGTGTCAAAGGACCCGGCGACTCCGCCGCACTGGGGAAGGTGGATGTGATTTTGTAAGGGCTTCTCCGCCTAGCTGTGAGGGCTAAAGAAGAGTCACGATTTTAGTGCAATACTTGGAGGGTGCCTCCAAGAAGTGGACGTAGGTCAAGGTTTGACCGAACCACTATAATCCGGTGTGTTATTTTTTTATTATCGCTTCCGCATTTATTTTTCTTCCGCACTTTATTTGTGGTGATTTTGGTTGGAGTTTTATCTTTGGTTTTAAAGTTTTCCAATTCACCTCTCTCTTTTAATTTGCTTTGGGCCAATTCTATAGGGCCTAACATCCCTAACGATATTTCAAAGTCCTCCTGAGAGCATATGATATTTAGATAGTAGATGCTTATGCCATATGACTAGATATGGAAATCAATTCATTTTATGGAAGCTAGGGCTGGAGGCAAGGTCACTCTTGGAGACCACACCACCAGAAAAGTGGTGGGTGTAGGTATAATCAAAAACTCCAAAAGCCTTTTGATTGAAAATATTTTTGTTATAGGTGGACCTAAACACAACTTGCTCATAATCAATAAACTTTGTGACAAAGGGTTCAACATAAAAATTTTGGTAAACACCTGACTGTGCTTCTTCATTTTGCTTATAAACTGTTGCTGATGAGTCTTGGTTGTTGCATAGGAGGTTATGTCATGCCAGCTGAAAACCCTTAGAAGGGTTACCCAAAAGGACTTAGTTATAGGTGTCCCCAAGCTTAAGCTCACTAAGGACCACCTATGTGATGCATGTCAACATGGGAAACAAGTTCAATCCTCTTTTCATTCTATTAAGGATATTATCACCTCTAGACCTTTAGAAGTCCTTCATATTGATTTATTTGGACCAATTAGCACTAAAAAACTTAGGGGGGAATGTTCTTGGATTTGTGTTTATCGATGGCTACTCGAGGTTCACTTGGATTAGATTTCTATCACATAAAAGTGAGTCTTTTGATGAATTTAAATCCTTCTCCACTTGGATTCAAAAAAGCTAGGTTGTGAGATCTTGACCATCCATAGTGACCGTGGTGGAGAATTTAAAAATGAGAAATTTGGAAACTTCTATGAGGATCAAGGGATTAGTCATAACTTCTTAGCTCCCAGGACCTCTCAACATAACAGGATAGTTGGAAGGAAGAACAAGACCTTAGTAGAAGCTACAAGAGCTATGCTTGCTGACTATTTACTTTTAAAATACTTTTGAATTGAGGTAGTAAACATAACCTGTTATGTCTTTAATAGGGTGAATGCTAGTAACAAAATTGAATAAGACACCCTATAAGATCATTAAGGGTAGGACACCTAGCCTTTCTCACATCCATGTCTTTAGCTGTAAGGTTTTCATTCTTAATAATGGGAAATCACTCTTAGAAAATTTGACCCAAAATCTGAAGAAGGAGTGTTCTTAGGATATTCATGTGTGGGGAAATCCTTTAGTGTTTAACAAGAGGACATTCATGGTGGAGAAGACTACTCACGTAGTGTTTGATGAATTCGATCCTAAGAAGTTTAGAGTTGAGGAAGAAGATGAAGTTGAAGAGATATCGAAGGAGTGGAAACTTCAAATCTGGAGGAAAGGATAGAACCTCAAAACACTTTGCCTAGAGATTTAAGATATTGTTTGAGTCATTCTAAGGAGTTGATCTTAGGAGACCCTTCTGAAGGTGTTAAAATTAGGAATGAACTTAGGAACGAAGTAAATCACTATGTCTTTATCTTAATGATTGAAGTCACAAACATCAATTAAGCCCTTTCTGATAAATTCTGGATCCTAGATATATAAGAAGAACTTAATCAATTTATGAGGAATGATGTCTATGAGTTAGTAGAAAGACCTAAGAATCAGAGTGTAGTAGAAACCAAATGGGTCTTTAAGAATAAAATGAATGATACTGATGTGGTGGTTAGGAATAAGGCAAGATTGGTGGCTAAGGGGTATAACCGAATTGAAGGGTTTGATTTTGAAGAGATCTTTTGCACCTGTATCTAGATTAGAATCAATTAAAGTGCTACTATCCTTTACCTATTATAAGGGATTTAAGCTTTTCCAAATGGATGTTAAAAGTATCTTTTTGAATGGGGTAATAAAAGAGGACGTGTTTATAAAATAACCCCAAGTTTTGAGAGTTCCTAATTTTTTTAAATTAAAAAAGGCCTTATATAGATTAAAACATGCACCTAAAGCATGATATGAGAGGCATAATATATTCCTACTAGAGAGATAGTTTGTTAAGGGCAGTGTAGACACCGCCCTTTAAAAAAAAAAAAATTAGGAGATGATTTACTCATTGTCCAGATCTATGTTGATGATATATTTTTTGAATCTTATGAAAAAAAATTATGTGATAGTTTTTCTAAAATAATGAGTAAAGAATTTAAGATGTGTATGATGGGAAAAATTTCCTACTTTTTAGAGTTTAGCATAAGAAAAATAGATGATGGAACCTTTCTTAATTAATTAAAATATACTAAGGACATCTTAAAGAAATATAAAATAGATAAAGACAAACTAATAAACACTCCCATGAGCTCTAGTTTCCAGTAAGATAAGGATTCAAATAGAAAATCTATTGATCAAAAGAAGTACAGAGGAATGATTGGATCACTTCTTTACTTGACTGCTAGCCAGACCTAATATAATTTTTAGTATTATTCTCTGTATTAGATTTCAAGCTGATCCTAAGGAATCCCAACTGTCTGGAGTTAAGAAAATTCTTAAATATCTCTTAGGGACCCAAAATTTAGGAATTTGGTATCCTAGGCACAACACTTCTTTTAAAATTATTGAATATTTTTATTCTTAATTTGTAGGGTGTAGGGTGGATAGAAAGAGCATCTCTAGAACTTATCAATTTATAGGATAATCCTTAGTCGCCTAGTCCAGTAAAAAATAAAATTGTTGTAATTTTTACTTTTGAAGCTGAGTACATTGTCTTAGGAAGTTATGTTGGCATAATTTCAATTCTATGAGATAACAATAGTGCCATCTATATTTCTTAAAATCTTATCCAACATTCTAGAACCCGATAAATTGACATAAGGCTTCACTTTGTCAGGGATCATATTACTAAAGGAGACATTGAGCTACACCATATAACAACTGAAAACCAACTGGCTGATATCTTTACTAAACCACTGGCCTTTGACACATTCAGCATCTTAAGGACAAGATTGAGTGAGATTGACACAAATGTATGAACATGATATTTTTGAACACTGAATTTTATATTTTTTAATTATTCTCCTTTTTGTTTTTTGATTTTTCTTTTGTTTCTGACATTTTCCTTATTCTATTTTGATTGAATGTTCCTATTTATTGGCTGATGTTCTTCATGTTTTCAATTTCATAATCTCTTTTTTCCTTTCAGTTTTTCTTTTGGTCACTATTGAAATGATATTTTATGTCTTATTTTTATTTTTAAAAATTTTTAATCAATGGCTGAAATCCCTAAATCAATTAAAGAAAGAAACACTATTGATTGTTTCTCCTCCTCTAACTTCTTTAGAGGTATAATTTTCTTTTCCAAGCAAAAATCATTTTCTAATTAAAATAATACTTAAAAATTGATATCTTTTCTATCTTTCTATAGTAATCTATCTCATATCAATATTGTTCAAAGTCATTAAATCACTGCCAAGCTTTTCTTGATCAAGCTGTTGCGCTTATCATATGAATATGATTCTGATTTGTGGTTTATTTTTTCCTATATTAGAGAGTGAGGTTTTCTTATCTATTATCTCAGAGATATTCTCACAACTAAAAGTTTTTAAAGGTTTTGAAGGAAATATAGCTCACAAAAATGACAAGAGTCATAAATTGAGCCTAGAAAGAAAAAAATATATGAAAAGATGTACAATAATCATAAAAAAATGAAAAATACACAAAGTGTATCAAAAATCAAAAGAGTGCACCAAATAATTGAAAAGAGGCACAAAATGAGCCTAAAAAAATCAAGCTTCATTCTCTTTCAAACCTTTAAATCTTAGAAGAATACATTTATCAATTGATATCTTCAATCACTTGAGTTTTGAAACTCTTTATTTTGATTAATTACTTAGTACATTACTATATAAGATATATTTTCAGGAATGAAGTGTTGAATAGATTATGTTTTTTTGCAAATTTTCTTTTTGAGTTAGATTTTTATTTTCAAAAGATTTTTACCTTGTAGGGAATCCGAACTGGGGTAACATGATCAGTTCTTTCTATTGTTTTATAGATTTTAGTGATATTAACACATTTCTTACAAATTTTAAATTAAATCACATGGAAAATTTTTCTTATTCTACTTTGATAAAAAACTTGATTTTTTTCATTCTTTTTGTCAAATTTTATCATCTTTTTGGTTTTTTTTGTTTGATTTATATTTGGTTTTTATGTTTTGGGACATCTTCTTATCATCTCTTTCCATCCTCAATATCTTCATTTTTTTTATCACATCATCTTGGATGATACTCATATTATCCTGGATGATATCATCAAATCATCCTTCTTCATCCATCAAACGACTAATCTGACTCCACTATTTGATATCATCCTGGACAATCCAGATCGTCATGGATGATTTCATCAAATTCTTCTTCAATTATTAATGATTGTCCTGGACAATCCTCCTCTCTGTTGAATCTAGTAATTAGGTTGTTAATCCTAAGTGAATGTCCCAAGGCTACCAAGAGGGGGGGGTGAATTGGTAGTTTAAAAGATTTAAGTCCCCTTTAGAAAATTATTGAACCAAAATAAATTATTTCTTTTAAATTTTGTAGAAAGATGTTTTTCAACCACAGAGTTTTTAAAACTGAAATATAAAGTGCAGAAAAGTAAAAACAGTAAAGTAAATGACACCAGATTTATAGTTGTTCAGTCTATAACCAGACCTACATCCACTCCCCAGAGGCACCCTCTGAGTATTGCACTAATACCAATAGTGACTCTCCTTTAGCACCCACAGCAAGGCGGAGAAGCCTTTACAACACACTCTTTTCACCACTCCCCTGTGCGATAGAGAACCGTCCGTCCTTTTACACAATTCCTAGTGTTGGCAGAGAACCGTCCGTCCTTTCACACTATCCCCAGTGTTGGCAGAGAACCATCCTCCTTTCACACTCTCCTAGTGTGGGCAGAGAACCGTCGTCCTTTCACACTCTCCTAGTGTGGGCAGAGAACCCTTCGGCTGTTCACACTCTCCAAGTGTCGGCAGAGAACCAGATCTTCTTGACAGATCTTCTCACAAGAATCTAGAAGGAAGAAGGAAAAGAGTGAAGTAATCCCAATTCACAAGTAGAGACTCTTACCTTTGAAATCCAAGTGAAGCCTTCTCGCTCCAGTGGTAGGAATCTTCCCTTGAATGCTCTCTTCCACTCTCTTCTTGGCTATTCTCTCAAGAGGCAAGAAGATCAAATGACAAAAAGATTAGGTGGCAGTCTAATTTGGACTATTTATACAAAAGACAAGAAAAACCGCCCAAAAACTGCAAGTATTCAATTCTGTACGCAGTGGATCGTCGTGTACGATCGTGGATCGTCCTGGACGATTTTACTTAAATGATCTGAAACGACCGTATTTGAATATGTGTACGAAATATCTTCGTACAGATGATCGTCCTGTACGAACTTGGTTCATCCAGTACGAACGGTTATTACAAGGTCGGTTCTAGAAACTGCTGAAAACTGTCCTAAGTCGGTTAATCATTTGGTCGAAAATTTATTCGTCTGGACGAAATTTTTACAGAGGACTGATCGTCCTGGACGATTCTTTTCTTCGTCTGGACGAAAATTTTCCAGAGGACCAATCGCCACGGACGATAATTTAATTTCGTCTTGACAAAAATTTTCCAGAGACCCGATCGTCCTGGACAATTTTTAATTTCATCTGGACGAAATCTTTCCAGAGAACCAGTCGCCATGGACGATGATTTAATGTCATATGGATGAAAATTTTACAGAGAGCCAATCGTCCTGGACGATAATTTATTTCGTCCTGGACGAATAGGACTTAGAAAAAAATTTTTGAGCAAGTTCCTATTCGTTTTCATATGCTCTATAGAAGATAACTGTCTGATAGTCCAGTACGAACGTATATTGTCCTGTACGATCAATATAAATTTTATATGATCTCCTCATGTGTGTGTGTATGTTTTTATTCACTCAAGTTACAATCACTCCCTTTCAATTTTTATTTCAAAGAAAAGTGCAAGCTTCAAATATTACAGAGTATCTCATGCTGAATTTAATTTGAAGTCATCGTAATCTGGAGTTCATTTACCCTGAAATGTTAGTACACACAAGAGCAAATACAATTCTTCCAAAATTGTCAGGAGATAACTACACATTTGAACAATAATGTTTGGAATCATCAAAACTTCATAAGTTGCAAAAATGTAAAGCATGCAAATGGCAACTATCTTAACAATCTCCCCCTTTTTGATGATGGCAAAACAATTATTGTTTGTATGGTTTCAATTTAAACAAATTTCCTATCTCCTAAACTCCCACTAAATTGATGAATACATGAAAATAAAAAGGCAATTTGAACCATAAAACACAAAAATTTTTATTTTTTTTTAAAAAATAAAGTAGAGACACACAAATAAAGACACACAAACAAAACATACAAACACAATGATTTCTCCCCCTTTTTGAGAACAACAAAAAGTGAAGAAGAAAAAAGACGAGAAATATAAGTAATTGTATGAAATTCATTTGAACATTTAATCTAAATGGAGATTGACACAAGGTATGTAATTTTAAACTAAAAACATTAGGTCAATCATAGAAATTCATGAAATTTAAAAAGTGATATAACATTGTAAGTAATAAGAATTTAGCAAAGACATGATTCAATTTAGACATTCCAATATAGAAAATCATTACAAGAGAGATGAAGAAAAATTCGATATTTCAAAGTTCAATAGAATATAAATGAACATAAGATCAATTTGAATTAAGAGATTGAAAGAATTTGGAAAGAAGAGAATTACCACATGTGGCGCTTTGCGCATCTTTTTCAAAATTTTTGGGCACATTTTTGTGCATCTTTTGATATTGGGCTGATTTTGTGCCTCTTTTGCATATTTGCGAACCTTTGCGCATTCCTTTTGATTTTTATACTTTTTGTACAATTTTCAAGAGTAATTGAGACCAATTCTTTCCAAAATCAATAATCTAAAAATTCAAATATTTCTAAGTGCATAAATATTATTTGAGCAAGGAAATACAAAATAAGAAAACATCTAAATTGCAATAATAATATTAACTTTTATGTAGTCTAAATGAATAGATATGAATTTAAAAGTTCTAATTACAACAAGTTATAAACAACTTTTAAATTTAGAGAGACTAGATTTTCTAATGTAGATAATCTCAAATTACAATCTAATTTAAGCACTATGAAAATTAAATAATACTAATGAAATTTATAAAAATTTAACCACATTTCAAAAACAAATCAAATTTGAAACAAGAACTACATGCATTGATATTAATGAAAGGATTACACATTTCATAATATTTAAAAATATTTAAGAACATACACTTAACTTAAAAGAAAAGACAAACATAAAAACAAACATTTAACATAAACACTGACACAATAAAACATGAAACAAATACGAGTACAACAAACATAAAGAAAATCATCTCTACTATTCTGGAGGAGGAGGAGGAGGAATGCCACCGAAAAGGTTGAAGTAGGAGGCCATCAACATTACATTGGTATTGATTTCATGTACTTCATTTCTAATGATACCAATGTCTTGTTGTTGCTGCATAAAATGAGCATCAAATTGATCAAACCTTTGATCAACATGAGTCTCTAATCTATCAAATCTCTCAATCAGATTCTGATAATCTGATTGAGGTGCAGAGGTTTGCACTCCTTCTTCTTCTTCTTCTTTTGAGGCACTGCCATGTGCTTTTTCTTTTTCCTTTTCCTCCTTGAAAAGCAATCTGAAGGAAGCATCATTATAATAAACTGGCTCTTCATACTCATCATCAGGATGCACTAAGTTATACTTCTTTTCCAAGATGTAGGTAATTAAGTGTCCTAAAGAGATGTTCCTTTTTTCTTTTCTGATCTGCATGTCCTATTTCTGAAAGCCTATAGATGTGATCTATGATAAGTTGGGCTTCGTCGATTGGGTGACGATCCATAATTAAAAAGGTTAGAACAGAAAGGAGAGGGGTAATATTGATCCTATCACCAGCTTTAGGAATGATTGAAGAACGAAGGATATGCTGGATGATACGGGCATTCTTCGTCATACCAGATACTCTAGCAACATGATAGGTTAGGCCACTTTTTCTAATTACCCTATTGACATCATACCATTAGAAAGTGTTTTCACTCATTAGGGTGTGGGCTCTATATCCTTCAGTCCTTAGGTTTAGAAATGCACCAATGTCATGCTTGGTGATTTCTACTTTTTGCTTGAAAACAAAGGAACTAATGGAAGAGTGGTCCGAGTTAAAACTCATGTTTGCTAGGAAATAGTGGAAGGTTTGCTTGTTGTAGAAGTGGACGAGAGAAAGTATGAAATGGAATTGGGTTGAGGCAAAAAGGTGCATTACCTTATAAATTATCTCGCTTTGGATTAAAATGCGAGATGGAGTTATTTTGGCGGAAGCGAAACGAGGAAAGGATTCCTCATTTGCCTTAGACAGGATGTTTTTTGAGGCATTCCTATTGGGCTTCTTCACTAACACCTTTTGTCTGTTGCTTGATGAGGCCATTGATGATTTGAAGTAGAAAGGGATTGAAAGAAAAGTTTGGAAGTGTGATTGTTGAGTTAGAAAGCCTTCATATTTAAAGAAAAATGATACGTTCGTCCTGGACGAAAATCATTGTTCGTCGGGACGAAAATATTTCGTACAGACGATCCATTTCGTCCAAAATGTAACGGCTTTTCGTAATCAACACAACTTATGATGCGTCCCTTCGTACAGGCTTTTTGACTTGACCGATCGTACAGACGAAATAATTTCATACAGACGATCCAAAAGTAACTTATTTTCCAGTCTCTTGAAAACCATCCCCTACAATGAAATGACATTTGTTTGTCTGGACGAACCAAAAATTCATACAGACAAAATCCATATTTAAAACTGTCTTATCCACTCAACCGCTGCATTCAATCGCCTCGACGTTTGAGAAAAAGAAAAATTTTGTCCTGGACGATCGTCAGATCGTACAGACGATCTAATTAAAAACTGCTCTCAAAACAGTTAAAATTTGCGCAAACCAATTTTTCTCACATCGTCTAGTACGAAACAAAAGTCGTCCTGGACGATTTCCTCCAATTTTTGAGTTTTGAATTTTAATTTAAGAAAATCAAACTAAACATTTAAAAACATAGAAAACATAAAGCAAAATAATAGACTCAAAAACAAATTCATTCAAAACACTCAAAATTTCACAAAATCAAAAATAAAACATAAACATAAATATCAATGTTTCAAAGACATTTTGTTTAGGCATTTAAATCAATAACACCAAGCCTTGTTCTTAAAGTACTGAAGGTATCAAGGGCTAAAGGTTTTGTAAAAATATCTGCAAGTTGATTTTCAGTTGAAACATGTGTGAGTTCAATTTCTCCTTTGGATACATGATCCCTTATGAAATGATGTCTTATATCAATGTGTTTGGTTCTAGAATGTTGAATAGGATTTTTGGAAATGTAAATAGCACTAGTATTGTCACAATAAATTGGAATAGTGCCTACAGATAATCCTAAATCAATCAACTGTTATTTTAACCAAAGTACTTGTGCCACACAACTTCCTAATGCAATGTATTATGCTTCTGCAGTAGATAGGGCTACTGAGTTTTGTTTTCTACTGGACCAAGAAACTAATGAATTTCCAATGGTTTACAAGTTCTAAGATCATTATTGGACTTAAAAGAGGACTTCACTTGTTTTCCTAATTGACATGCATCACAAAGGTGGTCCTTAATAAAGTCTAGTTTTGGTATACCTCTTACTAAATTCTTTTGGGTAATTCTCCTAAGATTTTTCATACTAGAATGACAAAGTCTCCTATGCCAAAGCCAAGATTCATCAGAAATAGTTTTCAAACAGAAAGCAATAGGAGTATGAAATGAATTCAAATCTAGCATGTAAACATTGTTTACCCTTTTTCCATTTAAAACTTCTTTCCCATTTAGGCTTAATATGCAGCTAGTAGGTAAAAATTTTACATTATATCCCTTGTCACATAGCTGACTTATACTTAACAAATTATGCTTTAAGCCTTCAACCAATAACACATTGTCTATAAAAAAGTTTTTGAAATTACCAATCATACCAGATCCAACCACTTTCTTTGTGGTATTATCTCCAAGTGTAACCTTGCCTCCATTCTTGGCTTCTAGCGATATGAATTATGTAGTGTCTCCAGTCATATACTTTGAACATCTGCTATCCAGGTACCATATGCTCCCATGAGGTCTTGTGTGAGAGCAATCCTACAAAAATATCAAATGTTAGACCTGGGAATCCAAACAAGTTTGGGTTCACCTTTTAGCAATTTATAATCAGATGCATGTATGATATGTCTAGGTTTATGCATCTTAAGTCTCCACACTAGATTAGATTTCATCTTCAAAGTACAGGTGTGAGCTATATGTCCCAAAAATCTACAATTATTACATTTAACATTAGGAAAAATATTCCTAAGTTTTCTTACATTTGATTGTCTTCTAAGGGATTCCATATATTTAGGATAATATTTAGGATTTGTAAAATCTTCAATTTTGGGGAATATCCTATTATCCTCAAGAGCTCTTATTATCAATTTATAAAATGAATTCAATTATTCCAAGAGTCTATTTGTATAATTGATTCGATATGTTTTCCTCTCAGATTCATCCTTAAAATTTTTAAAATCTTTTTCAAGATCAGCATAGGATGATTTTAGATTTTAAAAATTCTTATTCAAGTCATCATATTCATCAAGTAGTTTCATGTGGTTGTCATCTATTAATGCATGATCTTTCTTAAGGATTTCATGTTCCTTCTTGAGCTCTTCAAATTCTAAACTTAAACTAGCATGCGTCTTTTTTATTTTCCTATATGCACCATGCATGTGTTCAGAAACTTCAAATAATTCATCATAGGTTAAGTCACATACCTCTTCTTGATCTGAGTGATCCACATTGTCTGCCATCAAGCAATGATTAGTGACTTCTTCTTCTTTTTCCGTCTCAGATGAGTCTGAAGCTGAGTCCGCCCAGAAAGCTCTTTGAAACTTCTTCTTGCCCTTCTTTACAATAGGTTTCTCCTCCACCTTCTCCTTATCAGGAGTGGCTTTGAGTTTTGGGCATTCAGTCTTGATATGACCTGGTTTTCTACATTCATAACAAATCACTTCATTAGAAACCTTGCCATTTATGTTAAACTTACCTCTATTCCATTGCTGGCGTCTCTTCTGCTTCCTCTTTAAAAAGCTTCTGAATTATCTAGTCATCAGTGTAATATCATCTTCATCCTCAGGTTGTGAGTGTTCACTCTCTGACTCTTCTACTTTTAGTGCTATATTCTTCTCCTTTCAAGATTCACCTGCATCAATCTTCCTTTGACTTACTCCTTGCTCATAAGCAATGAGTGAACCAAGAAGATTGTCAATAGAATAAATGTTTAAATCTTTAGACTCTGTAATTGTAGTAATTTTTGCATCATAAGCAGTAGGTAAATAACGAAGAATCTTATTAACCATTTCAGCATTAGTTAATTCCCTACCAAGTGCATGCAAAGAAGTGACAATTTGTGTAAATCTTGTGTACATGCCGGAAATAGATTCATTAGGATTAGGTTGTTAATCCTAAGTGAATTTCCCAAGGCTTCCAAGAGGTGGGTGAATTGGTAGTTTAAAAGATTTAAGTCCCCTTTAGAAAATTATTGAACCAAAATAAAATATTTCTTTTAAATTTTCTAGAAAGATGTTTTTCAACCACAGAGTTTTTAAAACTGAAATATAAAGTGCAGAAAAGTAAAAACAGTGAAGTAAATGACACCAGATTTATAGTTGTTCAGTCTATAACCAGACCTACATCCACTCCCCAGAGGCACCCTCTGAGTATTGCACTAATACCAATAGTGACTCTCCTTTAGCACCCATAACAAGGCGGAGAAGCCTTTACAACACACTCTTTTCACCACTCCCCGGTGCGGTAGAGAACCGTCCGTCCTTTTACACAATTCCCAGTGTTGGCAGAGAACCGTCCGTCCTTTCACACTATCCCCAGTGTTGGCAGAGAACCGTCATCCTTTCACACTCTCTTAGTGTGGGCAGAGAACCGTCGTCCTTTCACACTCTCCTAGTGTGGGCAGAGAACCCTTCGGCTGTTCACACTCTCCAAATGTCGGCAGAGAACCGGATCTCCTTGACAGATCTTCTCACAAGAATCTAGAAGGAAGAAGGAAAAGAGTGAAGTAATCCCAATTCACAAGTAGAGACTCTTACCTTTGAAATCCAAGTGAAGCCTTCTTGCTCCAGTGGTAGGAATCTTCCCTTGAATGCTCTCTTCCACTCTCTCCTTGGCTATTCTCCCAAGAGGCACGAAGATCAAATGACAAAAAGATTGGGTGGCAGACAAATTTGGACTATTTATACAAAAGACAAGAAAAACCGCCCAAAAACTGCAAGTATTTAATTCTGTACGCAGTGGATTGTCCTGTACGATCGTGGATCGTCCTGGACGATTTTACTTAAATGATCTGAAATGACCGTATTTGAATATGTGTACGAAATGTCTTCGTACAGATGATCATCCTGTACGAACTTGGTTCATCCAGTACGAACGGTTATTACAAGGTCGGTTCTAGAAACTGCTGAAAACTGTCCTAAGTCGGTTAATCGTTTGGACGAAAATTTATTCCTCTGGATGAAATTTTTACAGAGGACCGATCGTCCTGGACGATTATTTACTTCGTCTGGACAAAAATTTTCCAGAGGACCAATTGCCACGGACGATAATTTAATTTCGTCAGGACGAAAATTTTCCAGAGACCCGATCGTCCTAGACGATTTTTAATTTTGTCTGGACAAAATCTTTCCAGAGAACCAGTCGCCATGGACGATAATTTAATTTTGTCTGGACGAAAATTTTACAGAGAGCCAATCGTCCTGGACGATAATTTAGTTCGTCCTGGACGAATAGGACTTAGAAAAATTTTTTTGAGCAAGTTCCTATTCGTTTCATATGCTCTATAGGAGATAACTGTCTGATCATCCAGTACGAACGTATATCGTCCTGTACGATCAATATAAATTTTATATGATCTCCTCATGTGTGTGTGTATATTTTTATTCACTCAAGTTACAATAACTCCCTTTTCAATTTTTATTTCAAAGAAAAGTGCAAGCTTCAAATATTACAGAGTATCTCATGCTGAATTCAATTTGAAGTCATCGTAATCTGGAGTTCGTTTTCCCTGAAATGTTAGTACACACAAGAGCAAATACAATTCTTCCAAAATTGTCAGGAGATAACTACACATTTGAACAATAATGTTTGGAATCATCAAAACTTCATAAGTTGCAAAAATGTAAAGCATGCAAATAGCAACTATCTTAACACTCTCGTCCAGGCCGATCCACATGGAAAAAATGGTTGCATATTTTAAATTCGACCAGTATTATTCATTATTTTAAATCATCATGGAAGATCCACCTAATCATCATGGATGATACTTTTTATCAAAGATTATACTAGTTGACTCCTCGGCATGATTGCCTGAGTTTAATTGTCCTAGACACTAGGACTGCCTTTTTGACCAATCATGCCAGACATCATAATTTTGCTTGATCGTCCTGGATGATCTTATAATTGTCCTGGGTGATGTTTCCCTAGAGATTACAATTTATTCCCTTAGTAAATCTACAAACTAGAAGGGCAGGTGGTCTACCAGAACTTGCAGGCAGGAAGATGATTAACAAGGAAGAGAAGCTAGAATATGCTTATTAGAACTCCCGAGCTTACTTCTTAAGTCGTTAGAGTTTCTATGTTATCTTAAAAATTTTATTTAAATCTAAGTAGAAATTTTTTTTATCATACCATCATGAGCCTTCGTATCTAGGCTAAAAAAAATGAACTACAATTGCTAAAAAAACTAGGAAAAGCAGGTAATGTTTTATTCACAATCAATATAATTAATTTTAGCCGACCCCACATAGTGGGATAAAGGCTTGATGTTGTTGTTGTAATCAATATAATTAATTACTTAAAGTAATGTCTTTAGACAAATGCGCCATTTATTACAACACTGAATTATAAAAATTAAAAGTGGTCGGGCACCACTAGCCACAGACCCAAATTCTAATCCTAAGACAGACGCAAGTAGATTTTAAGTGGGATACTCTTTTATCTTTGACCCTCAATCTTTTTCTCTTAGAGGTCCTTAAATTTTTTTATACTGGGAAACCCAAATGGAAAAGAAAACTCTTCCCCTTTATGGAGAGTTTATTCTTTCCCCTTTCGGTATTGAAAGATCCAAATTTGTTCTTCCAAATGGAAAAGTATTTTCTCCCATAGGGGTATCCTTTCCTCTTTTGAACCCAACTTTGGAAACCTGTATCCCAACCCAAAGATACTTTCATGACTCAATACTTTGAATAAATTACATCAATATTTTAAAAAGAAATTTTTAGACCCTCCTTAAAGGTTATACTAAGAAAATAAATAAATATCCCTAGCTGTTACATAATAAAATTGAAAAATCCACCACAAAGTAGTAAAGTAAACATCGGCCTAGCCTAGACTAGTGTTGGTTGTTCTAGCAAACCATCTAAAGAGTTTGCAAAATGTCATGTGGTTAGGGTAGATCCTAAAAAGGGTTATTTATTGAAGTTATCTAATATTTGGGTTTGTTAAAGGTTGAAAGATATATTTATGTTTAAATATAAATATTAATATATTAAAGTTTAATTTAAGATATATTTCAAGGATTGGTTATTTATATGGATTTAATTAGTTAAAGATTAATGGATCAATGAATTTTAATTAGTTTGATTAATAGTTGATTTTAAGAGTTAAACTAATTTAGATTTTTTATCAACCAGTTTATGGCATTATTCAGTCTGGCTTGAGGAACTAGGCATTCATAGGACACTTATCTCCTAAGCCTGGAGAAGTCCATCATAAAAACATGGCTTATATAGTTAGATTAAGGATTTTAGTTTGGTTTAAAAATGAAGAGTTATTACATTTTAAAGTTTTACACTCCACTGAATTCATTCGTGGCGTTGTGCAACTATGCTCAAGGAACTAGGCCTCCTTAGGATAGTTAGCCCCGCAGCCCATAATAATCCATCCTAAAAACTTCTTCTTTGGAGTGTTTGTTCTGTATTATAATTTTAATTAAATGGTTTTATCAATCAAGTTAGATCTTTCTAAAATTTTAATCAATTAGTAAAATTTTAAGTTAACATAATTATTTAATTTCATTAATTAAGGGTCAATAGTTGACTTTTTAAATTCATTATAGTTTTTAAAGTTTCAAAATTTTTAATAAATATTAGACCTTAAAATGAGTAATTAGTCTATTAATTTGATTAATTGAATCTTTCTAAGAAAAGTTATGATTTTGTTTTTAGTTTAGTCCTAAATTTAAATTGTGATTCACTAGAAAGTTGACTTTGACCAAATTTTGGAAATTTGCCATTTTCAGAAAATGTTAGATTTTTGTAAGAGTTGAATTGGATTATTTCTAGAATTATTTATGATTTCTCAAAGTTGGGTATTTTTTTAATTTTTGAAATTGCCTTAATTAAGGGGATTTTTATATTTTGATTCAAATGAATTCTAAACCTCTTGGAATCTTCCCCAAATGTCAGAGATGGCTTAAGGTGGTGTTTACAAGCATTTGGAGATGTTTTAGGAATTTTTAAAAAATTTAAATTAATTAATTAAATTAATTATTAATTTTGATTATAAATTAAATTAAGGTTAAATTAAAGGTCTAATCATGGGGTTTTTTATACTTATGAGTTGTCGGTTGAATTATGCTCAATTATAGTATTTATGTAAATTTTTAGGAGTTAATATGAATTAATTATGATTTAATTAAGGCTAAAGATTAGATCTAGGAAGAAATTTTGGGGCCCCTAGTTTGTTAACCATGGGATCCCTTGATCTCAAGGTGTAACCCTACTGAATTTGGTTCCAAATGGAGCTCTCTAAGGTGGTCAACTAAACCACCCAAGGAAACCTTTAGTTTACTTTAGAAAATTCCTAGGTTACTACCCTATGCTTGTATTGGGGTGCAATTAGTGGCGCTAATTTCCTTAGACTAAGCTTAATTAACACCCCGAAATCTAAATCATAAATCTCATTGGATAAATCATAGAGGTTATTTGAAATCAATGGTAAAATTATGACCCTTGTCACCAATTTGACCAAAAGAAGCCCTTAAATGTTTCCAACAGTGGGGATAAAATTTGAACATGTCAAAAACATGTCCAAAATCAATCTCTCAAAGTCCCAAACAATGACTACTTTAATTAAGCACATAAATGCAATATTACTTAAAAAACCCAAACATAAATTAACATCTTTACATAAGTAATTAAAGCTTGGGACCATAGGACTTTTGAAGATCTCCCCGAGATCTTTCTAATGAGCCTGAGAACTCCTAATTTGGTAAAATCTAGAGGGAGATATGAAATTTTCAAATTTCCTTAAAATTTTGGAATGAATTAAACCATATTTACATAATCAGCATTGCATTTATATGTGGGGCACTTTGATTTTGTAGCTAATCATTTGCACTGTCTGTGTAAATAAGGAAATGACTGTAATCATCAGATCTTTAATCAGACGGATACAATTGAAGAAGCATAGGAACTGCAGGATCTAATCTGAGCTGTTGATTAAAATTAACAGTTGGGATTATGTCTTTAACCTCATGTGGACATTCGTAACCACGATCCTTCTTCGACGTGATCCAATCAATCCTATTGGGAAACTTCTACGGAATTTCTTTGAGAGGATAAGGGAAATCAACTTTCAATTCAACGGTGGAAATCCATTATATTTAATGTTTTCTTCACACTTGACCGAACTACTTAGCTAGGGAGATTGGGAGAAGGACTCACTATGGAGAAAGCCCCAATGGATGGGTTTTTCTCGTGTTAAGGTTGAGTGGATGAAGGGGAACACTTCTTCTTTAGGTGTCAAGACTAAAGGATGGCCAAAAGTAGCTAGGTCTTGGAGTGGACGACAGAGAGCTTTCCCTGGAGTTCACTCAAATGAATGGAGGGAAGTGGCTAGGAAGCTAGGGAATGCTATGATATTACTCGGGGAGATCTAAGGAGGAGTTTCAAAATATTAAATGCGATTGAGGGGGACTGAGAGAGAGAGAGATTACTATATTTGAGTTATCCTCATGGATATGGATGGATGGGATCGATTGGGTATGCCATTGGATGATTACCAACTAGGAGTGGAGGTGTCCCCAAGGCCTCATGAACTCAAGCCCTATGAAACCATTCTCTGGAGCTCAAGATGGAGGGGACCATCGGGGCTTGCTCTCCATGGGGGCAATTAGGCGCAGTGGGGTCCAATTCATGGAAATGGCTGAGGTTGACCTTAACATGGATGATTTTGGTCAGATTGGGTGCAACCCAGGTCAGGAAAGACATTATGCTTGAGGTGAAAGGTGCATTGGATAAAGGTCTATCCAATGCAAGAGTCAAATATGTTTGATTCAACCTATAGAAGGAATAGGCTCAAGTAAAAGAAGTTTTGATAAATTTGAGTTAGCCTAGAGGTTAACCAAATTCAACCCAATGATTGGGATAATTAGGGTTGGTAAATTGGACCTAGAGCTTGATTGATCTTAGAGGTTAACCCAATGGACTAGGGTAGGTAACTTAGATAGTTTTGAGTTAGCCTTGAAGTTAACACAATGGAGGTCTTAGTTGGGTTTGATTGAGCTTAGGTTGGAAAATAGATCAACCCATAGTATTTTTGACCACTTTTGGTTAGCTTAATTCCTTACCTAAGTCCACCAAAGGGGTGGGGGTCAACTAGTGAAGGTGTATTGGGTCAAAGGGAATCCAATGCCACCATCGTTTGATCTAATTGGGCAACGATTGGAACTTGGCTCAAGGGGAACTCATCTTTGGGCACTTGGGGAATCCAAATGGGTAACCCAAGTGGGACGAAGGCTTGGGTATCCAAGAAGGGACCCTTGAGGACCAAATTAGCCACTCCATGGATTTGCATGGGTTTGGAGAGGTCTTCATCAAAAGGTTTTAGAAGGTGGGATTGTATGAAAGGTTTAGTCAAACTTTGTTGAATTGGTGAACCAAGTTGTCCTAGGGTAAATGGACGGGTCCATTGAGTTCATGTTAACCATATGAAATCAATGGAAGAGGTCTCAAAGTAAGGGGAGGTCATTTGGTTTGTAATGAGTGTTTAAGTGCTTAAGGCCCACTTTGGTCTATTATGATTAACTTGGTAAACCATATGAAACTTAAGTGTGGGTTTGGGTCCAATGTGTTCCTAGTAACATTTAAGATCTATTGGGGTAGATTTTGTAGGTTGATGAGGGAAGACCATGTTGAATTTTGTCAAAGAAAAAAAAATCCCCTTAAAGGGCATTTTCGTCATTTTGACCTATGATCACCTCTAGGTCAAATTGGGTACAGGAAAGTGTAGATCACTAGTAAAAAAGTCTTAATATGTGCTATGGGTAAGATCAAGGATATTTGGTGAACTTCTTGGGTCAATTTTGATATGGTCGTAAACCTAGTGGCATAGATTGTAAATAACAAGGGTTTTTCAGCCTTACTGGTCAATCTAGTTTCTCGGGTTAGAGACCTCCAAATAATATCAAATTTAGAGGGTTGGCACTAGAGGCATGTTATGTTATATGTGATTGATAGACCTTGATTCAAAGGCAAAATTACTGGGATTCAAGGTGATAATAAAATCACCTAGAAATGGTTTCAGGACTTGGGTCCTTAGCCTTATGATTTTTGTAGGGATTTGGATTTGTATTGGAATTTGAAGTTATTTGTTTATGTTTAGATCATCCATATCAATAATAATTAAATGAATGATCAAGAATGATTGGGTATGATTTGGAGGTTGATTAAATTTTTATTAGAAGCTGGATTAGGGATTAAATTGGGAGGAAGAGTTGAGTTTGATTGGAATTGAATTAGGTCTTAGTTAAAACTTATATGATTAGGAAGTGGACATCTTCCAATCATTAGATCACTAAAAAGGAACTCTAATGCGTCATAATAACCTCATACAGAAATGAGGTGAATAAATGGACCCCAAATATATATAATAGAACAAAGTTCTAATACACATATTAGCGTTGACCGAATATAAATATGAAATTAGGTATTTTGGTTCTAAGGAAAGGGATGGCCAAGCCTTTGAGGATAAAAAATTAGTTGGTACTAGGCTGGTGCTCAATGGGTCTTATCCACCACTAGTGGATGATCGTATGGTGGGCTTGAAATATGCCCAACCTAGAGGATCAGGATGAATGGTCTTGTGGTGGGGTTGAGACATGCCCAACACAAAGGATCGAGTTGAATGGTCCTATGGTGGGGGTCAAAATATGCCCAACACAAAGGATCAGATTGAATGATCTTATGGTGAGGTTGAAACAAGCCCAACATAGAGGACTGGGTTCAATGATCTTATGGTGGAGTTGAAATATTCCCAATAAAGAGGATTGGATTGAATGGTCTTATGACGGGGTTAAAACATACCTAACAAAGAGGATCAAGTTGAATGATCTTGTGGTGGGGTTGAAATATGCCCCACATAAAGGATCCTTCCCATGTCGCTTCAAACTTTCAACAAATATTTCTAAAGGAAATAGCCATTGATAGGTAACATTTGGTGATTTCCCTTACAATCAACTAACTGATATGATCCTCCTTCACAGAAAACCTCTATAATAAAGGATCCTTCCCGTGTCGCTTTAAACTTTCAACTAATATTTCATTGAGCTAAGATAGGCCTCTAAAGATCCAAAACCAAGTCTCCTACTTGGATGGTTCTAGGTCACACTAATTTATCACGAGCTTGAAACATTCAAGCCTTATATAAATTTAGTCTTTGTTGAGCTTAGAGATGATGATCTTCAAGGCCTTCAAGTCCTTCTATCAAGAGTTATGTATTTTTCTCAATCGTGATTTAATTATGGATTACAGTTATGAGCAAAGGGATGTTTATCTCAAAGGAAAGTATGGACTCGAATGTATAAAATAGTACAAACGGAGTGAATTAGATTAGGGTTCTATAAGTGGTCCGGTATTCCCTTAAAGCTTCTTCCAACCTCTTGAAGATGTTAATCAGAGTTATGTAGTCATTGACATTTGTTATCATTGAGGATCTTCTTAATAATTTGTACCAAAGTCTTGTTGAAGGCCTGATCTAGCCCATTATCCTGAGGGTAATAGATTTTTGAGTATCTCTAAATAATATTATAACATCTTATAAAATGGTTAATTTTTGTAGAGTTGAATGTGAACCCATTATTGGAAATAATCTTATAATGTTAGTCGAATCGATGTGATATGGTAAGAAAAAAACTTCAAAACATGTTTTGATGTTATATTATTCATGCAAATTGATTCCACCCTTTTGAAAAATAATCAGTCGCAGCTAATATAAAGTGATAACCCTTTGAAGATGTATCGGTCAATCATCCTAATAACATCTGTGCCCAAACTTTTGAAGGGACATGAAGCTATCATGGAATGTAACATATTAAGTGGATGATGTAAAACAACACAATGAACTTGGCATTGATGATAACTTCTTGTAATATTTATGAAATCATTAATCATCATAAGCCAGTAGTATCCAAGTCTTTTGATTCTTAACTTCATTTTTGGACCCGAATCATGAGCACCCCATATTCTAGAATTGACCTTCAAGGCCTCTTCGTTTGTCCAAACAATGTAGCTACATCTGATCGAATGATTAGTTGTATAATGTATTATTGATTAGTGCATATGATAGGACATATTTCTTGATTTTATTAGCTAGGGATTTTTCCTGTGGAAGTTTTCCCTCTTGAAGGTTGCACCTGCATTCTTAAGGCCAAAGGGCAACACCTTATAGAAAAATATTCCTATGGAAGTTCTGAATGTAGTGTTTCTCTCATCTTCTCGGGCCATCCTGATTTGATTATAACCAGAAGAGCCATCCATTAAGGAGAAAATAACATGTGCAAAGGCAATGTCCACCATAAGCTTGGGTATGGGTAAAGGAAATTCATCCTTAGGAAAGCCTTCTTAAGATCCCTATAGTCGACACAAATATAGATTTGACTGTTTTTTCTTTTGAACTAACACGATGATGCCTACCCAAGAGGGGTATTATTTTTCCCAAATAAATTCTTCCTTGGCAATTTCATGATTTTAGAAACAACTTGCTACTTTATCTCTAAATGAATGCATCATGGAGCTTATTTAATAACAATGGCATCATGCTAAATTCTATGTTTATGGGCCTCTATGCTAGCGAATAAGTTTGATATTTCATCGTATGTCTACGCTAAGAAGTCCCTATAATCGAATAGAAGTTGAATTAAATAATAGGGTACTTATGAAAGTAGGGTGAGGTTCATCATCGGTCCCCAGGTTAACTTCTCTCAACTCATCAAATTTCAATTTAATCTCTTCCTCAAAGTTAGAGTGTGCATCCCAAACTTAAAGTTCATCAAGATCATCCAAAGCCTCTAAATATAGTCCATCGAGAGAACCGACATCTTTAGTAGGGATATTATGAGATTCAAGATGATAAGTTATCAATAAATAATTTTCATCATTAAATGAATTAACGGTACCAACGTCGATTCCATTTGTCAAATTTTTCTTAATTTATATTTTCTAAATGTTCTCATGAAATCTAGCTTGACCCTTAGTTCATCAATAAGGTATGGAGCCCTTGGAAAATGAATTCTTTAAACATAATGGAAAGTAGGAAAAAGGTAATTTCATTAATTCATTAGAATCTACCGCTTTGAGTGTTACATCACTTTCCACCCTCGAAGAGAACGAGTCAGGAAATAACTTCTAGACTTTCTTTACTTTGTCTAGCTTAGGAGCCTCCTTAATCGTTAACCCTACAACCCTGCCCGCAGACAGTGGAGTTATGGTTAAGGCCTCAATTCTCCTACTAGCCACTTCAAACTTTGGAGTATCAACCTTAGGGTCAATATCCTGGTCTAAAGTGAGATAAAATTTTCTAGGAGGATTTGTACTATGATAAAAAAGGAATTGCAACACCTTGTTTTTTTTTGTTCATATTTAAAACTTAATTTTTGATTGATGTATACTAGGGTTGTTCTTCTTTCAAATGAAGGACGACCTCGACCACGTGCCCTTAGAGCCATCCTCCCACCTCTTTGAGGTGAAAAGTTTGGAGGCCTAAGAACCATTATCTCGAGATCATCTTCACATCTAATCCTTATATTTCTTTTTATCCTTTTCTCTTTCTTTTTCTCTCTTTTGATTCTTTTAACTTTTGATTTTGGTTGGTGCTTTGATCATTTGTTTTCTCTTAAAAGTTTATCTCAATTTTAGAATGGAAAGAGGACCCTTTTGGTATTAAACATGTGGCATCATTATAGATCCCAATCTCTTGAATTTAAAATGATTACAAATCACCCTTAATTATATGTTCAATGCCATCATGTAGGTCCTTGACGCATTAATGTAGGGTAAATGGAACCTTCTCATATTCATGGATCTAGGGCGTACCTAAAAGTGCATTAAAGGATGTAGCCAAATTAATAATATAAAATTTCACTTCAATTTTGAGCTCTCTATTTTTCAACCATAAGGGTGATAGAACCCAAAGCCCACTCATTTTTCTTGTTAAACCCACGTTGCACCAACTTATCAGGGGTGAGCTTAATGGTATCTACTCTAAGCTAGGCAAGGGTCTTTACATTCATCACATTGACTGATGCAACTGGATCAACAAGTAGTCTTAATTAAAATTTCCTATATTTGTAATAATACAAAGTGTGTGATTATGATCAACAGTACCTAGTAGTTGGTCTTCATATGAAAACATCACTCTTGGGATTTTTTTTGAAGTAAGGAACAACATCTTTTGAGGTCAAAGCCAGTTGAGCTTGGCAAATCTTTGGACCAAGAAGTGCTTTGATTAGGGACTTCCTTATTTCCTTAAAAATGATGAGGGAATCACAACTACTCAACTTAGCTATAAACTTTATAAGATGAGCCAAGATATTAAAATCAACCTTCAAAACATCAAACTCGAGACCTAGTGAAGTCGAGGGAATATTGTGCTATTGAGTAGGAGTTAGAATTGGATCATTAGAGATTTCTTATTTACCCTTATCTTAATGGGCCAGCCTAGGGGATAAAACTTTATCGTCACGAAGTTGCATTTGCTTGATATCATCAGGTGTTCAAACTAAAGCAGAGCCTACACTCACCATAGCCATTAGATTATTATTTTTGAATGGGAGTTAGAATCTGAGAAGTCTTTCACGATAAGACTCCACTGATAGTAAATTTGGGGGAAGTCACTTTCTAATACTGTCTCAAATCAGGAAGGTTGAGTTGTTTAATATTTAGAGTGATCTCAACAAAATTTTCTTTCAAAAAAGAGTCATTTGCAAATCATTTTCATGGGTAATCATCAAAATTGATATAGAAATATATTTTTTATTAATTTGTGGCCCTTTTCCTTTATGGGGGAATTGTAAAAGTTAGATTATAAGAGTGGGGATGGGGCTTTTATTCTTATATCCCTCACTTAAATACATCTTTGATCAATACACTTCCTCTATATAAAACTATCATTCTTTTCAGGTAAAACTCCCAAATCGAGCCCTGGGCCCTCATCTTTAGCTGTTATGAAAGATGAAAAGACTTATTAATTTACTTTTTAAGTGCTAAAGATAAAAAATATCCCAACCATCATCTATTGATGAAGAAATGTTAAAATGATTACCTGAAATAACTTTGAATGACCCTTATTTTGAGTCTACCAGAAAATTTTTAGGAATGATGATGTTACCTTTTTTTATGTTCTTTTCTACCCAATCGTGAAGATGATATAATCCTTGATCGAATGGTTGAGCACTTGGTTGTAGGTGTTGCGAATCTAACTTCAGGGAAATTAATTTTTATGATAGAAAACATTCCTATTTTTCTAAGACTACCATGCCTACTAACATTTTAGGTCCACAAGATCGAGTGCAGCTCAAGCCAACTCAAGATTGAGTAAACTAGGATTGAGTCACTTTGTAATCTTTTATCTTTTCATGAGTCAATTTTAAATGATGTGGTTCCTGGTGCTAAGTAACCTTGCACACACACACTTGGGGAATTTTTTTGATTGATTTAGAGTTTTTTGTTTTTGATCACATCATTTGGGACGATCCAAAAATTAGTCTAAATGATTAGTTAAAAATAGAAACCATAATTAGGGCATCCTGGCTAAGGAAGCCATCATTATGCACATCATCTTGGATGATGTTATCATTGGCTTGGATGATAGGCTCAAATCAGAAAGAATCAGGCACTAGATTTATCTAGGTAGCTTTTATTTTTTGACATCGTTCAGGACATCATCCTGGATGATAAAGTATAATTATTCCTAAATTAATTTTGTAATTAAGGAAAATAATTAAGGTTTGAAAGCTCGATCATATCTTCCTAGATGATCAGTTCAAAAACCTTAGTTATTCCTAGATGATCAAACATCGGCCTACTTTTATTTTGGGCGATGCTTTGGACGATATGTTCTGAATTAAAGTAATCATCCAGGATGATTGTGAGATCAGCCTCGATGACCAAAATATTTTTATATTGTCCACACATCTATTCAGGGCGATGTTCTAGATGATATTCAATGACTTATACTAATCGTACAGGATAATATAGTATCAGCCTGGATAATATGAACCAAAACCTTCTAATTAACCCAAATTGACCTTGCTGATTGAGCTAAATTTGTACTAATCATATAGGATGATATTCAGATCATACTGGATGATAAAGTTGGTTAATTATAATTAAGAGCTATTTTGAAGCTCTTCTATATAAGACCTTTTATTCTACCTAAGATAGTATCTTTTGCTATTGTTCTGACCTAAGAGAGCTAAGAGGAGAGAGAGAGCAAGGGAGAGAGAGAGAGGATCCTGAAAGGGGGAGTTTGTGAAGGGTTTCGTGAAGGTTACTCCAAGCAAGGATCCATCGTCGTCTTCTTTGATCATCATCCCTAGTTCCTTAGGGGTTCTAAAGAGGTCTACTTTAGCATCTGATCAAGATTTTCTGCCAGCTTCAGGAGAAAGCAAAATGAGTTGGGTTCTCTGCCTGCTTCTAGAGGAAGCAAAAGGAGTTGGGTTCTCTTCCTCACTAGGGTCAGTAAAGGGAGGTTTATAAAGGCTTCTCCGCCTTGCTGTGGGGGAAGAAGGAGAGACACTGTGTTTAGTGCAATACTTGAAGGAGAGGCTCCAGGGAGTAGATGTAGGTCAAGTTAACCGAACCACTATAAATTTCTATGTTCTTTATTACTGCTTCCACAATTAATTTATGCACTTTGATTTATGTGGTGAACTTTGGTTTAAGTTTGTTCTTTTGCTTAAATAATTTTTAAAATACCAATTCACTCCCTCTATTGGTTAGCCTTAGGACTTGTTTATTAGGGCTTAACATCCCTGACGAACTTTCAAGTGGTATCAGAGCAGGATTCATAAAATTTAGTTTTTCAAAACTTTTGAATTTTGATCAATGATTAGCTTTGATAATCGTAATACTGTGGAAGGATATTCTATTACACGATCACCTTTGTTTTACAATATTTCTTTTGATTTTTGGAAGACTCGCATGTCTAGTTTTTTAGAATTAATTGACTACCGCATGTGGATGTTTATTAAGGATGGTTATACACCTCTAACTTATAAAAGTAATGGCATTTATTTTGTACTTCCTTTTACTGAATGGACTCTTGATGATAGGGATTTAGCTCAACTAAATGTAAAATTCTTGAACTATTTTTTCTATGCTTTGAAATCATAAGATTATATTCGTGTTTCAACTTGTACAGCTGGTTAAGAAATTTGTAATAGATTGTGTATTACTTATGAAGGAACCAATGAAGTTAAACAATCTAGGTTGAATATTTTATTGCACGACTACAAACGTTTTTATATGAAACCTACTAAAATGATTTCTGACATGTATACTAGGTTTACTCAAATTGTCACCTCATTGCATGCTTTAGGAAGAGACCTAACTAACTATGAAAGAGTAAATAAAATTTTGCGATGTTTTCCTTATTCTTTTGATGCTAAGTTCACTATAATTACTATATTTAAAGATTTTATTACTTATTCTATTGACAACTTACTTGGATCACTCATTTTTTATGTGCAAGGAGTGAATCAAAGACAACTTGATGTAGGTGAGCTAAAGATGGAGAAAATTGTGGTGTTGAAGGCCAACAACAAGGACACTGATTATTCTGCATCTAAAATTGATGATATTGCCTTAATCATGAGGCAATTTAAAAACTTTATAAAGAAGAATCACAAGTACCATCTGGAATGGAATAAACATAAGAGTAGAAAAAATTATAAAAGTTCTTCTAATGTTGTTTGTTTTTAATACAAGAAGCCTGGACATGTCAAAGTTGATTGTCCCACACTTAAGAATCACCTAAGAAAGGAAAAGAGTGAGGAGCAACCCATGTTAAAAAAAGATAAGGACAAGAAGCAGTTCTGAAAGGCTATCTAGGCAGATTCTACAACTGACTCATCTGAGATTGAAGCTGAAGAGAAGACAACAAGATTATACTTAATGGGTGGTCATCTTGGTTAGTCTGATCAAGAAGAGATATATGAACTAACCTATGATCAAATACTTGAAGTTTATGAGAACATTCATGCATCATATAGAAAACCTATGCTAGTCTGAAATTTGAACTTTCAAATTTGCAAAAAGAGCATGAAATTTTAAGTAAAGATCACACTCAACTTGCTATAAATCACATGTCATTACTTGATGAGTTTGATGAAGTGAATAAAATACATTCTGAATTAATTATTGAGCATGATTCTTTGAAAGCATCCTACACCTCACTTGAATCTAATTTTGAAACTTACATTGAAGAATCTGAGCATAGGGAGCACTATTTAAATGTTTATAGTGATGTTTTAAAAAGTGCTAACATGAGGTTTAAAGCTAAATTGAATGCACTTGAGATAAACTGGAATTCCTCCACACTTCATCTAAAGCCAAAACTAAGGAAGAGGCATTATAACTCGAACAGATTAGTGAATCCTTTTCCTGGAATTAGATGTTTTCATGTGACATGTTAGGACATATTTTATACACTTGCACTATTCACCGCAGTACACATTGGGTGTGAAGACCCAAATTGCATGATTCACAGCATAATACATATGCATTGTATTCTTCTTTACATAAGAAGGGACCTAAACTTTTTTGGGTTCCTAAATCTGACATTTGATGACTTTGTAGGTGCGCTCTCATCAAAGACCTTGTGAGAGCATATAGTACTTGGAAAGTAGAGGCTTGTGCTCTTAATTGTATAAACTTGCTGCTTAATAAAATTATAAATTGCATGTTTACTACTCTATTGATTATTGTTATTTTCTTTTCTTTTTGTTTTAGTTTTGAGATATCTTTTTATTTTTTTTTTGTTTTTTTGTAGTTATTTATTATCTATTGTTTTTCTTTTAGTTTATTAGTTTTTCTTGTTTTGGGTCATAGATGAAATGATATTTTATGCCTTATTTTTGTTCTTGAAAATTTGTAGTCAATTACTGACATCTCTAAATTAGTTAATGGGAGAAACACCGTTGATTGTTTCCCTCCCACTAACCTCTTTTAGTGGTGTAATATTCTTTTCTAAATAAAAGTCTATCTTAAATTAATAATTGGACTTTACGATTGAAATCTTTTTTATTTTGCTATAGTAATCTATCTTATATATATAATAATCAAAGTCTTTATATTACTTTTAAATTCTTTGAAATATTGTTATTACATTTATCACATGAAATTGATTATATTTTATAGTTTATTATTCCCTTTATTAGAGAATGAGTTTTTCTTCTCTAAATATCTGGAAGATATACTCACAACTGAGAGTTTTTAAGAATTTTAAAAAGGATTCTAGCTTGCAAAAAATGATAAGGGCATAAAATTAGCCCCAAAAAGAAAACAAAAGTAAAAAGATGCGCAATGACCACCAAAAATTGAAAGATACACAAAATGTATCAAAAATTAATAGATGTACAAAGTGCGCCAATCAATTTACAAGAGGCATAAAATGAGCCCACAAAAAGCAAGCTTCCCTCTCTTTCAAACTTTTAAATCTTAGAAGAATTCATGTGTCACTTGATATTTTTAAAGGCTTGATTTCAAATTTCTTGATTGTGACAAATTACTTTGGTATAGTATTCTATAAGATATTTTTTTATGGAACCAAGTTTTGAATGGATCTCTTTTTCTTATCCAATTGGTTTTTTTTGAGATAGGACTTTTGCTTTTAAAAGACAAATTTACACAAAGAGAAGTCCGAGCTCGGGTTAACAGGATCGGATATTCTATCATTTTTTTAATTTTGAGGATGTTAACTCATTGGTCTTATAAATCTTTAAACTCGATCACTTGGAGAATTTATCATATTCGTGCCTTGTTTATTTAACAAAAAAAATTTGTTTTCATTTCTTTTTGTCTCTTTTTCTATCTTTTTCTTATTTTAATTTTATCTTTTAAGATTGTTTTTGTGTTTTTTGGGCCTTATCTGATCATGTACATCCACCTCTTGAATTTCATTTTTGGTCCCATCAACCTGGATGATTTTTCTATCATCCTGGACAATGCATTCAATCCACATTTAACATTTCATCTAACGGCTGATATGTTTTCTCTATTTTTCATCATCCTGGATGAAACTTTTTCATCTTGGATGATCTGATCGTATCCTTCTTTGCTTATTGTGATCGACACGGATGATCCTCTTCATCCTGGATGATGTTCTTAATCTTCGCTCAATTATTTGTAATCGGCCCATATGATCCACTTGTTTGTCCTGGACAATACATGTGGTATTACATTTAAACCCTTTAAATTTAACCAATATGATTAATTATTGGTGATCGTCCTAGAAGATACACTTGTTCATCCTGGATAATGCACATGACAATGCTTTGAACATCTTAAATTCAGCCAGTATGATCCATTATTGTGTATCATCCTGGTCGATCCACCAAATCAGCCAAGATGATATTCTTTTTCAACGGTCGTCCAGCTTGAATCTTTGGGATGATTTCTTTTGTCTTATCATCCCGGATAATATCTGATCATCCTGGATGACTTTACTACCTTTTTGACCAATCATCCCAGACATAATTATTACACCCAATCGTCTTGGATGATTATGCAATCGTCCTTGATGATCCGTCCGATTCTTTAAAAATGGAGGCATTCCAACATTTTTTCTCTCACAATCCTTCTTGAATCCTTTTTTGCTCTTACTTCTTCTCTGTGATCATGGCTGGTGGAAAAAGGTCTCACGTGCCTTCAGAAGCTCCTTGAGGGAGAATCTGGATCCTTATTTCACTTACGCAGCCGATCAAGCTACTTATCAGAGGTACAAGATGGCCAAAATTGTTGTATCTCAAACCTTTAATCCTCACATCCTTTCCTATCCTATTCTTGATTTATTTGCTCACACTATTCTCACTTTTATGCTTACTATTACCGTCCCATTCAATTCAAAGTTACTATTTGAATTTTTTGTTAGCCTTCACATAAATTCCTCTTTTACTGCTTTTCAGTCATATATGAATAGACGACCTATTGAAATCACTTATCAAGACTATCAAAAGCTCCTACAACTTTCCACCATAGGAGATAAACTCCACATCCTATATCAAGATCCCAACTATGACTTGGCTCTAGCCAACCACTTTCTAAGGAACTCTAATGCTTCCTATCATATTGGAGAGTCTAGCAGCTTACTCAAAGATGCTAGGACAATCCAACATATCCTTCACACCTCTATTCTTTCAAAAGCTGGTGATCGTATTCATATCGCTCCACTCCTTTTGATCACCACTTTTTATATTATCTCCCATCATGAATTTAATGCCTTTAATCTAATTTTTTTGATATATTTAGCACTTGACTTTTTTTCGAGATTCAGGACATAGGAGGAAGCCCAATCTTACCTTAGGATATATCATTACCTATGTCCTAGAAACCAAATATAACCTCTAATATCCTGTCACACCAAATTTCCAGCCTGCCTTCTACTCAAATAACTCCTTCCATGTTCTTCACCTTACTCGTCTCCACCTAGGGAATGAGGAAGCTGAGGGAGCTGAGGAAGAGGCAGCTCCTGCACCTATTCCTGTACCTACTATGCTCCGCCAGCACTCACTTCTAGATCAGCTGGTAGAACAGTTCGATTAGTAGGAGACTTACTTTGAGTCATATGTTGCTACACAGGAGCAGCAACATGCTGAGGATGTTGCTCGCTTTGACTCTTATGTGGCTCACCAACAACGCCATCATATCCAAGACAAGGCTTAGTTTGGAGAGCAGTTTGCCTTTCTTTCCAGTTACTTTCACCTGCCACCACCACCACCACCTCCTCTGGATGATCAGGGGCCATCTTTCTTTTAGTTTGTTTTTCATGATGTTGTTTTTACCTTAGTGTAATTTACTTCTATTTAGTAGTTTCTATTTTGTTTCTTTATCTTTCCCTCCTCCTTTTTGTGATATCAAAATGGGGAGTAGTACTATTTTGGGGTTTTATGTATTATATTCATTTGCTAATATAATTTCCAAATTAACTTTTTTTATTATGATGCTTTAATTAAAGAACTACAATTTTTTTTGTGTTTTTCATCATCAAAAAGGGGGGAAATGTTTATTCCAATCTGATTTCAGGGAATAGAATTTTGATGATAGTAAATATTCCTATTTTTCTACAACTGCCTTGCCTACTAACATTTTAGGACCACAAGATATAGTGCAGCTAGAGCCATCTCAAGATTGGGTAAACTAGGAATGAGTCACTTTGTAATCTTTTACCTTTTCTTAAGTCAATTATAAATGATATGGTTATTAATGCTAAGTAACCTTGCACACACACATGGGGAATTTTTTTAACTGATTTAGAGTTTTTTATTTTTGATCACATTATCCGTGATGATCCAAACATCATCCTAGATGATCAATTAAAAATAAAAACTCTAATTAGGGAATCCTGGCTAAGGCAGCCGTCATTAAGCATATCATCCCGAACAATGTTATCATCGGCATGAATGATAGGCTGAAATCAGAAAGAATCACCCACCAGATTTACTTAGGTAGCTTTTATTTTTTTACATCATGGACAATGCAGTACAATTATGCCTAAATTATTCTGGTAATTAAATAATGCAATTAAGGTTTGATTGCTCAATCATATCATCCTAGATGATCACAGGATTGGCCGGGATGATTAGTTCAAAAACCTTAGTTATTCTTGGATGATCAAACATCGACCTGCTTCTATTCAGTGTTATACTCTGGATGATATGTATTGAATTGAACTAATCATACGGGATGATCGTGAGATCGGCATAGACGATCAAGTTATTTTTACATCATCCAAACATCCATTCATGATGATGTTCTGAACGAAATACAATGACTTGTACTAATCATACAGAATGATATCCTATCAGCTTGGACGACATGAACAAAAACCATATAATCATCCAAAATTGTCTTGGCTGATTGAGCTAAATTTATATTAATTGTATAGGATAATATTCAGATCGTCCTGGATGATAAATTCGGTTTATTACAATTAAGATCTATTCTAAAGCTCTTCTATATAAGACCTCTTGTTCTATCCAATAGAGTATCTTTAACTACTATTCTGACATAAAAGAGCTAAGAGGAGAGGAAGAGCAAGGGAGAGAGAGAGGATCTTATGAGGGGGAGTTTGTGAGGGGTTTCACGAAGGTTACTCCAAGAAAGGATCCTACATCATCTTCTCTGGTCATCATCCCTAGTTCCTTGGGGGTTCTAGAGATGTCTACTTTAGCATCTTATCGAGGTTCTCTGCCTGCTTCAGGAGGAAGCAAAAGGATTTGGGTTCTCTTCCTTCTTTTGGAGGAAGCAAAAGGAGTTGGGTTCTCTGGCTCACCAGGGTCGGCGGAAAGGAGGTTTGTAAAGGCTTCTTTTCCTTGCTATGGGGGAAAAAGGAGAGACATTGTATTTAGTGCAATACTCAAAGGAGAGGCTTCAGGGAGTGGATGTAGGTCAAGTTGATAGAACTACTATAAATTTCTATGTTCTTTATTATTAATTCCGCATTAAATTTTTGCATTTTGATTTTTGTAGTGAACTTTTGTTTAAGTTTGTGCTTTTACTTAAAGAATTTTTAAAATACCAATTCAGCCCCTCCCCCCCCCCCCTCCTCTTAGTTTGCCTTGGGACTAGTTCATTAGGGCTTAACATCCCTATCGAACTTTCAGTAGGGATAGTACTTAGGATTAACTTTCTTATTTATATCAAAAGTTTTGATAGTGAAACCATTTAGAAGAAAATAAATAGGCACATCATGAAACCATTGGGCAGATCTACGTACCATTCAAAAGTTATGCTAGAAAGACTACTAATGAATACGCGAAAGAGTAGAACATTTGACCCCCTAGTATTGCAATAGCTTGCTTGAAAGTGGGCCAGATGATGTCTCAAATTTATTATTCCAATAAATTTTTTGAAAGATAGTGGCAAAAAAACCATTTATATAAGGACTAAATCATATTCCTCATGGTAGGGTATACCCTTTGGAATATATCTGTTCCCTTAAGAATCGGATAAGGCCTCCCTCACCATGTCCTCAATTAATTGCTTATGGTCAAATCCTGAAGTATCAAACCTCTTAGAAACTTCTTTAAATTGAATCTGGATGGTGCTTGTCGTGAGTCTTCTGGGGGAAATGGCTGTACTATTAGGGATAGAAATGGATATCTTATTTTAGCCTTTGTTGGGCCTATTCTTCTTGGCAATTATGACAATGTTGTAACCTTGGCCATTCTTTATGGTATTCAGTTATGTGTTTCTCTTAATTAATTAATTTACTTATTGAGATGAACTCTGATTATGATTTCCAACCATTTTTAGTTAAGGGGGATACATTTTGTATTTCTGATCATTTTTACCATATTAGAGATATCAAAAAGCTCTTAGTTTTTTTGAATTATGAGTTTTTGCACACTAACAAGGAGGGGAATGTGTGTGCTTCTTGGCTTGCAAACTGGCTTATACCCTTGATTATTTTACTGATGTTATTGGGGCTACCATTATGGTTCCTCTTCTTGGTTTGCTCAAATTGGATCAATTTGGTATTCCTTATGTTACTCTTTAAGTGGCTTTCTTCCTTGGTGGGTTGCTGGTTGACTTGTTTGTTGTGGTTTGTTTGTTGGTTGGGCTGTTTTGTCATTTATATATCCTATTTTTGGTTCTAAGTTTCATTTATTGGAGGATTGTGCTTGTATGATTCATTTGGCTAGGTATGTTTTGAGGTTTATTCGGCTTGATGGTCTCCTGAGATGGCATTTTTTCCTTCTTTGGGACAACCAATACTTCTCTTTGTTGGGTGTGTTTAGTTTTTACCATAATTTTCTAAGTTTTGGCATTTCTGGTTTGTGGTCGCATACATATATTTGTGATTACTGGTGCTGGTTATATTTCGGGCATATTTTCACCCGATTATTAGGTTTTAGTTCTGATTTGTTGTTACTTTCTTTTATTTATGATTCCTTTATGGTTTTTGGTGCTTCCTTGTACTTTTGGGTGCCTTTATGGTTCATCTTGTTGTTTACTATTATGGTTACCGGGGGTTTATTTTTTAGAATTTGTTTCTCTATAGGGTTATTAGGTTAATTGTGATTGGTTACCCTGCCTAATTCCTTTCTCTTATATGTTTCCTTTAGTTCTTTGGTTTAGTTGGGTTCCTTTTCTCTATTTATTTGTTGGCTATTTTGGCATTTGGTCTTACTTCTTGGCTGTGATTACCTGGGTGCTGTATTTTATCTCCTGTCTGTATCTTTTAGGTCTCTTCATTATAGCTGTGGTCTAGATGGTTTTAGACTTGAGCTATGATTGCAATGGCCATGTTGCTGAGAGTTTATCCCATTGGCACTATCCTTCCTTCAGGGTGCAGAATTGGACTGTTGGGGATTTGTGTACAGGTTTGGATGGGGTTCTGATCAGTTGTGCATATAGTCTTCATTTACTTAGGTTATTGGTTTGGATTATGTTTCAAGTCAGCTGTTGGAATGTGTTTGGCCTTAGGTTTTGTGATATTATGGAAGATTTCTGCCGTGTTGAGGGGGGTCTTAAGCTATAATGTTCTTATTTTGTGTTTAGGGTTTTCTTCTGATGTGCCTATGGGCCGGGTGCTTCTATTAACCTGATGCTTGTATCCAGGTTTGTTGGTGTTATCCTCTACTACTCGGGTTATTTAAAAAGCTGGTTGGTGCTTGCACTGAGGGTTAGATTGAGTGGCTTGTGGATTACCTTAATGAGGCTTCTTTTACTAACTTAATCCTAATATCTATTAGTCTAATTCCCCTTTTTTTTGTACTGGTGCCTTTCTTTAGATCAGTTCTGCTACAACGACTTCTATCAATTCTCTCTCTTTTTTAGTCTAACTTTTTTCTATATGTATTGGTTTAATTATATAATTTTATGTTATACCCTTTTGCTCTGTAGCTATTTTGTTTTGCAAGTGAGAGTGATTCAAATCATCATCAACATTTTTTACAGAGAGATCGAGCTTTCATTCATATCCTTCATCTTTCTTTTTTGGATGCTTCTCTATAATATCAATAGAATGTTCCTAGGGTTTTTTGTAGTTCCGACTAGAGAAGATTGTCGGCTCCTAGGGTTTTCTTTTCTTTATTTGTAGCTCGTTGGAACATAAGTGAGGTGATCGTCTCTCTTAAGGACTTTGTAATCGCTTTTTTAGATTAACATGTAGGCCCCGATTTTCATTAAAAAAAAACAAAAAAATAAAATGATTTTAAGACTCCTTCAACTTCTCATTATAATAGTGATGCTTTTATTGATAATGAGGATATAGGAATTGTTGCTAAATATTTATCTAAGGATGATAATTATACTAGTTTCAATAACATTTATAGTAAAAGAGGTAGGAAGAAATAGCATATTACTTTGCAATCTCCTAGAACCACTCACTGCATACTTCTCATTAAGTGTGTTTTTAAGTTTAGTTCTATTATTTGGAATTTGAGGGGCATTGGTTGTCCCTCTTCAATAATTTGTGTTAAGAATTTATGTCGTGTTCATAATATTTATATTCTTGTGTTGCTTGAGCCTCTTATTTCATCTTTTAGGTAGACAAGCACCTCTCAGTTTTTGGGTTTTTCATTATGTTATTTCGAACGTGGCTAACAAGATTTGTGTCTTTTGGAAAGACCCAATTAAAATTGATGTTATTGGTGTTTTACTCAAGTGATGCATTGTAAAGTTGAGGTTTTTCATTTTTATTGATGTGCTTCTTTCGTGTATGTTGCTTAGTCTAGTTACATTAGGAAATTGCTTTGGGATTAACTCATTAATTTTCATAATATTTGTAATTTGTCTTAACTTATTGGTGGTGATTTCAATGTTATTACTAACCCCTCGAGGATAGGAGGTTCTTTTCCATCTTATCGTTCTATACAGGATTTTAGTAATATGATAAAAATCTCATGAATTGTCTTACTTCTCTTTTACCTAGAATTATCCCTCCATCTCAGATGGGTTTTGTGAAAGGAAGGGCCATTACGGATAACATTTTGTTGTCTCAAGAATTCTGCCAAGACTTGGATGTTAGGGTGAGAGGGGGGAATTTGATATTGACGCTTGATATTGCCAAGGCTAATAAAAATATTAATTGAAACTTTATTTATCATACTTTGGAGTCTTTTGGATTTAATTTGGTTTTTATTAAGCTTATTAAGAATTTTATTGAAGATGTCTATTTCGCTATTATTGTTAATGGTTCAAATATTGGTTTTTTTAAATCATCTCATGGTTTAAGGCAAGGTGACCCTATTTCTCCCACTCTTTTTATTATTACTGCTGAATTTTTATCTAGTGGTCTTACCAATCTTTTTAAAACTAATCTTAGTCTCTATTTTAGAACTTTGGGTGGTTTTCCTATATCTCATTTGTGCTTTGCAGATGACTTTACTATTTTTACTAATGCTTATATTAATAGAACTAATAAACTTATGGATTTCTTTTATCAAATTGAGATGGTTAGTAGCTTATCTTTTGGCAAAAATAAAAGTTCTTTTATTGCTTTTAAGAGGATTTCTAATTATCATATTTTAGTAATTAAAGATTTTAACTCATTTTATTCATGCTCATTTACCCATTAAATATCTTTGTGTCCCTCCTTTTAAAGGTAGAAGGAAAATCTTTCTTTTTGATGATCTTATGCCTCTGTTCAAAACAAACTTTTATCTTGGGATTCTAATTTTTTAGCTTTGGTGGTAGAGTTACTCTTAACAAAAGTGTTATATATTCTTTACAAATTTATAGTTTTCAAACTATTCTTCTAACTCAAGCCGTTTGTAATAGTGTTTATAAGCTTATCAATAAACTTTTTTGTAAAGGTACTTCTACTAATTCCAAAATTACTTGGGCTACTTGGGATAAATATTATGGTGTTTTGGCTAAAGGAGGTCTAGGTTGCAAGAATATGAATGATTTAGTTATGGCTTTTTCTTTTAAACTTTGGTATAATTTTCACACTAAAGAGAGCCTTTGGGCTAATTTTATGTTTTCCAAATATTGTGTTGGCAAGCACCCTACTACTCTCTCTAAGCAAGGTGATTCTAGAGTGTGGCAAAGGCTTTGCAAGGTTAAATGGGATGTTGAGCCCTACATTTCTTGGTGGCTTGGTGAAGGTAATGTTTTCTTTTGGCAAGATCGGTGGTTAGGTAAATATTCTATTGATTCCATCTTGAATTCATCATCCATTTCTTTGATTATGGTTAATTCTTATTTTAATGATAATTGTTGGGACTATGAGAAACTGTCTAATATTGTTCATGATTGCATTCTTGATCTAATTTTGAACTTTCCTATTAATAGTACTTTTAAGGATATTATCTTATATGATTTATCCAAAGATGGTGGTTTTCACTTAAAGAGTTCTTCGGATATTTTTAGATCAAAAAGAAATATTGATAATATTTTCTCTTTGATTTGGCATAAGAGCATTCCTACTATTGTGGCCATCTTTGTTTGGAGAATTTTACAAAAATTAATTCCCACAGACGATAATCTCACCAAGAAAGGTTTTATATACCTTCAAAGTTTCAATGTTGTTATTGTATAGAGAATATGCAGCATGTTTTTTTTTCTTGCCCTGTTGTTGTTAAAACTTGAGTTTATTTTGATGATTTGTTTTAGTTAAAATGCTTTAATGATCATTTATCCCTTAAATCTAAGCTTATTGCTTGGTTTTTGAATTCTAAAGGGCACATTCGTAATGTTATTCCTTCTCTCATATTATGGTTCTAATGGTTGGAGAGGAATAATTCTCTTTTTAATGATGTACGAATGAATCATCATAATATTATTTAGAAGGTGAAGGATAAGGTTTTGTCTCTTGTGGCTATTAAACTGCTTTCTTTAAAGAATTTTAAAAAATATTGTTTTGTTGGGACTGCTTTAGTCCTTAATTTGGAGGGTGATCCTACTACTTTAAAGGCTAATATTATTTATTGGACCAAACCTCCCATTAATTGTTTTAAGTTAAATATGGATGGTGCTAGCAGTGGCTCTTCTATGGGATGTGGTGGAACTATCAGGGATAGTAATGGTAGCCTTTTTATGGCTTTTGCTGGTCCTTTACATAATGGTAATTATTTTGCTACTATCACCATGGCTATTATTTACAGTATTAAGTTATGTATATCTCTTAACTTAACTAATTTATTTATTGAGGTTAACTCTGATTATGATTTCCAACTCTTATATGCTGATGAGGTTATGTGCTGCATCCTGGATCTTTTCTATCAAGTTAAGGAAATTAAAAACCTGTTGATTTTTTTGAATTACTCATTTGATCATATTTGCAAGGAGGGTAATGTGTGTTCTTCTTGGCTTGTTAAATGGGGGTGTAGACTTGACTATTTTTTGATGTTATTTGGTCCATCATTTTGGTAGTTCTTATAGGTAATCTTAAACTTGATGCATTTGGTCTCCCCTTTGTTCAAACTTATGTGGTTTTTCATGTTACTTTCTTCTTATTCTCTATCCGTGGGCCTTTTTTGCTAATCCTGGGTGGTATGCTAGGTGGTGTGTTGGGGTTTGCTATGGATTTTATGTTGTTGGTTTATTTTTTGTCTGGACTAGTGGTTATCTAAGTTGGCTTGTGAGTTTTTCCTTCTTTGGGGTTCTATATGTTGCATTGAAAATGTCTTAATTTTTTGGTATTAATCTCTCCTGCTATTAGTGAATTGCTGCTGGCAATTATCTATGACTTTCAGTTTAGCTAATGTCTTTGTGGATCTAGACTTGAGTAGTGACTACACAGGTTATATGGTCGATGGTTTTTCCCATTATTGATATCCTACCTTCAGGTTGCTTTTCCGGCTTACTGGGTGTATCCATGAGAGTTTCGCTAAACTTAAGGGCTTTGTTGGCTCAATTTTTTGTTTGAACATTGCTTGAAGGTGTTTGGATGTCCCCTGGATTTTAGCTTGACATCTGTCTAACCTGTTTTAGTTGATTGGCTTGGGGCTTTATTTTGGGATGGGTATTTGTGACAATATGGAGTTTTTGTGTTGTTCTTCTGGGGGCTTTATGCTTTGTTGTTTGGGGCATTTTAAGGTGTCTTTGACTGCTCCTAAGGGTAGGATTGAGTTGCTTTTGGATTTCCTTAATGAGGCTTCCTGTATTAATTTTTCTCTAAGCTTTATAAGTCTTCATCCTCTCTTTGGCTTAATGTGGTGGCATGGCTTGGATTACTTCTTATTATGTAGATTTTGCTATTCTTATTTTGGTAATGGCTTAAATTTAGATTATTTTTTCTAGTTAACCTATAATTTATTCTGGTATAGCTTGTGTTTTTGTAGTCGCTTTGATTTGCTGGTGGAGTTGCTTATGGTTGATTTCAAGCTTTATTGCAGAAAGATTGTGCTTCATTTCCTTACTTTTATCTTTCTTTTTTGGATGCTTGACTATAGAATCTTTAGAATGTTACTAGGTTGCCTTATACTTTTGTTTAATGGAGACTATTGGCTTGTAGGTTCTCTTTTGTTTTATTTTGTTGCTCGTTTGAGCATTAGTGAGCTAATGGTCTCCTTTAAGGACTCTGTAATCATTTTTTTTATTAATGCGTAGGCCCCTCTGTGGGTTTTAACAAAAAAAAAAAACTATATGTAAAGGGAAAAAATAAAATAAAAATAAAAAAAAAAAAAAAAAAAACTATATGTTGAGTAATTTTTAAACCGTTAAAAATATCCAACATTGTTTATGTTCATGAGTACTATCCAAGCTTAAAATTTCATCACATTTGATTCATCCAATCGAGAAAACGAGGCAAAAAACCTATTATTGTATTCATTCATAATGTTCTCTCGATGTACATTCTTTGGACCATTGATTATATGTTCAATGCTGCAAATCAAGCTATTTCGTGGTTTAAAATAGTGGAGATCCAAGAGCATGAAGCTGCCACTAACATGGATAAGTTTCCCTTCGATCGAAATCGTGATGCTAATAATCATTGGGTATGATTGCGTTGCCGCACAATTATACCAATAATTACTGTGATTTTGATCCTTTAGTAAAAGCCTGGCTTGTGTTCAGCCTGCCTCCACCGTGCCACCTATTTAAATTTTTTTTAATTTGTTATAAAATCAAATTTCTTTAAAAAAATTAGAAAAAATTAAATATAAATAAAAATTTTAAGTGCAACAAATCAAAATTCTCAAAAATTTAAACCTTTGTATTTAAAATAATATTAATTTAAAATGTTATATATATTTAAATTATTTTAAATATTCAATATATAATTAAAAATTACCTAATTTGTTTTTAAATTTAATTAATATATAAAAAATTTATACATACATTATAATTTTCATTAAATGTTTTAAAAACTAATATCAATATCGTTTTAAAATTCAATTTATTTTAATTATATTTAATTATATTAAATACAAATTTATTCATTAAAAATTTTTAAGAAGTGATTAATATTTTATATTAAGATTTCAAATACTCAAAACACTTTAATTTAAAATAAAAATTTAATTTGAAATATTAAATGTATATTATAAAATTATTTCAAATTTAATATTTAAATATTTAGTAAATCTTTAATTAAATATAAAATTAAATTGTAAAAACTTTTCAAATTAGTTTTAAAAAATTTTGAATTTTTTTTCACAAAATATTTTAAGACAATATTAATATTTTTTTGTATTTAATTTAAATATTAATTTTTTAATATATTAAATATAATAATTAACTTAAATTTAAATATTTAAAATAAAATTCAAGTTAAACAAAAAATCTTAAATTAATTAATTAATAGTTCATATCAATTTATTTAGTATTTAAAATATTTTTAAATTAAATTTTAAATTAATTTATAATATTTTAAATTTTAACTTTTAAATATTTAATATTTAATTAAAAGTAAATATATATATTAATTTTATGAAAGATATTTTAAAAAATTTTAACTTTTTAGAGAACATTTGAAATTCATTTTAATTAAATTTTATAATTGTTTTAAATAATTTTAATTATAATTAGTATTTAATTATTATAATTTTTTTAATTGAATTTTACAATTTTTTAATTATTTTAAATACATTTAATGATAATAATACTTCAAAAGTTCAAAAGAATTAAAATTAAATAAAAACATTTAGCATAATATATACAAATTTCTAAAATTTAAACATTTTAATTTAAAATGAACTTAAAAATTAAAAAGATAATTTAATTGAAATTATTTTAATTATTTAACTATTTAAAAATTAATTTAATATTTAATTTAATATTAAATTAAGTTTTTTCAAAATTAAAGTTTTATTTTTAAATATTTCAAAAAATGAGAGAGTTATTTTAAGATCTTTTAATTTGAAATGAAAACTAATTTAAGATATTTAATATACTTTAAACAATTTTAATAATTTAAATATTTTTAAATAAACATCAACTTAAATAATTTTTAAAAATTAGTATCATATTTTTTAAAATATTTTTCATTTTCTTAAGGTATTTTTAAGAATTATATTGAAATTATTTTGAAACTATCTTAATTTTTAAAAATTTAAATTTAAATTAAGTTATTTTCATATATAAATTTTATTTTAAAATTATTAATCTTAAGTTTTGGGATTTTTAAGTAAGGTGTTTGAAATCTTAAATATAGGTTGAGCTTGATTGAATATATGTGGTGGGGAAGGATTAGTAAATAATTATATTCATTTATTCACTAATCTTGTTATTCTTTCTTTTTATTCTATCTTAATATGCATGTTTAGGTTGCACTTGGACTTAGCTTAGGCTCTCCTTGATTTAGGAATTGATTTTGTTTGTGTGATGCATATATATTTATTTAAGGGTTAGTGACATTGATTCAAACCTACCTAACCTAATAACACCTTAAGAATAAAAATTAAGGATATGTTTTAGAAAATTTATAAATTAAAATACATGTCCATTAGGGATGAAACTTTAGACACAAACTTAGTGACATCCTTAGCCTTAAGAAAATTTCTCTCTGATTTTAAAAATCATTAAGTCTATTAGTTAATTAACTTAAGATTAAACCTTTAATTAAGCATTAAAATTATATAAATTATAATAAATTAAATTTCATTCTAAAAATTAAATATAATACCTTTAACTTCCTAAAATTTAACCCTTAATTAAATAAAAATAAAAACCCCTTGACTAGATATTTATTTCAACCTCAATTTAATTTTAATTAAAAATTAATATTTAATAAATCTAATTAAATAAAAAATTTTAAATTTCTAAAAAAATTCAAACACTTGATAACTCCTCCTTAAGTCATTTTTTACCTTTGGAGGTGATTTCAAGAAGTTTGGAGTTCATTTAGACTTAAATTGTTAAAACCCTTTAATTAAATAATTTAAATAAATTTCCAAACTTTAAAAAGTCAATACAAATTCTAGAAAATTGTAAATTGACCAAAATTAAAGGCATTAGAGTCCATTTGGGTTCTAATATTTATTAAAAATATCAAACTACAAAAAATAAGTCAAATTTTAGAAGTCAACATTTTGGTCAACCTTAAGTCAAAATTTCAACTCAAACTTTAAACATTTATAAGTAAATATATAAAAATCTAAATCCAGCAAACTTACCATTTAATTATTCTTCTTAAGGTCTATTATTTAATAAATATACTAAGTTTTTGGAAATTAAACTTAATAAAAAAGTCAAAATTTAACCACTTTAATTAATGCATTTAAATAATTTTTAAAATTAATATTTAATTTAAAAATCCATAAAACCTTAATCCAACTTTAAAAACCAACAACTTATAAATTCTAATTAAAATCCATCAACCTTCAAACCTTAATGATTTCAAATTCACTTAATTATCTAGTTACCACTAGTAACCAAGGTATATGAGACTATTAACTTTGCCCCAAAGAATATAAAATAAACTTCATATGTAAATTGATGTTATTGTTTTCTTAATTTCTGTAATATGTGTATTAATGTGATGGGCATTAGATTACCGTCAGATTAGGGGTGATTTAAATGCTAACATAATCTTATGCAGGTGATCATGCTCATACAGGGCAATTAATCTAAATGTGGCAGATAAAAATTAAGCTTTCAATTAATAGAGCATAGCCAAGCATAGCTGTGGTTGAGTTTTAAATATTTTAATAAATACTATCTACTTGAGATATTGATTTAAATGTTTTTTTTTTTATTTTTTTGAAGAAATGCATATAGCAATTTTATTAAAGAAAGATGAAATTCCTAAGAAGGACAAAATCTATCACATTCCTCGTTCAACACTTTGTGAAAAAGGGTAGGAATGTTACAATTATCCAAGCTATCCTAAATAAAATCACCAACACAAGCATAGTTAGCACAACAAGTGGCTAACTTATTACACTTCCTATTGAAAAATTGAATAATGACTTGATTGAAGTGTCTAAGAAAAAAAAAATTCTATGTCATGAAAGCTACCTTCAGCTTTCCCATATTTTATAACTTCTTGGATATGCTTAATAACATTGAAGTTATCCCATTCTATGATGATTCATTTGGCTTCATATATCCATTCTTGGACTACCTCCTTCAAAGAAATAAAAGTTTTCATCTTCAAATCCGTGATATCCCAATGAATATTTTTGAATCCAAAAGCAAATAGAAATCTGCCTTTGCTATCTCTAATAACGCCTCCAATTCCAGCCGAGTAATCTTTATGAAGAGAAGCATCAACATTTATTTTGATCCATTCGAATGGTGGAGGATTCCAAGTGGAAGAAAGTAGCTTAAGCTGATTAGAATCCCAGTTGACTGAAATAACATCGTAATTGAATGAAAAAGAAGCAAATCTGATAGCATTGGCTACTATTACTTGAAGACAATCCTCCTTATCACAGTGAACTGCTCTGTTTCTGCTTTTCCAAGCGAAGAAGACTAGAGAGCAATACAAGTTTCCCAAGAAAGGATTTGACATAGACAAATCCTTTATTTCCTTATTGCATCTTTCCATATCTGGTAAGTTGGGAATTGAATAACCCCATTTATTTATTGTCTTTATTACTTCTTTCAAGTAAATACAATGGATTGCAATATGTTCTTGATCTTGAACAGCAGAGCATCCCCTCGGACAGCCATTATGACTGATAATTCTTCTATACATGAGGAACTCATTAGAAGGAATTGCCTTGTTCATCAATCTCCACCAAAAGACTTCAACTCTTGGTCTTAATTTCAATTTCTTTATCCATCTTCAATTCTCATCCTCTTCTTCATTTCAAGTGGAAAACTCAGAAATCATTACAGCTAATGATTTACCATAATTTTTGAACATAAGTTCCATTTCATCTTTTCGAATGTCTTTATGAATCGGAATAGAACAGATTAGATCCACTAATTCTTTACCAAAAACTTGTTGCAGTTTCGGTAAACTCCAATTGCCTTCATGTATAAAAAATTCCAATCTGCATTATTCTTCTTGAAGATCAACAACATAGGTAGGCCATTTGTCAATACTTTTATCAAGGATTCAAGTATCCTTTAATGTATTTATGTTTATCCCATTCTAGATCTTCCATCTAACTATTTGCATGAGAACTTTGGATCCACTTAAAAAAATCTTCCATGTAGATGACACTCCATATTTTGCTTAAGAAATCTAAAGATCTCAATCGTACTTTATAATGAGAATTCTGCTCAACAGGGAAGCAGAATTGGATACCAAATTCCATGCAAATTTAGTTCTCCAAGGTCCAATACTATCAGCTGCTGAAAGCACACCAAGACCTCCCAATTTCTTCTTCTTACAAAGTGTTTCCCAATCAACATAATGAATACCATTGCTCTTGTCTTGTTTCATCCATATAAAATCTCTACTCATTTTGTCTAGTTCTTTCAACGCTCCCAAAGGAACCATAGAAAGGGTAGAGATAAAGATAGGAATTGTTAAGAGAGATGACTTGATTAATTGTAATTTACCATATAATATAAGAAATATGTTACCCCAGATATTAAGCTTGTCATATGCTTTTTCTAGAACACTTCCAAAATCTGAAGCTTTAAGTCTTCTCAAAGCCATCCTGACCCCAAGATGTGTCAATTCTTTAACTCTTTTAATACCTAGGATTTTGGATATTATTTTAGAATTATTTCTCCTCAGCGAATTTCCACAAAGCAATGCGGATTTTTGAGCATTTATTCTTTGTCTTGTCCAGCAACTATACTTCTCCAAAATCTTCTTAATTTTGTTTGTATTTCTTTAACTAACTTCAAAAAAAAATTATAACATCATCGGCATACTGCAAATGTGATACTCTATAAGCTGACAGGGCCACCTTGATTCCAATCTTAGCTCCTTTTTGATTAAACGCTTCAGTCAAAAGCTGAGAGCACATAATAAAGAGATAGGGTGATAGAGGACATCCCTATTGAAACTACATTCTGCTCGAATCCACTTTGTATTGTAACCATTAATGGCAATGGAGTACTTGGTGTTCATCATGCACTCAAGATATAGATTCCAGAAAGTTCTAGGGAAATCGTAAATTTCTAACATTTTCCTCAAGGTTTTCCACTCCATACTATCATAAGCCTGCTCCATGTCCACCTTAATAACCATCATGCTCTTCTTTGCTTTACAGAATCTGAATTTGTTGATAATTTCTTGAGTGAGTAATATGTTTTCTGATATGGATCTTCCCCTTATGAATGCTACTTGATTTTGTGAAATCAATTTGGGAATAATGCAAACAAGTCTATTCACCAGCAATCTAGCAATGATATTGTAAATAGAGTTACAAATACTGATGGGCCTGTAATTGGATGGAATCATAGGATTTTTCAGCTTTGGAATGAGAACAACAAATGTCTCCCTCCATTTCTCACCTATGATCCCTAAACTAATAATTTGACAAATGGCCTTCCTTACATCTTTCTTAATGATAGACCAATAAAACTTAATGAAGGAGTAAGAGATACCATCTACTCCTAGTGATATGTTACCTTCCAATTTGCTGATGATTGATTCCAACTCTTCTTGAGTAAGTTTCGAGCTGAGCAATCTCCTATCTTCATCACACAGAGCACTTCCAATATTCGGCCAGCCCATGAGATTACACCTAGCTTTCCACTTCTCTTTGAAATAATCAAAGAAAATTTCATCCATTCAGTTTTGCTCCTCAATCAATCTTCCATCAGGATCTTTAATTTGTTTAATGTGATTGCTATTGCGCCTTAAAGCAGCAACAGAGTGAAAATATTCAAAATTGGAATCACATTCTTTAAACCACCTTACTTTTTCTCTCTGTCTCCACCATGAGCTAAGCCTTCCCAAAGTGGAATTTAATTCCTTCACCTTATTAGTAAGAATACAGATCTTATCATCTAATAAGCATTCTAGAAGAGTCTCTTCTTCTTGCAACTTGGCAATCTCTTCCTTCAAACTTTCCTTCAGGATATTGAAATTATAATGCTTGCCTTTACTCCAATGGAATAAAGCTTTGAGAACTCTACTGAATTTGTGATTCAGTATCTGTACATCATCCCCCTTAGCTGGTTTAAACCAAGATTTTTCAACAATTCTTCTTGGAGCCGGAAAAGAAGTCCAGATTTCTTCAAATTTGAGTCTTTTTGAACTCTGAAATCCTGAAGAAAGTAGTTTTAAGACTATTGGGCAGTGATCTGAAGCAATCCTCCCTAGATGATGAACCATAGATGGTTGTATAACCTTCAAAGTTGCCAAATTCAAGAGACATCTGTCAAGCCTTTCCAGAATATGAGCTCCCCCTTTTTTGTTATTGCACCATGTATATTTAGGACCCACGATCCCAGTGTCATGGAAATCACAACTATTCATGAATGAATGTATGTCTTGAGGTCCCTGTGAGAAAATGAACCTCTTACCTGCTCTCTTTTCCTCTTGGGATAAAATGCAGTTGCAGTCTCCTCCCATAATGAATGGAATATTCACATTTGAATAAATCTGTAATGTCTCCCATAGCTGTGTCCTCTTGTATATGTCTTTAATTCCATAAATGGAGGCTATAAGCCAATCTCCTTTGTTGTGAATTTTGAGCAACCCAACAACTACTTTAGAGGAAGCATGGATGACTGAGAATGATCACATTATAGACTTCCAACAAACCAAAGCTCCTCCTGCGAGGCCCTCCGTTGGGACAGAAAAAAATTCCCAGCTACTACCAATCAATTTGTTGACTTCAGATCTATCAAACACTGTTATCTTCGTTTCAACAATCCCAACAAAAAAATAGTTTGATTCTTTCACAAACTCTCTCAAGTAGCGAGAGGTTTCAACCTTCCTATCCCCTCTGCAATTCCAAAAGGCTAGAGATGTCTTTTGTTTTGAAGAATGGGAAAGTTCCCATTCTTAAATTTCTTCGCAGATTCTCCTTTTCTTCTTTGAGAAATAATAATGTCTTTGCCCAGGGAATTTAATTCTTTAAGGAGCTTTCCTTTGTTTTTAACCAAATCAGCCAAAGTAAGGTAACACTGGGAGATAACACAACTAGAAAAGTAGTTGGCTCAAGTATAATTTGAAAGTTAGTTAGGGATGTTAAGCCCTTATAAACTAGCACGAGGCTAACTAAGAGGGGGGTGAATTGGTGTTTTAAAAATTCTCAAACAAAAATTACGATCTAAATCATACGATTACCCACATAAAATAAAGTGTGAAAATTAAATGCAAAAATGCAATAGGAAAGAATGTTCCAGATTTTATAGTGGTTCGGTCAACTTGACCTACGTCCTCTCCCCGGAGCTTCTCCTTCAAGTATTGCACTAAACTCAGCGACTCACTTTTTGCTCCCACACCAAGGTAGAGAAGTCCTTACAAACTCCTTTCCAATGACTCCTGTGAGGCAAACAACCCGACCTCATTTTGCTTCCTCCTGATGCTGGCAGAGAAACTCGACCTCCTTTTTCTTTCTCCTGAGTAGGCAGAGAACCTCAATCAATCACTGAAATAGACCTCTCTAGAACCTCCAAGGAACCAAAGATGATGACTATAGAAGATAACTCAGATCCTTGCTTGGATTAATCTTTATGAACCCCTCACAAACCCCCCCTCACAAGATCCTCTCTCTCTCTCCCAAGCTCTCCCTCTCATTCTCTTGGTTCTCTTAGGTCAAGATAGCAACAAAGGATTTAATCTTAAGTAAACAAGAGATCTTTTATAGAAGGGCTTCAAATTCTCCCTAAATTGCAATTAATAGATAAAGATTGTTCAGGATGATCAATAGATCCTCATGTATGATTAGTTCATTTTCAGCTCATTCGGTCAGGACTATTTGGGAGGGGCTGGATGATTAAAAGATTTATTTGTTCTGATCATCTTGGATTATGAGTACATCATCCTATATGATTAGTTCAAAATATCAAATATTGTTCATAATATCTCTCTATTTAGCTAAACTTTATTTGTTTGATGATGAATAAATAACCTATCATCTAGGCAAATTCTTGCATCATCCTGTATGATTAGTTCAAATCAATAAATATCCTCTAGCACATCATTTTGTTCATCCTAGATGATTCAATAAGAAACTAAGGTTTGTTAAACTGATCGTCTAGGATGATCATGCGATCATCCAAGATGATCAAGATCATCCTAGATGATATGATCGATCAAATAAATCTTAATTACTTTCCTTAGTCATCAAATTAATTTAGGCATAATTGTAATGTATCATGCAGGATGATGTGATGTATGATGTATAAAAATAATAACATACCTAAAATAGTTGGCAGTTGATTCTTTATATTTTAAGCCTATCATCCAGGACGATATTAATATCATCTAGGATAATTTTTTTAATTTGGTTATCTTAATAAAAATGCCCTAATTAGGGTTATTATTTTTAACTGATACTCCAAAACAATTTTGGATCATCACGAATGATATGATCAAAATTAAAAAACTTTAAAATAGATAGAATTTCTCACCTTGAGTGTGTGTATGTAAGGTTACTTAGTATCAGGATCCACATTATTATATTTGACTCAAGAAAAGGTAAAAAAAATTGAAAAATACACTAATAGACTGACTCAGTCATAATCTACCCAACCTTGAGCTGGCTTGATTTGTAATTGACCTTGTGGACCTGAAACGTTAGTATGCAGGATAATAGTAGAACAATAAAAATGCTAAAAATATTTGCTATCCTTAAAAATATAATCCTTGAATCTATATTTTCAACAATCTCCCCCTTTTTTATGATGACAAACATTTGATAAGAAATTCAACTTAAGTAGATAAATGAAACATAAAGTAAAGGTGGACAGTATGAACCAAGCAACGTAAATTTTATTAAAATCAAGCAGGTGAAAACTAACTAACAGTAGTACAAAAAAAAGTAATACATAAAACAATACGAGCACACTAACACTATCACTACTTACCCTTTTTACATCACAAAAAGGAATAAATATAAAAGAAAATAGAACATAAAATACAAAATAAAAATAAACAACACAAAGGATTTAATCTTAAGTAAACAAGAGATCTTTTATAAAAGGGCTTCAAATTCTCCCTAAATTGCAATTAATAGATAAAGATTGTTCAGGATGATCAACAGATCCTCATGTATGATTAGTTCATTTTCAGCTCATTCGGTCATGACTATCTGGGAGGGGTTGGATGATTAAAAGATTTATTTGTTCTGATCATCTTGGATTATGAGTACATCATCCTATATGATTAGTTCAAAATATCAAATATTGTTCATAATAACTCTCTATTTAGCTAAACTTTATTTGTTTGATGATGAATAAATAACCTATCATCTAGGTAGATTCTTACATCATCCTGTATGATTAGTTCAAATCAATAAATATCCTCTAGCACATCATTTTGTTCATCCTAGATGATTCAATAAGAAACTAAGGTTTGTTAAACTGATCGTCTAGGATGATCATGCGATCATACAAGATGATCAAGATCATCCTAGATGATATGATCGATCAAATAAATCTTAATTACTTTCCTTAGTCATCAAATTAATTTAGGCATAATTGTAATGTATCATGAAGGATGTTGTGATGTATGATGTATAAAAATAATAACATACCTAAAATAGTTGGCAGTTGATTCTTTATATTTTAAGTCTATCATCCAGGATGATATTAATATCATCTAAGATGATTTTTTTTAATTTGGTTATCTTAATAAAAATGCCCTAATTAGGGTTATTATTTTTAACTGATCCTCCAAGACAATTTTGGATCATCCCGAATGATATGATCAAAATTAAAAAACTTTAAAATAGATAGAATTTCTCACCTTGAGTGTGTGTATGTAAGGTTACTTAGTATCAGGATCCACATTATCATATTTGACTCAAGAAAAGGTAAAAAAATTGAAGAATACACTAATAGACTGACTCAGTCATAATCTACCCAACCTTGAGCTGGCTTGATTTGTAATTGACCTTGTGGACCTGAAACATTAGTATGCAGGATAATAGTAAAAAAATAAAAATGCTAAAAATATTTGCTATCCTTAAAACTATAATCCTTGAATCTATATTTTCAACAATCTCCCCCTTTTTTATGATGACAAACATTTGATAAGAAATTCAACTTAAGTAGATAAATGAAACATAAAGTAAAGGTGGACAGTATGAACCAAGAACGTAAATTTTATTAAAATCAAGCAGGTGAAAACTAACTAACAGTAGTACAAAAAAAAATACATCAAAACATTACGAGCACACTAACACTATCACTACTTCCCCTTTTTACATCACAAAAAGGAATAAATATAAAAGAAAATAGAACATAAAATACAAAATCAAAATAAACAACATAAAGATTATAAAAATGATAAAAAGAATAAAAAAAAATAATTTCTTTATTTTTATCAAAGTAAGAATATGATAAATATTCCATGTGATTGAATTAAAAATTTGTAAGAAATGAGTTAATATCGATGAAATTAAAAAAATGGTAGAACAACTGATCATGTTAACCCCAGCTTGTACTTCTTAGAAGAAAACACATCTTTTTAAAATAAAGATCTAACTAAGAAAAAAAAATTGGATAAGAAAAAGTGATATGTTCAAAACTTATTTCCAGAAAAATATCTTATAGAGTAATATAGCAAAGTAATTAATTGAAATCATGAATTTCGAAATCAAGTCATTGGAAATATTAAGTGACATATGAATTCTTTTAAGATTTAAAGGTTTAAAAGAGAAGGAAGCTTGCTTTCTTGTGGGCTCATTTTGTGCATTTTGTCAATTAGTTGGTGTACTTTACACGTCTTTTGATTTTTGATACATTTTGTGTATCTTTCAAATTTTTAGCGATTATTATGCATCTTTTTAGTTTTTCTTCTTTTCGGGTCATTTTATGCATCCTGTCAGTTAGGCAAACTAGCTTCCTTTTGAAACTTTTAAATACTCTCAGTTGTGAGAATACCTTTCCTATATTAGAGAATAAAATACTCACTCTCTAATATAAGGAAGAGTAAACCACAAAGCACAATAAGATTCATATGATAAATGTATTGATAAAATTACAAAAGCTTGAAGTGATTTAATAACTTTGAACATTTTTTATATAAGATATATTACTATAACAGGACATAAAAAGATCTCAATTACAAAGACTAGACTTTGTTTAGAAAAGAAAGTTACACCACTAAAAGGAGATAGAGGAAGGGAAATAATCAACGGTGTTCCTCCCATTAAGCTATTAGAGATGTCCATCATTGACTATAAATTTTCAAAAATAAAAATAATGTATAAAATATCATTTTAGCGATGACCAAAAGAAAAACTTAAAGAGAAAAACTAAAATATAAGAAATGAAAAGTATTGAAAACAACAACAAAAAATCAATACTTAAAACTTAAAAAAAAAAAGTCATAAACAAAAGAAAGATTAGAAAACAACAACAAACAACAGAACGGGAAATATAAAATTTCGAGTTTAGAAAGCATCAAGTTTATGCATTTATATCAATTACACCCAATCTTGTCCTTAAGATGTTGAATATATCAAAGGCCAATGGTTTAGTAAAGATGCCAGCTAGTTGATTCTCAGTTGCCACATGGTGTAACTCAATATCTCCTTTGGTAACATGGTACCTATTAAAGTGATGACTTATGTCAATGTGTTTGGTCCTTAAACGGTGGATAGGATTCTTAGAGATGTATATGGTACTAGTGTTGTCATGTATGACTGAAATTGTGCCTATAAGTAATCTTAAATCCAAAATTTGTTGCTTCAAGTAAAGGACTTGGGCCACATAACTTCCTAAGGCAATGTACTCAGCTTCAGCAGTGGAAAGTGCAAAAGAGTTTTATTTTCTACTGGACTAGGAGACTAAAGATTGTCCTATAAATTAGCAAATTCTAGAAGTGCTCTTTCTATCCACCCTTCACCTTGCAAAATTTGAATTAAAATATATAATAATCTCAAAAGAAGTATTGTGTTTAGGATACCAAATTCCTATGTTTTGGGTCCCTAAGAGATATCTAAGGATTCTCTTAACTACAGTTATGTGGGATTCTTTAGGATCAACTTGAAATCTAACACAGAGAAAAATACTAAACACAATATCATGTCAACTAATAGTCAATTAAAGCAGTGATCCAATCATTCCTCTATAATTCTTTTTATCAACGGATTTTCCATTTGAGTCCTTATCAAACTTAGCACTGGAGCTCATGGGAGTATTTATTGGCTTAGCTTTATCCATTTCATATTTCTTCAAATTATCCTTAATGTATTTTATTTGATTTAGAAAGGTTTCATCATTTAATTTTTTATGCTAAATCCCAAAAAGTAGGGAAACTCTCCCATCATACTCATCTCAAATTCCTTAAACATCATTTTAGAAAAATAAAAACATAACTTTTTATCAGAAGATTCAAAAAGTATATCATCAACATAGATCTGAATAATGAGTAACTCATCTCCTACTTTCCTCTGAACTATGGAAGTGTTTATGCTCCCCTTAACAAACGCCCTCTTAAGTATGAATGTGCTAAGCCTCTCATACCAAGCTCTGGGTGCTTGTTTTAATCTATATAAGGCCTTTTTTAATTTGTAAATATGATTTGAAAACTAGGAACTCTCAAAACCTAGGGGTTACTTTATAAACACATCCTCTTTTATCACCCCATTCAATAAAGGCCCTCTTGTTATCTATTTGGAAAAGCTTAAATCTATTATAATAGGAAAAGGTTAGTAGCACTCGAATGGCTTCCAATCTAACTACAGGGGAAAAGGTCTCCTTAAAATCAGTCCCTTCTTTTTTGTTGTACCCTTTAGCCACCAATCTTGCCTTATTCCTAACCAACACACCATAACAATTCATTTTATTCTTAAATACCCATTTTCTTCCTACCACACTTTAATTCTTAGGTCTTTCTACTAACTCCCAAACATCATTCCTTATAAATAGGTTAAGTTCTTCTTGCATAGCTATGATCTAGAATTAATCAGAAAGGGCTTGATTGAAGTTGGTTAGTTCAATCATTGAGATAAAGGTAGAGTGGTTCACTTCCTTCCTAAGTCTATGCCTAGTTCTAACAGCTTAAGAAGGGTCTTTTAAGTTCAGCTTTAGGATAACTCAAAAATATATCCAATCTTTAGGAAAAGTGTGTCTAGGTTCTATCCTTTTCTCCATATTTATATTTTTTACTCCTTGGGTAATCTCACCTACTCCATCAGTATTTTGAGTCTCTACCCTTTTATACAAATGATTTACTGCTTGAGTAATCTCTCCAACTTCATCTTCTTCCTTAACTCTAGACTTTTTAGGATCAAATTCATCAAACACTACATGAGTAGTTTCCTTCACCATAAAAGTCCTCTTGTTAAACACACTAAAGGATTTTCTCACACTTGAATATCCTAAGAACACTCTTTCATCAAATTTCTGGTCAAATTTTTCTAAGAGTGATTTCTCATTGTTAAGAATGAAAACATTCCATCCAAAGACATAGAGGTGGGAAAGGTTGGGTGTCCTATCATTAATAATTTCATAGTGTGTTTTATTCTGTTTGGATCTAACATTCACCATATTTAATACATAACAAGTTATGTTTACCACTTCAGCCCAGAAGTATTTTGGAAGTGAATACTCAGCAAGCATGGTTCTAATTGCATCAACTAAGGTCCTGTTCTTCCTTTTAGCTATCCCGTTTTGCTGAGGGGTTCTAAGAGCTGAAAAGTTGTGACTAATCCCTTGATCCTTACAAAAGTATCCAAATCTCTCATTTTCAAACTCTCCACCATGGTTATTATGGATGGTCAAGATCTCACAACCTAGCTTTTTCTGAATCCAAGTGGAGAATGATCTAAATTTATTAAAAAACTCACTCTTATGAGACAAAAATCTAATCAAAGTGAACCTCAAGTAGTCATTGACAATCATAAATCCATAAACTTTTTCCCATAAGTTGGCAGTGAAAATGGGGTCCAAACAAATCCATGTGAAGGACTTTTAAAGGTCTAGAGGCGCTAATATTCTTAATGGAATGGAAAGAGGATTTGACTTGCTTCCCTAGTTGATAGGCATCACATAGGTGGTCCTTAGTGAACTTAAGCTTGGGGACACCTCTAACTAGGTACTTTTAGGTTACTCTCCTAAGGGTTTTCATGTTGGCATGACAAAACCTTCTATGCCATGACCAAGACTAATCAGCAGCAGGTTTTAAGCAAAATGAAGTAGAACAATCAATGTTATTTAAATCAACATGTAAACATTATTAATCCTTTTTACCTACAAAATAGTGTTGTTATTCAAGCTAATGATGCATATGTTTGACAAAAAATTTATAATAAAGCCCTTATTGCGAAGCTGGCTGATGTTGAGCAAGTTGTATTTCAAGCCATCAACAAGTAAAATATTTTCAATAAAAAAGTTCATGAAGTTTGAGTTTTTGATTATACCTACACCCACCACTTTCCTGATGGTGTTGTATCCAAGAGTGATCTTGCCTCTATCCCTAGCCTCTAGAAAAATAAATTTATTAGCATCTCTAATCATGTGTCGTGAGTATCCGTTTTCTAGGTACCTCTTGCACTCATGAGGTCTTTGGTGAGAGCACACCAACAAAATCATCAAATATGAGATTTAGGAATCCAAACACATTTGGGTCCCTTATTATTGAAAGAAGATGTAATGATGTAATGCTGTTAATCATGTAATTTGGGTTCTCTCACCTAATGTGTACTATAATAAATAGTGCGAGTGTGTGAGATGTATCTTAGCATGCCACATGAAAAATATCTAACACTAGGAAAAGGGTTTATTAATCTACTCGGGCGGTGATTCCTCTTCTTATAACTGTGTAAAGCATGTAATGATGGTTTATCATTTTCAAATGATATGAGTTTTGCTTTCAACGCTTTATTTTTTATATTCTTAAGATGTCACTTCCATTTTTAGCCGATGTTTATTATTATATATTTCCCATGCAAGTTCCTCTAATTTGTTTCTCTTTTTCTAACTCAATAGGCAATGACTTCAAGAAATTATGTGCATCAGATAATTCAATATACTTCATGTTTAAAGCATAAAACTCATCAAGTAATGATATATGATTGATATCAGGTGTAGAGTGATCTTTCAGTAAACATTTATGCTCTTTTTGCAAATTTAAAAATTCAAATTTTATGCTAGCATGCAATTTAATAAGTTTTCTTTATGATGCATGAATTTTCTCAAAAACTTTAAGTAATTGATCGTAGGTTAGTTCACATACCTCTTCTTGGTCAGACTGACCAAGATGATCACCTGCCATCAGACACAAGTTTGTAGCTTCCACTTCAGTATAAGTCTCAGAGGAGTCCAATGCAGAACCCACCTAGAATGCCTTTTGGATCCGCTTATTTTCCTTTTTGAACTTAGATTTCTCCTCACCATTCTCTTTGTTTTGATGATCCTTAAGTGTAAGATAATTAGCTTTAACATGTACCAGTGTTATGTATTCAAAATAAATCATATTAGAAGAACTTTTAGAATTCTTGTTACTTATACCTTTATTCCACTTCTGATGGTGATTTTATCTCTTCCTTAGAAAGCATTTGAATTTCCTAGTGATTAAGGCAACATCATCACTTTTAGACCTGGAAGAATTAATATCCGTATCGTTAGCCTTCAATGTCACAATTTTCTGCTTCTTTTTCTCATCTGCATAAAGTTGTCTTTGGTTCACTTCTTGCTCATAAGCAATGAGTGATCCAATTAAGTTATCAATAGAATAAGTATTCAAATCCTTGGATTCAATGATTGTAGTTATCTTAGCATCATATAAAGAATGTAAACATCTTAAAATTTTATTAACTTTTTGGTAGTGAGAGAGTAATCTTAGCATCATGTGGTGTGCATGGAGGAGACAATATATATAAACCTAGTATACATTTCAGATATCATTTCAATAGGTTTCATGTAAAATAGTTCATAGTCAGGAAGCAAGATATTCAATCTAAATTTCTTAACTTTAGTTGTGCATTCATAAGTGATACATAATCTATCCCAGATTTCTTTTCCAGTGGCACAAGTTGAGACATACATGTAATCTATAGATTTAAACACACAAAAAAGTAGTTTAAGTATTTTGCATTAAGTTGTGCTAAATCCCTATCATCAAAAGTCCATTTAGTAAATAGAAGTTCATTTTTTATGCCATTGATTTAACATGATGGTGGTGAATAACCTTCTTTAACAAGCATCCACATGTAATAGTCAATAGATTATAAAAATGTGGCCACACGGGTTTTCCCAAAATTAAAATGTATATTGTCAAATAATGGTGGTTGGGTAATAGAATAACCTTCTGCAATGTTTCAGTTATCAAAATTAGTGATGGTTCTAACTTCAATAGTTTTTAAATATAATAATAAATCCCACTCTGATATCACTTGAAAGTTAGTTAAGGATGTTAAACCCTTATAAACTAGCCCAAGGATAACTAAGAGGGAGGTGAATTTGTGTTTTAAAAATTCTCAAACAAAAATCACAATCTAAATCATATGATTACCCACATAAAATAAAGTGTATAACTTAAATACAAAATGCAATAAGGAAGAACACACCAGATTTTAAAATGGTTCGATCAACTTGACCTAACTTGACCTACGTCCACTCTCCGGAGCCTCTCCTCTGGGTATTACACTAAAATCATTGACTCTCCTTTGCTCCCATAGTAAGGTGAAGAACAATTTAAAAATTCCTTTCCACCTGCTCTGGTGAGGCAGAGAACTCGACCTCCTTTCACTTCCTCTTGAAGCAGGCAGAAAACCTCAAACTCCTTTTGCTTTATCCTGTAGTTGGTAGAGAATCCTGACCAATCTCTAAAGTAGATTGCTCTAGAACCTCCAAGGAACCAGGGATAATAACTGGATAAGATGACTTGGATCCTTGCTTGAAGCATCCTTTGTGAACCCCTCAAAATCTCAACCTCACAAAATCCTCTCTCTCTCTCTCTCTCTCTCTCTCTCTCTCTCTCTCTCTCTCTCTCTCTCTCTCTCTCTCTCTCCCTTTTCTTGGATTTCTCAAGTCATGACAGTATCAAAGGATTCAATCTTGAGTAAACAAGAGATCTTATATAGAAGGGCTTCAAATTTTCCCTAAATTGAAATTAACCGATAAAGATCATCCAGGACGATCGATCATCCTTTGCGATTAGTTCATTTTTAGCTCATTCAGTCAAGACAATCTGAGAGGGGTTGGATGATTAGAAGATTTATTTGTTTCAATCATCCATGATGATGAGTACATCATCCTGTATAATTAGTTCAAAATATTGAATATCATCCAAAATATCGCTCTATTCAGCTAGACTTTATATGTTGAACGGTGAAAAAATAACCTATCATCCAGGCCAATTCTTCGATCATCCTATATGATTAGTTCAAATTAATAAATATCATCCAGTACATCATTATGTTTATCCTAGATATTTAGGAAGAAACTAAGGTTTGTTTAATTGATCGCCCAAGATGATCCTATGATCATCCAGGATAATATGATTGATCAATCAAATCTTAATTACTTTTTTTAATCATCAAATTAATTTAATTTTAATTTTAATGCACTATCTAGAATGATATTTTATATGTTATATAAAAATAATAACATGCATAAATGTGTTGGTCGCTAATTCTTTCTATTTTTAGCCTATCGTGCAAGATGATGTTAATATCTTCCAGGATGATTTGCTTAATTTGGATGTCTTGACATGGATGCCCTAATTAGAATTTCTATTTTTATCTAATCGTCGAGGAATCCTAATGTGCAAGAAAAAAATTAAAAATAAGAAGCTTTGTTATAAAAATTTGTTTAATTTTAAAAATTTGTTTAATTTTAAAAATTTTGATAATTGGGAAATATATAAAGTGGCTCATAAGGATGCTAAGAAAGCAATATGTGATGCAAAGGCATTAGCTTTTAGTGATTTATATAATAGATTAGATACTAAAGAGGGAGAAAGATATATGTATAAGTTAGCCAAACAAAGAGATAGGAGTAGTAAGGATTTAGTTCAAGTGAAGTGTATTAAAGATGAAGATAAAAAAATACTTTTCTTAGAAGATGATATTCAACAAAGATGGATGAGATATTTTGCTAAACTTTTTAATGAAGATTGTGAAAATTAGATTGACTATAGTGACCTTAGCACCCTAAATGAAAATAAAGATTTATGTTTTTATCGGCGTATTAGTAAAACTGAAGTTAGAGAGGCTTTAAAGAAAATGAAGGGTGGAAAAGATGTTGGACCTGATGATATTTCAATAGAGGTGTGGAAATGCTTAAGAGATGAAGGAATTTCATGGCTTACTAAACTTTTTAGTAATATTTTGAAGACTAAGAAGATGCCAGATGAGTGGAGAATGAGTGTGTTAATTCCTATTTTTAAGAATAAAGGTGATGCACAAGATTGTGCAAATTATAGAGGTATTAAGTTAATGTGTCATACTTTAAAACTATGGGAGCGAGTTATGGAGCATAGGTTGCGGCATGATACTAATGTTTCTCAAAATCAAATTGGATTCATGCCGGGTAGGTATACTATGGAAGCCATACATTTATTAAGAGGTTTGATGGAGAAATATAGAGAAAATAAGGAGGATCTATATATGATATTTATTGATTTAGAAAAAGCATATGATAAAGTTCCAAGAAAAGTGATATGGAGAGTTCTTGAAAAGAAAGGAGTCAATAATTCTTATATTCAAATCATTAAAGATATGTATGCAGGAGCTATTACTTGTGTTCAAACACAAGGTGGATTGACCAAGTATTTCCCTATTTCGGTTGGTTTACATCAAGGATCAGCCTTAAGCCCATATCTTTTTGCTTTAGTCATGGATGTTCTCACTAGACATTTGCAAGAGGATGTACCTTGGTGCATGCTTTTTGCTGATGATATTATTCTTGTTGATAAGACTAAAGAGGGAGTCGAAGGTAAACTTGAATTATGGAGGTCAACCTTAGAGTCTAAAAGTTTTTCGCTTGAGTAGATCTAAAACGGAATATATGGAGTGTAATTTTAGTAGTAATAAACCTAGTGAGGGGATTGTGACTTTGGGCGATCAAGTCCTTAATAAGAGTAAACGTTTTAGATATCTTGGATCTATTGTTCAGAGTGATGGTGAAATAGATGGGGATATTATCAGCAGAATTCAAGTTGGATGGTTGAAGTGGAGGAATGCATCAGGCTTATTATGTGATAGAAATGTACTCCTCAAACTTAAGGGAAAATTTTATAAGATGGTAGTGAGGCCTGCAATGCTTTATGGTGTCGAATGTTGGCCTTTAAAATAGAAGCATAATACTAAGTTAAGTGTGGCAGAGATGACGAAGCTCAGGTGGATGAGTGGCTTTAACCTTAGAGATAGGATACGAAATGAGCATATATGTGAAAAGGTTGGAGTAGCTCCAGTAGAAGATAAGATTAGAGAAAGTCACCTTAGATGGTTTGGTCCCATAAAACGGTGGACTTGTGATGACCCGGTTAGGAGAGTAGAGGTATTAGATTTGACTTATGTAAAGAAAGGTAGGGGTAGACCTAAAAAGACTTGGTTAGAAAATAATAGGAATGACCTTTCTTTATTGGATTTAAATGAGAATTTGACTTTTAATAGGACACAATGGAGAAAAATGATTCATGTAGCCGACCCCACGTAGTGGGATAAAGGCTTGATGTTGATGTTGTTGTATCTAATCGTTGAGGATGATTTTGGATTGTCTCGGACAATATGATCAAAAACAAAAAACTCTAAAATAGATAGAATTTCTCTCCCTGAGTGTGTGTGTGTATGTGTGTGTGCAAAGTTACTTAGCATCAGGATCCACATTATTACATTTGACTCAAGAAAAGATAAAAATATTAAAAATACACTTGCAGACTGACTCAATCCTAATCTACCCGATCTTAAACTGGCTTAATTTGCAATTGACCTTGTGGACTTGAAACATTAGTAGGCAGGGCAATAGTAGAAAAATAGAAATACCATAAATGTTTACTATCATCAAAATTATAATGCTTGAATCCAAATTTGCAACATAATTAGAAATTCTAACAAGTTTATTATTAAAAAAAAAATTATTAGTTGTTGGACTTAAGCATAATCTACTTAGCATTAACCAATTAAGTGACAAGGGTTTTGATATAAAGTTTCTTTCTGCAAAATGCATAATTAGCTTGAATGGAAAACTAAATTTAGAAAGAGAAAGAATAAATAATGTTTACATGTTTGATTTGAACTATATTGAATATTCTGGTTCATTATGTTTGAAAACTATTATTGATTATTCTTTGTTATGGCATAGGAGACTATGTCATGCAAGCATGACAATTCTTAGGAAGATTACCCAAAAAGATCTACTTAGAGGAATACCTAAGTTAATCTTCGCTAAGGACCACTTATGTGATTCCTACCAACTAGAAAAATAAGTTAAGTCGTTATTTCATTCAATTAAGGACTTCAACACCTCTAGGTCACTAGAAATTCTTCATATGAAACTATTTGGACCTGTTAGTACTGCAAGCCTAGGTGGGAAGTTATATGGATTTGTAATCTTTAATGACTATTCTAGATTCAATTAGGTTAGATTCTTAGTATATAAGGTGAGTTATTTAAGGAATTTATAACCTTCTTCACTTAGATACACATAAAATTAGGGTGTTAAAATTTTAACCATTCATAGTGATCATGGTGGAGAGTTTGAGAATGATAGGTTTGAGTATTTTTATTAAGAGTTAGGGATAGAACATAACTTTTATGCCCCTTGGACCCGTCAACAGATTGGAATAGTTGAGAAAAATGGAACTTTAGTAGAAGCTGCTAGGGCAATACTAGTTAAATATTCTTTCCCTAGATTCTTTTGGGTAGAACTGGTAAATATTATTTATTATATTTTAAATAGGATGAATGTTAGATCCAAACTAAGTAAGACATGCTATAAATTTCTTAAAGGTAGGAAACCCAATCTTTCTCACTTACATGTCTTTGGGAGTAAATGCTTTATCTTAATCAATGGAAAATCACCCTTTGGAAAATTTTATCTCAAGTCTAATGAAGGAGTCTTCTCAGTTTATCCATCTGTATGTAAGATATATAGAATCTTCCATAGGAGGACCTTGGTAGTATAAGTTTTTACCCATGTTGTGTTCGATGAATTAGATAGGACCTCTAAATCTAAATAAGAAGAAGAAGTAGTATAGTTCATTTTTCGGGGTAGAAGCCATTTACCTAGGAGATTAAGTAGAACCTTAGGATGCCCTGCCTACAGAATGGAGATACTCATCTAGTCATCTTAAAGAACTGATCTTAGGACACCCAAATCGAGGTGTTAGACCTTAGCATGAACTTAAAAAGGAGGTTAGTTATTCTATATTTATCTCAATGGTAGAACCCACCAATATAGATCAAGCCTTATCTAATGAATTATGGATCCTAGCAAAGCAAGAAGAGTTAAATTAGTTTGTTAGGAATGACGTTTAGGAGTTGGTGAGGAGACCTAAAGACTAGAGTGTTGTAGGTACCAAATGGATTTTTAAGAACAAAATGAAAGACTTTTGCATAGTAGTGAGAAATAAGGCTAGATTAGTAGCAAAGGGGCATAATCAAATTGAAGTGATTGATTTTGAAGAGACTTTTATCTCATTTACTAAACTAGAAGCCATTAGAGTTCTTTTCGTCTTTTCTTTCTTTAAAGGATTTAAGCCTTTCAAATGGATGTTAAATGTTCCTTCCTAAATGAGGTAATTAAAGAGGATGTATATGTTGAGCAACCACCAAGTTTTGAGAACTCTAAATTTCCTAATCATGTATTCAAACTAAAAAAGGTTTTATATAGGTTGAAGTAAGCACCTAGTGCCTAGTATGAAAGGTTGAGCACATTCCCTCTGGATAAATCATTTGTTAAGGGTAGTGTAGACACAACTGTATTCCTCAAGAAAGAAGGAGAAGACCTACTCATAGTTCGAATATATGTTGATGTTATATTATTTGGATCTACAAATAAAAATATTTGCGATAAATTCTTAGCAACTATGAGGGAGGAGTTTGAGATCAGCATGATGGGAGATCTAAACTATTTTCTTGGATTTAGTGTGAAGCAGAAGGATGTTGGAACTTTCCTTAGTCAATAAAAAATCATCAATGACATCCTTAAGAAATATGAAATTGACAATGATAAGGAAATTTACATTCCCATGAGCTCTATTATTCAGCTAGATAAGGAGCCAAATGGAAAATCATATAATTAAAAGATGTATAGAGAAATAATTGGATCTCTCCTTTACTTGACTGCCAGTAGACCTGATATTATAATTAGTGTTTGGCTCTATACAAGATTTTAGGTTGATCAAAACGAATCCCACATGAGTGTTGTTAAAAGAATTCTTAGATATGTTCTAGGAACCCAAAACATATGAATCTAATATCCTAGACATAACACTTCTTTTGAAATCATAGGATATTCTAATTTTAAATTTATATGTTGTAGGGTTGGTAGGAAAATCAACTCTAGAACATGTCAATTCATAAAACAATCTTTAGTCTCATGGTCCAGTAGAAAATAAAACTTTGTAGCCCTATCTACCGTTAAAGCAGAATATATAACTTTAGGGAGTTGTGTTGCATAAGTCCTATGGAATAAATAATAAATTTTAGATCTTAGAATACATTTAGCAACCATTCAAATCATGTGTGATAACACTAGTACTATATGCATATCCAATAATCCTATCATACATTCAAGGACCAAGCACATAGGAATTAGATACCAGTTCATAAGAGGCCATATGGAAAAAGGGGATATAGAACTACACCATGTAGCTACTGAAAAAAAATTGGCATATATATTTAAAAAAACCTTAACTTTTGAAAATTTTAGCACCTTAAGGACTAGGATATCTCTCTCTCTCTCTCTCTCTGTGTGTGTGTGTGTGTGTGTGTGTGTGTGTCTTTTCCTTTCTTTTGAATTTATTTTCATAATTTTTTGTATTGTTGCTTTTATCTTTATGAAGGGTGATTTGAAAATCAATAAAAAATTAAGGGCGTTTTCTTTTGAATTTAGCTTATGATTGTCTATATCATTGCTTTTGTTTTTGTGATTTGTTTAATATTTTTTAAGAAGGTTTCCTAATCATCACACACCACTTTATGAATTTTATTCATATCATCCAGTATGATTCCAGATCGTACTATCAATATTAACAAAAATACCAAATCATTTTACATAGCAAATTAAATGATTAATATTGATCAAGCATTGGTGATCATAATATATTCATACTAGAAGATAAATGTGGCAATGGACATTGAACAAATTTAATTCATTTTGTATGATATTTAATATTGTATCGTACTGTATAAATACATGTCTGTATAGGACGATTTGACAAGTCAATGATCATCTAGGCTGCGCCTTGGAATAAATGTCTTCTTTCTAATCATTATGTATGATTTTGAACATACTATATGATAAGACCACCTTTTTAATTGATCCAAATAGATGAAATTGAATGCACTCGATCATACTGTATGATGTCTCAATTATATTGCATGATATGGACATTTTACTTAAAGAGAAGAAATTCAAAACTTTTCTTCACTCAATCCATTTCACTCTTCACACCTCTTCCCTAAAGATTTTTCCTTTGAAATGGTCAGAGGAAAGCATTTACGATCTTTAGTCAAAAGTTCTTCTCAATGTCTCATGGATCCTTAATTTGCTGAAGCTGCTGACAAAGAGGCTTACAATTGGTACAAAACTATCAGGATCACGCCTTCAAAGATCGTTAACCAAGAAGTTTTAAACTTCAAGGTACCTCTCTCTCTCTCTTTGCTCGCACCACCCCTCAATTCATTCCCACACTTTCTTACCAGTTTAATTATGAACTTCTTTTTTTTTTTTTTTTCTATTTTTTGAATTAACACTGAGAGTACTACCCCTCTAATCTTACATAAATATGAGGCCTATCAAAATTACCTACCAAAATTTTCATGACTTCCTCAATATTTTTATAACTGGCCAAAACATTTACCTTTTTGCTTCAAACACTAACTATGATTGGACCCTTGCAAACACTACCCTTAGGGAATAAAATATTAGATACCATGATGTTCATGTCGATACCTTAGTGCAAGATTCTAGAATAATCCAGCATATCCTTCAAACTCAATAATTCCTAGAGCTGGGGATCGAATTAACATCACACCACTTATATCCATGACTACCTACTTCATTATGGTTGAGATAGATTACAATGCCATAATATAAACATTTAATATCTAAAGTATCTAACATGTATTCGAGATCCAAGATATAAAAGAAAGCCAAATCTTGTCTTAGGGCACATAATTACTTTTATCCTTAAATCCAAATATAACTTCAAATTTCCTACACCGCCAGATCACCTTCCAATTTTCTATTTCAAAAACTTCTTCCACATCCTTCATAGCATTCCACACTGCAAGTTCACTATGTGGATGATGAGCCAGTGGAAGCATAGGGAGGTCCAACCCCAGCACCAGTTCTAACACTAGCACTTATCCACTAGTACTCTTAGTATGATATGCTAGTTCAGAGGTTTTACTAGTGGGAGGCTCATTTGGACATTTATAAAACAGAGTAGCAATAGCAGCATGATAATGATATGACTCGCTTTGATAACTATATATTATAGTAGCACCAAAAGCATGACAAAGATTTGTCTTGGCTTGGAGAGTAGTTTTTCTCCATTCACTGATTCTTCTAACCACTATCATCACCACCTCCACCTGATCAGGACTCTTCATACTTTAGTTTTCTTTGGGTTTTTAGTGCTTATGTTTGTATTATTTCTATTTCTCTGCTTTATGATATTTGTTTTTTATTTTGGCATCTTTTATTTTTGATGTTTCCTCCTTGTGAAGTTAAAAGGGGGGAGTAGTTTTGTTGTTAGTATATTATACTCTATGTTGGAATGATTAATATACTTTTTTTTTTTCAATTCATATTGCTTGTGTGTTCTTTTATGCATTTTTAAAATAAATATAAAATATAAAAAATCTTACCCTATTTTTAAAAGATTCACCTAGTAAGGAGGACTTTAGGAAATGGAAAGAATATATTTGAGTTATTTACCAATAATATTTTTCATCATAAAAGAAGGAGAGATTTTTGTAAATCTCAAGTCAAGTTCTGTGATTTTAATGATAAAAATATTATTGAATTCTTTACTATGATATCTTATGTTAGTTGCTATTATTGCACATTTATATTTCTGATGCAGTAATATTTTAGGTTCACCGTACACTTGCAAGTTTGATTAGCTCAAGATTGGGTAGACTAGGGTTAAGTATGTTGTAAAATGTCATTAATTTTTATTCCTTTGTTTTTTTACCCTTCTTGAGTCAACTCATGTAGTTGGTAGATAATAAGCTTGGAAACTATGAACACACACACACACATAAGAGAGGTTAGTAACAAAATTTCAAGTTAATTTTTTTCTAAACTAATCTTACTATACAATCAATACCGTGCTATACAATCAAAAAATCATTAAAATGACTAATTAAGATAATTAATGGAAGTTAAAATAATCATATTATATCATGGAGATCATGAACATTGATCAATTTAAATCAAGATCCTAGCCCTCAATCATAATTTAGGCCATATTTTGAAATTTAAATTTTGTATTAATCATAAGAAACCATCAGTATCATACTTTATGCAATTTAATCTTGCCTAAATTAATAATAAGATTAGGGATTGATTTTGAATTAATTGATCAAATCATATTATATAGGATGATTTAACCAATCATATTGTACGACCCATTTACTATATAGGATGATAATTTATCATCATCAATCATACGGGATGATAATCCAAGTCATTTGAAATAGTTATATTGGATGATGCTCTATATCATCTTTGATGATCAGCTCAATTCTTTAAATTGATTGTACATAATCTTGCTCTTCATACAATACTAATAAGAGTACTTTATACTAATCGTATTGGAAGATCAAAGATCATATTATACAGTTAGGGTCTCTAGAATTGAATTTAGGGCTTTATATGAGGCCTTGTATTAAATCTCTCTCAAGTGACTTGCTTAAATTCTTTGACTAGTGAGTGTTCTTAAGAGGGAGATTTGAGAAGAAGATCTAAGAGATTTTTGGGAAGAAGAGGGAGTTCTTGTGTGTGAGGGAGAAGAAGTGTGAGGGGATCACATGGTTGCTCCAACCAAGTATCTTACCATAATTCTCCAAGTGTTTATCGAGATTCCTTGGGTTTCTCTAAGGAGAAATTCTTCAACTCATGGATGTATTTCTCTACAATCACTAGGAGGGTGACATAGGACTCCAAGGTTCTCTACCTTCTTTAAGAGGGAGAAAAAAATTGAAGGCCCGCTGTCGTCATATTGAGGGTGACAAAGTTTCTGGCTCTCCGCCGCATCAGATTTGATGGAAGTGATTTGTGTAAGGGCTTCTCTGCCTTGTTTTAGGGACAAAAGGAGACACTATAGTGATAGTGCAATACTCAGAGAGGAGTACTCATAAGAGAGGACATAGGTCAATTTTTGACAGAACCATTATAAATCTCTCATGTGATTGTTCTAGTTTTTATTTTTGCATTTTTTATTTTTTGCATTTTAATTATGTTATAACTAGTTGGTGAATATCATAATCAATTCTTCATTCTACTGGTTAAATTATCATCATTGTTTCTTAGATGTTTTGGTAAATTTGTTCACTTCCTCACTAAGTGAAAATTATAACTTATTTTTTATATAATTAAAATCCAAAAATATTATCTTTGTTTTAAATTAAGTAATTAGTTTTAAAATTACCGATTCACCCCCATCTTGGTGTTCTTAGGGACAAGTTTACTTAGGTTTAACATCCTTATTGAACTTTCAGTTCAGCAACCTGAGTTATATAAGAATTAAATATACTTGCTTATACATGCAAATGGGGCTCCAAAAGACAATATCCTCTCCCTTGGAGCACAATCTCTTTCGGAATTACATAGAAGACTTGGAGTTCAAAGAAATTTAAGAAAATGTATTTGGCTCTACACATATGATAAGATTAGAAACCCAAGTTTGCTGTGGTGGAGCCTGGCTATATTTCTTTTCTATAGAGTCTAAGTTTGTGTTACACGTTTAAATTAATAAATAAATAAATTTCTTTTATGTATTGTCTTTTTATTTACATTGTGTCGTACATTATATCATATGGGTGGTAACTTGCATTCTTAGGTAGAAGTTTTTTATACTTCCCTTGGTGTACATGTTCCAGACTTTGTAGGAACATGTATATTTGTTCTAGGACAATACAATACTCTGTACTGTAGATAACAACCCATTTACTTATTGATGCTTACATGCACACTTTTTATTTTTGCAATGTACATTAAGACAAAATTATTATGCCCTATGTGGGCTAAGTAGTGGGGGCCTCATTCCGTTCGAAGAATGTTACACTTTTCCTTTTGGTATAAGTTTGTTAAGCTGTTAAAATTTCTAAGAAATTTTGGGAGCTAGAAAATTTAGTTAGGATAATTAAATAAAATAAAATATAAAGTTTTTAGCTAGTCATCTTACTAGTGCGTTCGAACGTAAATTCAAAATTTCTCATTTTGAGTCACTAAGTCAGAGTATGATATACTTTTTTGATCTCTTAAGATAGAGTTGATTGTTTCGTACACTATATCTAGAATGATTATTTGTGTATTAGGTTGTTAGCTGGCAGTGCATTTCAAGAAAGCAAAATCTAAGTGGTATCAACTCACCTCAAATTCCATTATAAGATTGAATTTAATGTATTAAAATATTTTTCTATGAAATTTAATGATATGTTTGAGAGAATGATTGGTATTTTAAAAGTACATAAGGAAGATCTTATCTACTTTAAATTAGAATGAGTCTAATGTCCACTTTAATCAAAAGTTTTCGCTTCCGAGATGTAATCGACTATAGGAGCTTGCCTCTATAGAAACCCAGGATCCCGATATAAAATAAACCAAGTCTAAGTTCACTAAGTTTGGGAAAAATCTTTTGGACATTTACTAAAGCTAATCTTGGGTTAGTTTCATATATGAAAAGATAGGTGCATGTAAATATTATCCTTCAAGGTGGATATCATCTCCTACGCTGAATTTGAATACGAAAATAAACTATTTCTTTTCTCAAGTCAATAATATTATTGTCAGTTTATTTTTCAAGGTAATTAATACTAAATTTTTAGATTTGATTATAGAAACGCTAAATCTAAAATCATTGGTTATCATATCATTTAATTTTTCCACAAATTATTCTAGCGACTTTATTGGGTATAGGTTTACTTTCCATTTTTAGTGGAGATTAGACTTTGAATTCATTTTATAAACATTTATAAAAGAGAATTTTTTTTTCAATTATTACAATCAAAATCTTCTTTTAATCAATCATTATTTCAATTATAAAGTTCAACTTCAACTCTCAATCAATCCTCTTTCAAAATCTACACTTAATAATCATTTTTTTTTTTTTGGGTCCTTAGTTATGTTCATTTCCTTTTGGTCATCAATAATCTAAAATTTTCCTTCACGAGTAGATAAATTTAGTTTAGTGTGACCATCTAATTTAGCATCTAGTTTAAGTTAAGTAAGTTCAGTAACTAATAATAAATTTTTTATTAAATGTTAGAAAATGTATAGCAAATTTATTTTCAACTTCAACATCAGCCCAACCCAATTTGCAAAGGGCTCTCAAATTCAGTTTGGATCAGGTTTTGATAATATGAAATTCACTTTCTCTAAACAAAAACATGAAGTGGTCAAATATGCAATGTTAGTTCCTATTCAATTCAATGTTTAGGGTGAATCTATAGATGCCACTGCAATTGCTAAACCTTCAATCTTTTCTCGCTTGACTTTCCCATAATTGACTGTCAGTGATAAGGGAAAGTCTACAATTGTAAATGAACTGCCACTAACTAAAAATTTTGAGATGGGGTGACCAAGTTTAGTATCGTAGCATGATTCTCCGTGTGAGATGGAGGGCCAAGAAGGCATAGCTAATGGAAGAGGATAATCTAATTACTGTTGCTGCTGAAGCAACAAAGAAAGTAGATTCTAAAGTTCCTGAGTTATACATCAATTCTCCTCAATTAGTAGGTAGTAGATTACATCCATTATTTGTTTTTTCCAAAGAAGAGAGAAAAACTTGTATTGTAAACTCTCCACCCCCTGCACCATATAAGCAACCTACTTCTCTTTCTAAAAAGAAGGGAAAGTTCAAATCTCTATTTGATGGATTAGTCAGTGAGTGTGTTGCAAGCTATGGTTAATCAAAAACTGAGTTTTACATATATGTTAAAGGTGTGATAGCTAATCAAGATGGAGCTTAGAAATGTAAGAAGAAATAACTTCACCTCTAAAACCTACAAGTCAGTTGTGGATGCAAAATATTCCCAAGGATTGATAACTTTTCAAGGGCTAGTGACAGATAAACATCTTGTAGCTATTATAATCATCAAAATCATGGAAAGTCTTTGGTATATGATGCAATAATTCATAGAGAATACAATCTAATATCCTCTTATGTATCAGTCAACATAGAGGTTGTCAAAGTAAAACTATTCATCACTCTTGGGATCCTCACTTACATAGAGTTGATAAGATCCACTTTCAAGATAGCCAATCATCATGTCATTTCATTACAAGAAAGTTGAATTTAACAAAGCATCCAACTTTATTATCTGATGGGAAGAAATTTTTGTAGCCTAAGATGGTATCCACTTCGATTGCATCTAATTCTCATAGAAGTAATGCAGTAGATGAAAAAACAAGAAAAGGGAATTTTGTAATTGAGTTGTCACCACCTTGATAGTATACTCCAGTAGATCCACATCATATGGAAGGAAAATTAATCAAAAAGATGTTGGAGAATCTAAAATAAAACATCTATCAAATCAGTGAATAAAAAGCAACAAAGATATAAAAAATGAATAAAGAGATGTTTGGTATGGTCAATATGGTAGATACTCGTTCATCTCTATAAGGAGAGCAAGAAAAGGGTAAAGGTGAAGCAGGAGATGCTAATGAGGATGATATAGCAGATTCAACTCATTAACTTTTATAATAATTAAGCAAGAAATATGAGAATATTCTAAGAATGGAGAAAATTTTAGAAGAGATGATGTCTATAATTTCCATCATACAAGGTAAAGCGCCTCCTATTTCAGATACACTAGTTAAATATCCTCCTAATGAATTAATATAGCATAATAGTAAGAATAAGGCGATCATGATAGAAGAACCAAAGAAATTAATAAACAAACATGTGAAAGTAGAACCATCAACAGTGCAATAAATAGACATCAGTAGTTAATAGAGCAAAGAGTTAAAAGAAGAAGTAGCTATATCTCAAGGTACTTTATTTGTTTTAAAGGGTAGACCATATTTTGGAGAATAAGACTTGGTCCCTTATCCGAAAGGGTTCATACCACATTCATTAAAAAAACTTTAATGGCATAGGTATTCCTAAGAAACACCTTGTGCACTACATAGCTAGTTTCTTCAATGCTGGTGGCAGTGATGCCCTCTTATTCCTACAAATCATTAGCATCTTAACTGGTTTTGCATTTGATTGGTATGCTGAATTGCCCAATGGGTCTAACCATACCTTTAATGAGTTAGAAACTATGTTTGTCAAGAGATTTGTTGGTGTAAAACACCACATCACTATTGGTGATCTAGAAAATAAGAAACAAAAGTTAAGTGAAAGTCTGGTAGATTAGATCTTAAGATGAAGAAACTTTGGCTTGTGATGTCAGCCACAACTATAAGAACAACACACTATAGAGATCCTTCTACAAAAATTTTCAATGTCTGATTAATTTTCTACTCAAATGCCTTATAATAAAAACTTTGAGAAGTTATGGGTAAGGCTTCTAATCTTCAAGAGAAAGCTTCTCAACTAACATTCTTAAAAGATCAATTTTCTTAAGAAATAAAGAGTAAAACCTTAGAAGCTTTTAGAGAAGAAATACGGAACAATGTTTGTAGTCGATAAGGAGAAATAGACGATGCAGATTCATGTAAAAAATCTAAGTCATGCTTCCCAATTTTAGCAATATAATAGACTATAGAGGGATCAACAGCCTAGACCCCGACCTTATACAACTACAAAATAAAGAAAATGAAAATTTCAACTACTTAAAAAGTATAAAATATCCATTTAAAGGTGAATCCATTAAGAAGATGTTTAGAAGCCTCATAAAGAAGCAAAAATTTAAGCTTCCTAAGCCTAAGAAATTAGAGGAAGTGGGCAAAGTAGAGCAACCTAATTATTGCCCATATCACTAAATGCTTGGACATGAGTTAGAAGATTGCATAACTTTTAATGAATTTCTTGATAGGAAATATAGAAATGGGAAAGTTATGATACCCAATGAATATTTAGTGGATTCAAGTCAAGGATCCACAAAGTGTATATTTGGTGAGCCTTATGCACCTTCTCTTATTTCAAAAATCTGATGACAAGTGTGATGTAGCATTATCCCACTCTTCTAAAATAATCTTTAATAAATAATTTCACTCATCTTTCCAAGAACCCATAAGATTTTAGAATCCCATCCAGGTTGATTTGGTAGCTCGTGAGGAGAAGTAGAATAAAGTTTCGACCAAAGGGTCTAAGGAAAGCTGAGTTGATCAAGCTCTTATAGTCTCAGGGGAGATGAAGAAGAATAAAACAAAGTCAGGATATTCCAATATAGTTATTTCATCAAAGGTGAATACATGTCTCTTAAACTATTAACTGTATATGACTTTTATTTTATGTTGACTGAGACTAACAAAGTAATGAAAAATGATTTGGCATACATCATGTTTTCCTCTGCTAATGAATATTCATATGAAAATTGAATAAGAATGAAAATAATTCTCAATAAATACCTATAAATGATGTAGAAGAACAAATCCAAGATTACTATAATAATTATTCCCCTGTACTTGATGTTCAAGGTGTTCGATCAACATTAAATTAGAAAATTCTTACTCATATAGTCCATCAGAAGATAATCAAGTTAGGATCAATGATTGACAATCAAAACCTAGTGAAGATCATTCTCCTAAAGAAGTAGTGCAAGTCAGTCTTCATTGTGGTAAAGTTTTACATCCAAAAACCACAACTATAGATAAAGGAAAGCAAGATATTGATAATCTGGAAGCTCCCAATCAATCTAAACAAGCTCAACAGCTAGATATGGAGAATAATAAAATTCAAAAAGTAGAATATAATATATTAGCACATCTCAAAAAGTTACCTATGAAACTAAGTATTTATGATATTTTGGTTTTTGAAAATAAATGATAGAGTCTTTAGTCAAAACATTGCTCAATCTAGAGATCTGTATGGCTTATCTAGCATCAACCCACTCAGAAGAGGGGTTATACTTTAAAATGGTTTTAGGAGTCATATTTTCGGGTGAAGCTTTATTACTGAAATATGCAAAGCATAATCATCCATTATATATTTCTATAAACATAGATAATTATAATTTATTTCATGACCTTATTGATCTGGGTGCATTGGTCAACATAATGACTCATAGAACTCATGCATACTTATGGGAGGATACTCGCAAACTCAGTTTTAATATAATGATGATGTAAGGATTCAATGAGAAGGGTGGGAGTGCTTTGGGTTCGACAACCCTCTTGTTAGAAATGGTAACCTTTAAAATTGAAACCAAATTCCATATAATAGATTCCAAAGATTTTTTTAATGCTCTTTTATATAGACCTTGGGCTCCATGAATACAAACTGGTGCCTTCCAACATGCATCAATGTATCAAATACTCTAGAGAGGGGGTAGAGCATTGCATAAAATGTGACTTGGAACCATTTTTTATTCTAGAGGCTAGTATAAACAAAGATATTTTATATTATCTACCAAAAAAGACGACTATTTTGTCTAAAAAAAATCAAATTGGATAAAGTAAAAGCAAAAGAAATGAAATAAAAGAAAGAAAATAAAGGGAAAAGGAAAAAAAAAATAATAACATTTTGATCTCAAACACGTTGTTCGATGGTCAGTTGCCCTCCCTTCACAAAGAGGTTGTATAATGGAACAACGATCTAGAGGAAGAGGTCGAGCATAGAAAAATCAAATAATATAAGAAAATGAAGAGCAATATATGTAAGTAAGGAAATATATAATACATATTGATTTGAAATTTAGTTTGGATGAAAATTCTTGTGTGTTTGAGAAAGACCCATAGGATGTAGAATATAATAAATTAATCAATCAGCTTAAGGTTGAGATTTTTATAGAAACTGATAGTGATGAGGACATGGTCCAAGTCAATAAGTAACATAATTCAAACTTATCTACCTTTGAGGGTTAAAAATGTATGTAAAAAATATAACCTTAGCCCCATTATTCCAAAATGAGTAAAAAGGTTGGAGGTGAAATCCTCATTTTCTTTTTATACATATTATAAACTTAATACCTTTGTACCTTCCACTACTAAACCCCAAAAATTGATGTAAACTATAATGATACATTTATTTATGAGATAATATAACTTACTTTTTATTGGTGTTCAAATTATGTAAATAATATTGCTTAGTAAAATTTAACACCCTCAAATTAGACAAGAGGTGAAGCACAACAATTTGAACATCTATGGAGTACAAAATATCATAAATACGCATCAAGATTGGGTGTTCGCTTCACAACTCTATGTTCATTTGAATGCGACTAATATTTGTTAGTTATATAAAATAATTTGTATTCTAGTAGTCTCTTTTTGATGAAAGTTAATTTTTTTAGTGAACTCTACTTAGAAAATTCAGATGATCTAAATGACTTTCAAGTTAGGGATACACCTCTAGAGTTTAAAGAGGAGATTAAATCTACAATCAACAATCTAAAATAAATAAATTTGGGTAGCGAAGAAGACGTATGTCAAATTTTAATAAGTTTTTTGTTGAATGAGGATGAGGCGAATAATATGTTATTAGAATTCAAAGACTATTTTGCTAAGAGTTATGAAGAGATGTTTGGATTATCTCTAGACATATCAATGGAAAAATTAGTAATTCAACCAAAAATGGTTCCAAAATAAAAAGAACCTAAAAGGATGCAAATTGATATATAACAACAAGTCATAGCTGAAGTCAAGAAGTTAATAGATGTTTGCTCTTTAAGGGAGGATAAATAACCAACCTAGTTAGCTGGCATCATTCCAATCAAGAAAAAAAATGGTTAGATATGTGTTTATATTGATTTTAGATATTTGATTTAAAGCTTTTAGTAAAGATGTGTTTATGCTTCCTATACCAAAACCTCATAGTAGGTATTGCTTTCTTACATATTATATTTTTTTTTTATGGATGGTTCATCCAGATACAATTAGATCAAGATGAATCTTGAAAATGAAAAATATATAACATTCATGACACCGATAGGGATCTATTGTTACAAAGTTATATTACTCAGATTAAAGAAAAACGGGGCAACTTATTAAAGAGTAATGAAGAGGAGTTTTGGTGAATTCATCCACCTCCATGTGCAGTGTTATGTTGATGATCTATTCGATAAAAGATTTGAAAGAAATAATTATTTATATTACTTGAGAATTATTTTTCAAATATTATGCCAATAAAATTTAATATCCTTACCCAATTGAGAACTTTCCAAGGTTGATTGGCATACCTTAGAATATTCATATCAAATCTTTCAAGCAGATGTCAGCCATTTGCAGCATTATGCAAGAGAGATGTTACATTTTGGTGGAATAAGAACTGCCATCAAGCATTAGATAGTATAAAACGGTATTTAAGAAATCCTCCACTACTTATAACTCCCGTTACAGGAAAGCCACTAATCCTATATACAACATCTTTAGGTAAATTTCTTGGTGCCTTATTAGCTCAAGCTAATAAAGAAGGAAAAGGAAACACATTTTACTATCTGAGTAGACATTTACTTTGTGCTAAAGTAAATTAACCTTTATTAGATAGTATAAAACATTTGAAAAACTTCAAATAATTTTATAAAATTTATTTCTTAATCATTTTTTTATGAATGAACCCTCGATTTCTTTATAATAAAATTCTTTATAATTTAAAAATAAAATTTGATTAAAATATTGAATATTCAAGGAATAATTTTAGTTATGCGTATTTCCTAATTTTTTTAATTACTCTCTAAATATACATCTTATTAAGTTTAATTCTTTATCAAACTAAACAATGTGATCAAAACTATCTCCAATAATTTTCTTATATTTGTTTTAGTTTAATTCAATTTGTAATGGAATTTTCAAATGTATGAGTTATTATTTAACCCATAAGTTTGAAATTTCATAATAAATCATACACATTTAATACAATTACTATTTTTATATTAAGTCATTTAGGAAACCCAACAATCTATTAAGGAGTGTATGCAAACCCTAACTTCACTTTACTCTTATGCCAAAACTCATGCCATCATCTCTACTGGCTCCACTAGGGTTTCTCTCGCTCTACTATGGTTCCCCCTCAGTGGTGCCATCACTCCTCGGTGGTTTACCAGAGAAGTTCTCTATTCTCCTTCTACTGATTTTCTCTTGTTTTTTGTTCTCTTTACATTTCGCCAACTCCAGTTTTTTGCACGGAATGGCAGCAAATTGCCTATGAAACCCTGGTTTTTTAGAGGGTCCTTTAAACTCTCATTCATTTTTGGAAGAGCTTTATGGTTCTTCATTTGATGTAAATTTTCCTGATCTTAAGACTTCTTCAATTTGTGGTTTTCCTTCTCTTTAGATTTCAGAGCAGGAAATTTGGGCGTTGGATGTCCCCTTTCAATTTTAGTTAGTTACTTTCTTCCCCGCTAAGCATCCCTCTCTTGAATCTATTTGGAGATTGTTCTTTAATCTTAAGCTTAATGGCAAAGTTATGGTCACCTTGCTTGATCCATCGTATATCTTGATCAATTTGGTTAATGATCTTGATTATTATAGCGTCTTTAATTTTTCGATAGATCTTACCCAGTGTATAATTATAACATGAAACTTTCTGAGTGGACTCCTCTATTTGATGTTAGTGTTAAATGTCTGAGGATCCCGATTTCAGTTTCTTTTCCACATCTTCCTCCTCTCTATTCGCCCCATAGACTTCGTAGTTTGGGTTCAATTTTTTGTAGACCTTTGAAGGTTGACACTGCTACTTCTATTGGCTCTAGGCCTTCTATGGCTCGTGCGATGGTTGAAATTGATATCACTAAATCTTTCCCTTACAAAGTTTGGTTAGATCCTTAGAAACTGGGTTATATGTAGTAAGTTATCATGGAAGAATCCCCTCTTTTGTTCTTGTAATTGTATTAGGCAAGTGGTGAGTAATTGTCATCCTCAACTCTCTTTTGCCCCACCTAATTTTACTCATGATGTTTCTTAATGTATTTTGAATCCTTCTACTCCAACTTCTTTGTCCCATCATGTGCCTAATCTCAATAGGGTGGAGAATGATGATGATGCCTTTGATTGAACATTGGAGTTTAGTCCTATTGATGTTGTAGTTAGGAGTGTTGCTGATTATTTTGGGGATAATTTTGTTCCACTAAATTCATCTTTAGCTCATAATATTTCTATTTTTGTTTACAAGAAACCTGCGTCTTCAATTCCACCTAGGAACACTATTTTTGTTAGTGAAGTTGGAAATTTGTGTTGATTCCTTATAGGTTGTTAGACCTACGCAATTATCCCAATGTTAATAAAGAGTGGGTGGGGGGGTAAATTGGTAATTTAAAAAACTCTTGGTAAATTTTAGAAAACCTATTTATAATTTTAACACAAAAGATTTTTCAACCATGAAATATTAAAGTACATAAATGCAAAAAATAAAAGAGAACATAAGAACACCAAGTTTTATAGTGGTTCGGCCCAACTAGACCTACATTCACTCCTTGAAGACTCCCTCTTCAGGTATTACACTATACCAAAATGACTCTCCTTTTTCCCCAACAGCAAGGCGAACAAGCCTTCACAATTTTTCTCTCTTCCAATAATAACTAGTGTGGTAGAGAACCGTCATCCTTTCACACCCTCCAAATGTTGACAGAGAACCTTTATCCTTTCATACACTCTAATTGTTGGCAAAGAACTGACGTCCTTTCACACCATTTAAGTATCGGTAGAGAACTGGCATTCTTTCACACCCTCTAAGTTTCAACAAAGAATTGGCATCCTTTCACACACTCCAAGTGTCGAAAGAGAATTAGCATCCTTTTTCACCCTCCTGGTGAAGGCAGAGAACCTGCGACCAATGTTGAAAAACTTTACTTAAGAGACTTCAAAGAAGATGGGCAAAAACTTGAAGGAAACAAAGAGATCCTTGCTTTGGGTAACCTTATGAATCCCTCACAACCCCCCTCACTTGATCTTTCACACTCCACTCTCACAATCTCTCCCAAAAACTCACACTCAATGACCACTCTCAAGAGAAATTCACAATAAAGGCATTTTGTGATAGTTTTTAGGACTCCTTATACAGAAAGGACATGAAAACCCATCAAAATTTGAAAATTATAAGATAACTATCATACGATTATACTGTATGATCGCATATCATCCAGTATGAATGAATAGTGTCTGGTACAAATTGCTTGTAAATGCATAGTGTCTCTTACAAATCATCAATATGAATGTATAGTGTCCCGTAAGAATCACTCGTATGAATGCATAGTGTCCCATACGAACACATAGTGACCCATACAAATTGCTCGTATGAATGCATAGTGTCCCATATGAATCGTCTGTACAAATGTATAGTTTCTCTTATGAACAGTCCAAATTCTTCTGTACGAACCATACATCATACAAGATGAACAGTTCATAATAAACTTTGAAATTGTTGGGATAAAAAGGGACCCATCCAATTCGTACTCTGGACATCATCTGTATGAAGGACACTTCATACAGTATGAATCATACTTAAAAATTTTCTCTTTTCACTTGTTTAACTGCTCGTTGGTGTTTATAATTGAACAAATCGTCTTGTACGATCCCAGAATCATACATTATGATTAGTTTAAAAAATATAAGTTTTTACACACACCCCAGCGTGTGTGTGTATGATTACCTAATTACAATCACACTCTCTCTAACTCAAGAAAAATAGAAAAATTATATACTTTATTACAAGAAATACTAATCTAATATGTCTTGAAGTATTCGACAGTCTAGAGTATAATTTTCATGAAATGTTAGCATACACACAAAACAAGTATAGAATTAAATTTACTATGAAACATAAAGATGTGATCCATAATGTTTCTTATCATAAAAAATATAAACTTGTGAGCAATGAGTCATAACAATCTCCCCCTTTTTGATGATGGAAAACATTACTGGTTGAATTCACATATTAACTTTTATTTCCCTCATAATCTCCCACTCATTAAGATAATCATTTTAAAAATAGGAAAAACTAAAAAAAAAATTTTAAAATAATAAAAATATTTCTAAAAAAACACTAGTACGAAGTAAATATAATAGTACATTCTCCCCTTTTGAAACTATCAAAAAGAAGAGTACAAAAATAAAAAATAAAAATAAAAAAATAGACTAAAGATCAAACAGACCCTGATCAGGTGAAGTTGATGTTATAGAAGAATCAGTTTGAAATATTTGCAAATTTTCTTAGAATGAAAAAGTTACCTCTTCATTTTATTCAAAAACGTAATAAGACATGAATTGACAATACATAATCCATAGAGGTTAGAGATTCAAAATTTGTTAATCCTAGTTCAGGTTCCTTCAAAGGCTCAAAATTTTTTTTAAGTCAACATCTAAATAAAGTAACAAATTTAGAGAAAGAAACACTAATCTTTTCAAAACTCCTTTCATGAAATATATCTAATAGAAGATTAATTCAAAAATTGGTGAATCTAGAATCAAGATTTTCAAACTCAAATTTCAAAAATATCTATAGATATAAGAGTTTTCTTATGATTTAAGAAATACAAGAAAGGTAAGCAAACTTATTTTGGGCTCATTTTGTGCCTCTTTATTAGTTTTTGGTGCACTTTACAAATCTTTTATTTTTTATATACTTTATGTATCTTTCCAAATTTGGCATCATTGCGTATCTTTTTATCTTTGGTGTCATTTTATGCCACTTTTCTTTTTTAATAAACATGCTTCCTTTATGTAATTTTAAAAATAAAAGAAAACTCATTCTAGTGACAAAAAAAAACTACTTGATTAAGAAAACTCATTCTAGTGGATTAAGCAACTTGCAAAAGATTCATATGAGATAGAAAAATTATGGGAAGATAAAAAAAGTTTAATTTCAAAATTCAATTTATAATTTGATAAAGATTTTGAATCAAAAGTAAAATAGCCTAATTAAGAAATGAGATAGAGAGACAAAATCATGAGTTTCCTTCCTTTCACTATTTTTAGAGAAGTCAATCACAACTTATATTTAAATTCAAGAAAATATGAGGTAAATTTTTCATTTTTAGAAAAATATGATTTTTGAAAAGTGATTTGATTCTAGAAAACAAAATGTGAAATGTGTGTGTGTGTTAATCAGAGTGACTTTATAAATGATAGAAATAACATAAATAAACATATCTTAAAAAATAACATAGAAAATTAAACACATTCACAAAAGAAAAGAAAAAAAATACACGCACACATTAATAACACAAAAAAAAAAACTTTAAACATCATCTTACTCCTGGTTTGATGATTTAGATGCTAGGTCTGCATAGGAGATTTTTTGTTTTTTTATTATTTGCCCTTATTACAATTTGTTTATTTTTACCGTTTTTTTATTGCAGGAAAATTTTTTAAGTTTGGGTACTCTTTTTTCATATAACTGAGTTTTCTACACCCAAAGAAAATTACTTTAGAGGAATTCTTAATATCCTTACCATTTTTACCTTTATTACTCTTTGTTGGTGTTAATGCTTGCTCTTTAGTAGCTTTTCAAAAATTATCATTATCAATGTCGTCTCCTTACTTTCACCATCTACTGAGTTGCTTTTTTACCATCTCCAATTGAATCTGATTTTCATTTCATTTAAATCAGAGATAGTTTGTTTGAGAATAAAGTTTCTTTGTTTTCATTATTATGGAGTAGAAAAAGTCTCGTGTAAGGTAAGATCAAAGAGAAAATCAGAATCCGAGGATTCTGATCTTTTGGCATCCATCTCCATCTCCATCATCATCTCCATCTCCATCATAGAAAACAAAGAATCGTTTAGAGAAGAATCCTTCGTTTCTGATGCAAACGATCTGGGACGAAAGGATTCGAACCTCCGAGTAACGGGACCAAAACCCGTTGCCTTACCGCTTGGCCACGCCCCATTTTGATTTGGTCTAAGAAAAACTAAGCTAAATATTGGTTATTCGTCAATAACCAACCAAAAGAAATATAGGACATGTTGTCGCTGGGATTCAACACAATAGATATAGATTAATTGATCATTACTTAGAATTCAATTAAGATATTGTATGAAAATAGAATTCCTTGTATTCTTATTTGATTGGATAATGTAAGGAAGGATTCTTGATTGGGGAGAAGTCAAAGAAAAATCAGAATTTCTTTCTTTTATCTGCTTTTTTCTTTTAAAAAATCCCACAGAAAAACAACTCAATCCAATCTGATAATTTCTTATCATTTCAATTTCATTTTAATCTTTAAGAACAAGAAAAGAATATTTGTTATGTTTAATATCTTTAGTTTAATCTGTATCTGTCTTAATTCTACCCTTTATTCG